>PVJL010001552.1:0-226386 GCA_004026885.1 Lyroderma lyra
AAAAAATGACCAAAGAAAAAGAGAAGTTAAATATTTCTTTGTATGGAAAGTCCAAAAGATTACTTTGAAACTAACACAAACTTAGTGAAACCACTAAGCTTTTAAAAACAACTTCATGCAAACAAAACAGAAGCAGACTCACAGATACAGAGAAATGGGGAGTTGGGTGAGAAAGGTGAAGGAATTAAGAAGTACAAATTGGTAATTACAAAATAGCCACAGGGATGTAAAGTGTAGTATAGGGAATATAGTCAATAATATTGTAAAAACTATGTATGGTGTTTTGGGGGCATCACTTCATAAATTATATAAATGTCTAACCAATAAACTGTGCACCTAAAACTAATACAAAATAATACTGAATGTCAGCTGTAATTTTAAAAAATAGTCACGGGAATATAAAGTACAGCATTGACAATACAGTCACCAATAGTGTAATAACTATGTACATTGTCAGATAGATATTAGACTTATTGGGGTTATCATTTTGTAAAGTATATAAATGTTTAATCACTATGTTATTTTGTACACCTGAAACTAATAAAACAAAAGTTTATGTAGAATATCAACATGAGTCAAAAGATAGCACTGCCAGTGCTGAGAAGCATGCAACACAGGTGCTTATTTTTATTATTATTTCTGCAGTTTAAAGAAAACAAAGAATGATGATGTTTTAAGTACTGTTAATGCTCTCATTTAATCCCTTGTTTTAATCCCTAAATTAACATTTTAAACCCCAGAGGATTATTGATTTATGGCAGAAAAAGTGATGAAGGACAACTGGATGTACTTACAAGAAATATACTTCGCTGTCATTCCTTTAAGTGACACATACCAGCTAGTGAAGAGAAAAGAAAAGCACAAAAGCTTTAAGTGATGACAAATCAGAGCTAAAAAGAAAAATGCAAAAGTCAAACCCAGGATTTATAGTGGTAAATCTATAAACCTTTCCACTGAAAAATTCAACAGAAAAGAGATTTAGATTTTGCATCTTTTCTGTCCAAATCACAAGAGTACCATTTTTCTACTACCCATTCCATTGGTTTATTACATCATTTGTCAAGTCACACAGAGAGAGGAGTGATCCACCGTGGAGATGAGAAATGTTCAAGCTTCACCTCCACAGTCTAAGTGAATATTGTCAAGAGGTGAGACACACTAGGGATTTCAGAAGAAAATACCTGAAAAGGTTACAAGAAAATGAGAAATGCACCCAGTCAGCAGCTGCAATTGCCAAAGACCCTCAATGTATTTGATCTAAAACTCATTGACAAATTAGGGAGATGTCTATTAGTAACACCCCAAAGAGCTCCAAACAACTGAGATAATTATGCATCACTCTCCTTTCTATATATACCACAGCTAGCATGAGGACAAGTTATCTCAATTGACTGGATTTATGGGGTATAAAATGGGGCCCAAATTCAGGAACTTATTCCGGGAAGTTTTAGTTTTGGTTCGAAACTCATGCACACAGAAAACAGCCTAAAATCATGACTGAATGCAGTAGCAGAGCCTCATTCCCATCTAGGAAAGCTGCACTGAGTCCAATTCCCAGTGCCACCAGAGTACAGGGGAGACCATTTACAAGGACAGTTTTTGTTTCTGGCCTGCTTATGAAGTCTTTTAAGCTGTGGAGACATCAAAAATTCTTGCCCAAAGTCCTTTAGGAATTAAATGACCAGCTTAGTGGCAATGAGCACTTAAGAAATAGGCCAGCATTTCCTTTTTATAATGATTATTTCCTGTACTTTAAATCACACCTTCTTTTCTTAAGGAGGGAAAACACACAAAAAAATAAAGTAATTTGTTACTGTAACTCTAAGAGGAAAAAAGGCATATTTTTTACCCTTCCAATAGTTCAGTTCAATAAAAAGGGGTAAGAGATATAAAGACTGAAAGAGAAGGAATTTTAAATTTATTTGATTTTCTGCCAAGAAAATCTAGACTATCTGATTTTTAAAAATTAGAACCAATAAGCATTCAATTAAGTAGCCAGTTACACAAAATATAACATTTTTAGCTTTATAGTTTCATAGAAAGTTAAACACATACCATACAACATAGTAATTCCATTGCCTACGTATTTATCCAAGAAAAATGAAGACATATGTCTGCAAAAGACTTGTGAATGTTCATAGCAGTATTATTCATCATAGTCAAGAACTGAAAACCCAAACATCCACCAACTAATAAGTAGATCTGTAAAAATTGTGCTATGTTCATACAAAGAAATACTATTTAGCAATAAAAAGGGAATCAACTACTGACATGCAACAACAAGGATGAATCGCAAAAGCATTATTCTAAGTGAAAGAAATTAATAACCAAACTACATACTATATGATTCCATTTCTATGACATTTTGCAAATGGCAAAACTACAGTAACAGAAAGCATATCAGTGAGCACCATGAGCTAGGGACAGGAAAGGGACTGACTGCAGTGGGGCTCAAAAGAATTTTTAGAGGTGATGGAAACACGCTGCATCATGTGTGGTAGTGGTTACATAACTGCAAACATTTGTTAAAACATATTGAGCTGTGCACCTAAAATAGGTGGACAGTTATAATTTGTTATGGAAATTATAAAAATTGGCAGCTTTCCAACATACCAACAGTAACTAGCTGGAAAGTATAATAGAAAAAGATCCTATTTGTAGTAGTAATGAAGAATCGTAAAACTTAGTAAATTTTAAAAAATGTAAAAGCTCATGAAAACACTACAAAACTTTACTGAATGACATAAAAAGGACTTGTATAAATAAAGATATACTCATACATATTATTAATATTTACCAGCTTGCTGGATAAGAACACTCAAAATTGTAAACATGTCAAATTAATCTATAATCTGAAAGAGCTTGAATCAAAATGCCAAAGGGAATCTGTGAGGAAACTACTTAAGTCTAACTTTGATCTGGAAGAATAAATGTATAAAAATAAATATAAAAGACTTGCAAGAACAGACTCACATATAAATAAAAATTCTATATAGTATTCATTAATGGTATATATCAATATGTAATACATAAACTGTATGTCAATAAACAGTATAAAATAACTGCCTATCCACTTAGACCATGCTTAAACCACACTAAAATAAATGTTTGATGAATTAAAGATATCAATATGAAAAAAAAATATATAAAAACATTAGAGGAAAATACAGGTTAATATTTTACATAATCCTAGAGTGGGGAATGCTTTTCTAACCATGTCACCAAAGGTAAAAACCATAAAAGAAAACAGTGATAGATATGCCCAATATAAATATTTTAAATTTCCACATGTCAAAAAATATCATCATTGAAAGGCAAAGTTCACACTGGGGGAAATTTTACAACAAAAAGACAAAGACTGAAGATACATGAAAAGATTTTACAACTAATAAGGAAAAGACAAAACTTCAATTCAAAGACAACTAAACCATGACATGCATTAAATTGTATGATGCATCTTGATTTGAGGGATGGATGTCCGGAAAATGTTCATCTTAGTATCATGATACACAGTCATACAAAACTGGAAACAATCTAAATTTCCAACAAGGGATATTTTGCATATAAATTATACTACATCCCTACAATAAAATTTTATAGTCATTTAAAGTGATGAAATAGATGCATATGAGGGCTGCCTGGAAAGTATCCAGCCATGTATATTTATGGCTGGATTTTTTCTGCATAGCCCTCGAATACAGATTAACAGTGTAAAGGTGTTTATGATCTATTAGGTAAAAAAAGAGGTTATAAAACAGTATGTTTAACATGACACCATTTATGTTAAAAGATAACTACTGATACATATATCAGTATTGAAAAAGTCTAAAAGCCTTATATCAAAATGTTCACAATAGCTATCTCTAAGTGGTAAGCATTTTTTTATCTTCTTTTTGCTTATCTTCCTTTACTGAAAGTTGGAGCACAAACATGTTTCACTTTTATGATAAAAAATAAATAAAAATAAAGTGTCACTTGTCTAAACATAAGGCTTCAAAAGTCACACATTTCTGAAAGCTGCAATATTTACCAGGGAAAAAAACGTGAAGCAATCTAAAAGCTCAGACAGGAAATGGTTAAACGACTGTAGTATGCCAATTCAAAGGAACATTATATTCTCCTTACACATAAAAATATATGAATTACATAGATGCAAAGAAAAATTTGACATAAAATAGCATCAGAAAATGAAAATACAAATTGGCTGACATCAATTGGAACCAAGAAAACATTTCCATTTGTACCTTAAGAATACGAAGTCTATATTATAGTCTATCATAAGTAGAGGTCACTTATGGTAGTAGTTTTCATATAATTATTTGTTTTGATCATTTCATTAATTTTTCATATAAAATTAGTTTAATAAAGGCAGTTAAAAAATATACACTTTCAGAACTACAGCAATCTATAGGTCACTAACATTACTCTCCAAAAGCATTCCAGAGGGTGACCAAAGGCCAATTTCTGTTCCACTTGGCCTTCTCTAAACTCCTATCTTACTTCACAGTTTTGTTCAATAATCTGTTCAACAAAAAAGAAATATCTCATATAGCAATGTCTGTGCTACAGGAAAAAAAAAAAACTTAGACGTTTCCTCCATCTCTGTGTGCGCTTTTTTCTATTTTCTGGTTAAGGAAAACATTTTCAAGTTCATAAAAACAAGAAACTAAAATTAGAGAGACGAGAACTGAACCTTGACTCATGGTAGAGAAAACACTATTTTTAAACTGAGAAATATTTATAGGCCTGTACTTTATGGAAAAGGAAGACAGGCATGCTAATGTATGTCGATGGAACAGCCTGGGGCAGGGATGGGAGATTTAGGGGGAGAAAATACTTTCACTGCATGTTTATATTCCAGGAACTGCTGGCATTTCACATATTTTCTCTCATGAAAAATGAACAAGAACCAATAATTATTTAGTATTTGAGAACTCTATTCATTTAACATTAAAGAAAATGCATTTGTAAATAGCTCACACCAGAGGTGGAGACCATCTCCACCTCCTTCTATGGCCAGCCTTAGGACCACATGCTCCCAACTCCGTAAGAGCCGGTTATACCTCATCATCCCTGCAGGACAACCAATACTTTCCAGAGCTCTAGACAAAAGGCTTAAGAAATGTTTGTTCAAAAGTTTTTTAAAAGACACAGCAATGAAATCTAAGACATTTAACAAGTGATTATTAAGAAATAAATCTCCTGAACACGTTAAAACCACATTCATCTTGACATTCACAACTTTCAAAGAGTGCTTTACCTCCCACCACATCAAGTCTAAATGTCTTCCTTTCATTTCTGCACATGCAGTCAACATCAGAATACTTGTGGTGAGACCCCTGTCTAATAGGGGAGAGGGTCTAAGAGCTCATGGAAAGGGCCAGGAGAACAGGGAGAAGGTGCAAGTAGGTTATCCTGAAGGCTGAGGAGAGGGGTGGGCTGCAGAGAGGCGTGGTGGCTCTCTGAGCAAACTCAGCTAGTGGGGTGTGGATTCTAGGCAGAAAGAGCAGCCATGCAAGGTGTGAGGGGCTAGAAACATCTTGGAGAAATAGAGAAGAGAAATGCAAAGGCTGAATTGGTTGCATGATCCAGGTTCACAAGATTCTCCTAAGAATAAGTTCTAAATTTTCATTTTAAAAACACAGCATGTTTTAACTAAAGTCACACAGCCTTAATGCTTTGCATTCTTCAGGGCCATTTTTCTCTCCCTACCTCTAACCTTCTTCAATAGCAGAAGTCTGATTTTCTTTGGGGGATCTCCCTTCCACCTGCTCAGGAAGGAAACCCCATTCCACCCCACCTGGCCCCAATGGATGGAGCAAGGTAAGTCTAGGCCAAGGGGGCCTCCTTCCCCTTTCCAGTAACTGGTGAGGGCATAGCACATGGTCCTACCCTGGCCAAAGGGACTGATGAAGGTCTCTGCTCAGGGACATCTAGGAAAAGGTTCTTTGCTAATAAAATAAGATATGTATGAAAAAAGTCTCTCTACTTCACTGGATGTCATTGTGTTACCTAGAAAACCTGCAGCCACCTGTGCCACAAGGGAAGACATTCCACATAGCAAGGATGCAGAGAGCAAAGACAGAAAGCACCCAAGTCCTTGAAAGTATCATCAAATCTCTGACTTAATCAACACTGGAAATGCCATACTTCTTAAGTGAATAAATCCCCCCCTTTTTTTTGGCAACTTTTAGTTATGTCTTCATTAACTAACAAGACAATTTGAAACCATCTTGGCCTTTTCTGTAAGCATTTCTACATGTTTGCATCCCTTCTGAAGTACGGAGTTTCCTATTTTATAACTAGGTTTTGTTTTGTTTTGCATACTTGTTTTGTAACATCTCTTCTTTAAAGGAAAGCACAAGGTGAGAGCGCTTTGGTGGTGTTTACACAGTGCAGGGAAGGCACATAACCTGGTAGACATAAGTGTAAGTACTCTAGCCCCTGGTAAAGTGTGCTCACTGTGATTTCCCCAGGATTAAACAAAATATCATAGGCTTTAAGGTTCTTTGCTCGAATACAACACTCCTTAAGCAATCTTGTTACTATTAATTAGTCTTCCCACATACCCTGATATCATGGAGGAAGTGCCTAGGACCGTAGATATGAATACTTCCGCCACTGGAAAAGTACATAAACCCCATAAACCCCAATGTAAACTAGTAACTAATACACTAGTACTTAGTTTATACATCATTCTCATGATTAGCATGACTCAGTCCTCTTACACTTCTACAACTCTGAATACTGATGGAAATGAAGATTCTTAATCTCCAAAATTGTGAACCGGATCCCCAAAGCTCCCTGATTCCCCAAAGCTCTCTCTGTCCCAAGAGGATGCAACAGCATGGTCCATTTAATCCCTCTACTCTGCAGACATGAACTAGAAAATCTCTATTTCCAATCCCACTGTCTTGTTCTATAATATAGTTAATTGTACACGTTAGTTAATGTCAGTCTAGGAGGTTCACTTGTTTTCTATAACAGCTTTATTGAGATGTAATTCACATACCATACAATTCATCAATTTATAGTAGGCAGTGATTTTTAATATATTCACAGAGTTGTGCAACCATAACCACAACCAATTTCAGAACGTTTTCATCACCCAAAAATAAACCCTGGATCTCATTAACAGTCACTCTCCATTTCCCCTTAATTCCCCCAGCCCTAGGCAAACTTTCTGTTTCTATGAATTTACCTAGACACTCAAAATGGAATCTTTTAATATGTGGCATTTTGTGTGTGACTTCTGTCACTTAGCATAAGTTTGTAAGGTTCATTCAAGCTGTAGCACATATCAGCACTTCATTCTTTTTTATGACTGAATAATATTTCACTATATGGATGGACCATATTAGATGGATATTTGGGTTGTTTCCATCTTTTGGCTATTACAAATAATGCTGCTATGAACATATATCTACAAGCATTTTGTGTGGAAGTTTTCCACTCTTTTGGGTATACATCTAGGAGAGAAACTGCTGGGTCACTTAGCCTATTTAACCTTTTAAGGGGTGGCCAGGCTACTTCCCACAGCCCGAGAGTGCCCCACTTCACATTGCCACCAGCATGAATGGGACAGTCCGGGTGATTTTTGAGACAAGGACTATGATTTATTCATCCTTGTATCCTCAATCTCTAGTAGGCATTCAAAAACTTTATTCAACAAATCAATGCAAACAAAGGTGGCTTTAAAAAGAAAAAAATGAAATGCAGTCCAATAGCAGAGTAGCAGGGCACTTTCAAGGAACACTTTCTTCCATGATGGGATGCTGATATATGGGCTGTCTAGAAAGCATCCGGCCATGTAATATGAAAAATAGAGGCACTTATAGCTGGATTTTTTCCGGACAGCCCTCATATACCATATGCCCCTTTTGTTTCCTAGAGAAGGCACCTGCATTCATCCGGAATAGTTTTGCCTACCCACCTACAAGCTTGAAAAATACCCTAACAGGTGAGTGACATTTACTGGGATGCTATAGGTCAGAGGGCTGCCTAACTGTTTTGGTGGACATCCACTGTGGCCATTGTAATCTAATTACCCTGTGGGGCACTCTAAGCTGCCCCACAAGGGCAACTTTCCAAGGGGATCAATAAAAACAGTTGGGGTGAGAGACCACTTGCCAGAACGAAGGAGTGAGGATGTCCCTGGTGCATGTCCTCACACCAGGGAACAAGAAAGGGCAGCCTGCGCCTGGCCTACCTCCAACCTCCCCCATGCAGGCACAGAGGTACCCTTGCCTCTTCCTTTGCCCTGAAGTAAGAAAAATGTTTTTCTGATTAGAAACTTGGTTTTCTCCTCCTCTACCCTAAACAATACTGACATTTGGTAACACTGACATGTTTACATACTCTTTCTTGTTTTAACTACATAAAAACAAACAAAAATGAACTCTGAACTGATGCCCATGTTTGGAGTGTTGCTCTTTTAGTAGCCAAGATTTTTAAGAAAAACATTCTATATTAAGGCAGCACTGTGGGAACACTGCTGGCTGTGGACAGTATCCCACAGTCCCGCACTCTAAGGATAGCTAATAAGGAGAGAGCATCCCAGACGGGCACAAGAGTCCCAAAGGCTTACGCGGGCCACGGAAACCAAAGGGGAAGCCTAATTTTACCACACTGTATTTAGACAGTTTGAATTCATTTGAACAAGAAAGTTCCTAGAGCTGTTTTGGACTTTTTTTTCTTGTCAATATTTAAATAGTACTTTGTTTAAAGCTTGCCCTAGATACAACTGTTTATCTAACACATGATTCCAGAGTTGCCAAATCTATTGCCAGCCTGAAGGGGACAGCCAAAACCCATAAGTTTATCAAAAAGAAAAAGGTCTCTAAACATATTATATCTACATTATAATTTTATTCTAATCACAACACCATTCTAACTTACAGTGAACAATGCCATTTCAAACAAGACACAATTCAGAGCATTACCTATTACTAGCCTGCCTCAACTTAGAGAGTGTTTTCTGAAACATCTGACTACCAGATGTGACTTTTCACAAGTCTCTCATTTTAAAAGTAGCAGTTTTATCAAAAACTTAAACATAGAGTTACCATATGACCCAGCAATTCCTCTCCTAGGCATGTACTCAAAAGAATTAAAAATCTGTACTGAAATGAAAACTTGTACACAAGTGTTCATGGCAGCATTATTCACAATAGTCAAAAGGTGGAAACAATCCAAATGTCCTTCAACAGATGAATAGATTAACAAAATGTGGTCCATCCATGCAATGAACTTATTATTCAGCCATAAAAAAGAATGAAGCACTGATATGTGCTACAGTCCGAATGAACCGTGAAAACATGATGCTCAGTGGGAGAAGCCAGACACAAAGGCCACACACTGTAGGATTCATTCTTAAGAAATATCCAGCATAGGAAAATCCATAGAGAAAAAAATAGATTAGTGGTTGTCAGGTAATAGGAGAAGGGAGAATAGGGAGTGATTGCTAAACAGGCAGTTTCTCTTTTGGGTTGATGAAAATATTTTAGAATTAGAAGTGATAGTCATACTACACTGTAAATGAACTAAATGCCACTGAATTAACTTTCAAATAGTTAATTTTCTGTTACATGAGTTCCATATCAATTTTTTTAAAAAGGAGACAGAGCATAGATATGGTACAAGAAGCCTGACATCAGTGGGCCAGTATTAGAGAAAGGTTACAAAAGCAACTGGGATACCACCACTAGGCCTGCCAAGAGACTGGAAGGCAAGTTAGGTCTAGATAAATCCTAAGTCCTTACCCAAGGAATTTTCATGACAAGCTTACGAAGACTATCATAAAAAGTATCAACAACCTAGTCCAGGCACTGTGAGCAGCCTGTGTGATTTACCTGCGGAGAAGCGTGAACTGAGCACTTGATATGTGAAAACACATTTTTCTTTATCTGCAAAAGTAGGGAAGTAGAAATTCAAGTGCTGCATTCATGATATTAAAATAGCCATAATATTAATCAACAGTTATTCAGAGAGATTAATGCACCTTTCACCCACCAGATATAAAGTCACTGATACCAGTGTCTGTGTTCTCACCCTGCTTTGTTTTTCTGCACTGCCTCATGGCTACAGGACACTGTGTCCAGCTTCTGTGTATCTGTTTTTTATAGTCTCCATTACTGCAATCACGCCGTACCACCCTATTATAGTCAGCAGGGAGGCTGAGATCAAGGCTGAAGGAAGCATGTGCAAAAAGGGCAGGGAAGCACCAAAGACAAAAAGGCGCTTTTGCCTGGATATTACAGAAGCCTGCATCTGACTCTTTCCTTAAATCTAAGTGAGGACACCAAGCTCCTTGCTGCTAGCATGTGTCTGGCATGAGGTTTCAGCACTACAGAGCTCATACTCCCCCTGTGCTTTCTCATAGCTTTTCCTAAGGTACCATCAATTACATGGATCTCAACACTGATGAAAATGGATTTTAGGGGAAGGACAGTAGGGTGAAAACCAACATAGTTCTAAATACCTACCACGTGTCAGGTGCTCTTACATGCATTATCTCATTTAATCCTAAACCAAACTCTTCAGGTTAGGCAACTCGCTTCCCCTAAGAGAAAACTGATGCTCAGACTGCCATTTTTGAGCAAGCTGCATGCCATTTACTAAGTAACTACATATTAATCACTTCGAAAATTAAGACATTGACAACCCACACTCCTAAGAATTGAATCTACTTTAATGTTTAATTGAAGAGAATAGCCTTACGAAACTGGAAGTCTGATGCCATAGTATACATGGAAGACATACGGACAGAACCTGTGGAGTGAGGGGTGGCAGATTACATAACTTTCAAACAGGCTGAGCATGCAGTAGGCAGTCTGGCACCTGGCCAGACCCTTCAGGAACAACAAACCTTTCAAAAACAAACAACAAACTAGAACTGTTTCAGAGCTACTAAATGCCAAACTAATAAATTTCTAGAATGAAAGTTCATGCACACCTTCAGTTTAGACCAAAGAGGAAGAAATGAGGCAGGTTTTTCCTTAGCAGTACTCATCAGAGAACACACCACATACAAAATTTCTATAGTTATTTTTACCAGATGTTTCTTGGAAAAGTCTGTAAAGTTCTTTCCCAAAATTCTAGCAAATTTCAACAACAATCTATATTTCCCTAATTTAATATTAACCTTATAGTTTTATAATATAACTAGTTATAGAATTAATTAATTCTAATTAATTCTTTATTAGTTATAGAACCTAATCCATTAATTCCCTTTCTCCATTTCTACAAACTCAAAAGAAATCTACATTGGTCTTGTGGAAAACACGCTCCATTTACTAAGACACAAATCTGATTCAAATTTCCCTTTCTCCTCCCCTTTAAAAATATACTAAAAATAACTGTAATAACATCTTACTCATCCTGAACTTAATACCTAGCAACCTCACTTATTCAGAATATAGCTGACAACCCAAAATTGCACAAAGACTGAATTCTTAGTCCTTTTAATCATAAACTACCTTTGCAGGATTAACAAGCTTGATTATGTGGGGTTCTTTTTATTTTTATGGAATAAAGTGAAAACCAGGAACCTTTAAAGCTATTATAGGAAAGCATACAAATAGCTACCTAAATTGATAGCAAAAGAGCAAGCAGAAAAATTATTTTAAAACGTAAGTACTGGAAAAACAGAGCAACCTTGGTTTATTTAAAGCAAAGCAAAAATTCCTGTTTTTATGGGGAAATTACTGTATCAGTACAAGCCAAATAACAGGCAATAACTGAATCATCAAGAAAATTAAATTTTATTTGGCATAGTTCATTTTTATGAAGGTAGGAACATTTTACACATTTCAGAAATGTAAAACCAAATGTTTAAACTGATTAAAACAGGAAAATGTCTGATTGACTAAAGGGGAAAATCCTCATCTCTTCAGAAAATATAACCATCCAGAAAAACTTACTATAATTGATATCTAACAACATATCAAATGAGGCTAGTTTCATATTTAATCATAGCTGCCCCTAAAGCTATTTATTAAGGAACTCTCTAGGAGAAAGTGAAAGATTAGAGAATATAATATTTAATCAATCTGGATGGATCAAGCTTAGAAAAGAGGATAGCTGTTTAAAAAATACTAACCAGATTATGGGAAACATTTACAGTAAATTACCAGTATTAAATCTCATTTAATCATGCTTTTCAGGAAAACTTCTAAACACTAGTGAAAATGAAATGATAAATTTTGTCAAAGTATATTATCAAATAAAAGAAGATTTTCTATCATTTGAACTTATTTTCAAACAATCAGCTTGATTGTAATTTCAAAAAGAATTGCTTTTCCATCAACTGATGAATGGATATATAAAATATGATCTATCCACACAAAGGAATATTGTATGACCATAAAAAGGGATGAGGTACTGACACATGCTACGATGTGGATGAACCTTGAAAACAATATGCTAAGTGGAAGAGGATAGTCACAACAGTCTATATTGTGTGATTCCATGTATATGAAATGTCCAGAATAGGCAAATCTATAGAGACAGAAAGTAGAGTAGTGATTGTAAGGGACTGGGAGGTTTAGGAAGAAATGGGGAATAAATACTAATGAGTATAGGGTTTCTTTTTAGGGTAGTAAAATTTTTCTAAATTTTTTTTGAGGGGGAGTGATTCCCTGGCTGGGAATCGAACCCAGGCCGTGGCATTGAGAGAGCTGAAATCTAGCCACTACACCACCAGGAACCCCCTCTAAAATTGATTGTGGTAATGGTTGCACATATTTGTGAATATACCAAAAATCACTGAATTGCATACTTGAAATGAGTGAACTATGTAGTATGTGAATTATGTCTCAAAAAAGCTGTTACTAAAAAAAAAAAAAAAAAGCTTAAAATTATCCACTCTATGAACTTCCTCGTTCAGGAAAGTTCCACGCACCATAAGCAATATTATTGAAAGGACAGAAACTTTAGTGCAAGCTGGAATACCTCCAGAGGAGTATATGGAATTAGAAATTTAATAGCTACTAAATAAAGTAACATCATGACTAGAGCTATAAAAGCAAACAATTCCATCTGAACTTCAAATAGCAGAGGGACAAATTTGATATTTCATAATCACAGCTCTGAAAGTGTTCATAATCACAATTTCAGGAACCATAAAAAGCACAGAGTTAATTAAGTTATTACAGCTGAGAAATTCACTATGAAATGTGTGTTAGAGATGAGAAATATCCTTTGAAATTTTTTCGTTTGCATGGTAGTTCTAAAAGTTTTTTAAATTAACCTTCTTCAATTACTTACACACTGAGTCAGTCACTTTAGTCCTTAGAAAACATATGACTCTACCAGGCTGTGAATAACAGTTTCTGTAAGGAAACCTACAGTTTCACAAGTTGGGTCTTTGTTAAGGTTAAATTCTTTCTCAGGTTGGATGACAAATGTACCCAATGACAACACTGTCTTTCAAAACGAAGTAGTTATTTTCCTTTTCTACTTTGTTTCACTAGCCATGCAAATCACAGCAAATGTTATTTACTTTCCATAAGCTGCTTTGCTGTTCATAAAAAAGGATAAGAAAACCATTCAAATCTTTTATAAATCTTTTATAATTAAATCCAAGGGTTTCCATTTATCACTGGTGAGCTCTAATTTCTAATTACAAGGTCTAAGGTAGACACTTTCCAGGTGCATTAATTTTTGGACTTCTGGAGTCATACTAAATACACAGTAAATATATAACACCCTGGCATACTAAATATATAGTCAGCAGATCCTAGAACCCCCATCAGGAGCAAGTGAGTCTTTTATTAATGGAATAGTCAGTGAGAACATTATTAATCCAATATTTGCTCTGTTCTACTAGTGAAAAACTTGCCAATGGAGTGAAGTTCATTTTATTGGCAACTAACCTTCCAATTTCTCTCCAAAATAATGTTCAAACAGAAATTGAAGCACATTTTTTAAAAAATTTAATCACTGCATTTTAAAACAATTTCAAAACTTTCTGAAACTTTCAAAATCAAATGAGGTTTTCCTAACAATACACTTGCTTTATATAACCAATGTGATCCAAAAAGAATATGTGTAAGTTATACTTCTTTAACTCATTCCTATTTATTTATATTTAAAGGAAGGAAAAAGCCTTTGGAAAGTTAGGAATCTCACACATGCCCTACAATTTAGCGGTTCTGTAAATCTGAGTTTCCATATACTAAATTTAACAAAATGAGAGCTCATAGTTTAAACAAATGAACAAAGAAGAAATCGTATCTTCATTAAGAATGCATATTATTTCCTAATCATATGAGCTCAGCTATTCTTAGAGAACGGCGGGGGATTTAAAGCGCATTTAGTTCAAACTTTACATTTTACAAATACGAGAAAACGGAGAACCAGAGAAATTATTTTCCCAAAAGTACTTAACTAGTTAGTGGAGAAAACATCTTAAGATGTAATGTTAAGGGAGTTCCCTGGTGGTGTAGTGGCTTAAGTCTTCGGCGCTGGCACTGTCAGTGCCGTGGCCTGGGTTCAATTCCCAGCCAGGGAGCTACCCACATACCAAAAAGCAAAATAAATTAATTAATTAATTTTTAAAAAAAAGATGTAATGTTAATCTACTGAACCAATTCTATAAAAGTGCTTTCCTTTCAGAAACATCCCCCAACCGCCACACACTCCCCCCTCCCCCAGTTTTTCGACAGCTTATTCAAAAAACAAAAATTAACATTATTAACCATAAGAATCATTTTCTCATGGGGAAAAGAACGTGTTTATGAAGTTACAGAATGCAGCGTAATTCACACTTTGAATATTAACCACTTAATAGGGTAAATCAATGTGCAATAGACTCTTGAAATGTCAAAGCCTTAATAGTATATTGTATTTTAATATCCATAAACAAGAAAATAAATCACATGCATGTGAGTTTTCTTCTTCTCAAACTAGATAGTAAAAAAGCTAACTTAATATTTCCCAAACAATTCAAACATGAATATAAATATTCAAAAGCTGTTTCAATAGCACATTTTTCTTGGGAAGGAAGAAAATGAACAGGGTTTAAGAGCATTACATAAATCCTGGAAATTATGCACAAAGACTATCCAGAAACTTTGCCAAAAAAAAAAAAAAAAAAAGGATGCTGGTTTTTCATGTGCATAAGTGATAATCAAGTAAGAATTATAAGGAGCTACAGTATTAAAAGATAAATACACTACTTGAAATCTCCATTTTTAAAAAGCTTAAAAATGATTGCCTAAACTAAGCCATTCAAGTAGCATTTCCTGGACCCTAAACAAACACTTGGGTTTTCAATCATCTTTGCTGCAGTGTCCTCAGAGCCCTAAGTCTATACATTCTCCTGCACCAGTAGGCCTACTACACATTTCCAGGCACTAGATCTTTTCTCTAGATCTTTTCAAGACTGGACCTGTAGCCTCTATTTAATAAACCACTCAGTCATTCCTAGAAAACCAGTTATTGCCTGCCCTCTACCTTCTGGTTTGTTCTGTGTAGATGTCTGGGATGTGGTTTCACACACAACAGTGCCCATATGCAGAGCATGAATAGTTATAATATTTATTCATTCATTCATGCCACAAATATTATGGATCATCTACTTACTATATGAGGGCAGCCTGGAAAAAATCCAGCTATTAGTGCCTCTATTTTTCATATTACATGGCTGGATACTTTATGGGCAGCCCTCATATGCTGGGTTATGTTCCTGGGACTAGGAATACAGCCATAAATAAAACATGTAAATTCCTGGTCTTGAAACACATTCTAGTAGAGTGAAGACAGATCATAAAAATAAATAAGATAGGAAGGAGAGTAGCTGGGTAGTCATTCCAGGAAGCACTATTCAGAGCAAGGTTCCTAAGAAGGGAATTCCTGGAGCTGGGTTTTTAGGAACCTTCCACAGCTGTCCTAGGAGATGGGGCTTGCTGGGTTAGGGGCACCCTTAGTGTGCACACAGATTATCTACATTTTGGTAGAGGATTTCTTTCATTTTATTGTTCTTTATCTCTAGTTACCAACATTCACAGGCACTTCTCCCTCAACAGGTGTTAGTGGCAAAATTTTGTAGAAGAAAAACCTGTATTGCTCTATAACTGTCAATTGTAAGAATGCAAATTAAACCTTCCAAAGAGCTTAAGAAGCATGAACTATTTTTTCTGTGGCATTATTTCATCATATGAACAAAAGTACAGACTATTAATTTTCTTTTCAAAAAAAGAAAAGGGTAAACTTTAGCTCAGTCTCTCTGAATAAATATACCAGACAAAAAGAATTAATGAGATTTAGCACCTGTAATTTCTCTATTCCTTAAAAATGTTACTAAATGAGTAAGAAAGCTATCAAAGACCATTGGGCAGTATGAAAAGGTCTCAAGGGCCAACCCAAGAGGGGCTCCTATGGGCCAAAGATGGGATAATTTAAGCATAAAAAAAATGATGTCTGTAATGGAATGAAATACATCAAAAAAGCTAAAATCCAAGATTTTATATATTAAGTCTTGAAAAGTCACTGGACACCTTCAGAGGATAAGAAACCAACTCAGCCTGAAAATGGGCATATAAAGAGAAGAACCAAGCAAATAAAATATGAACTCCTAAACATACACAGTTTCCATGATCCTAAGATTTCACAATGGTTGAGATTAAAATATGCATGAAAACACTCTGAACTGGGAACAGCTAAACAAAGGTATAGCTGTTGTTTCTGCTATTGCTACTGCTAAGAAAAACTGTCCCCACTTTGGATAACTCTAGCTCATGAATCTAATCTCGACAGTGACTACGTGCCAAGTACTTTTCTAAGTACTGAACATTTTTTTCTCCTTTAATTCTTACAATGCTTCTATGCAGTGGGAAACAGTGTTTTCTAATACAGTTCTTTGGGTTTAAATATAGTAGTCTCCCTTTATCTTTGGGAACCATGTTCCAAGACCCCCAGTGGATGACTAAAACCTTGGATAGTACCAAACCTTATATACAGCTGATTCTGAACAACATGGGTTGGAACTGTGTGGTCCACTTATGCATGGATTTTTTTCAATGGATCCTTGAGGTTCAAACCCATGTGTTCAGGGTAAACTCCATGTAAGCAGAGGCCAACTGTAGTGATACAAAATTTTAACTGCAAGGGACGTTGGAGCACTGCAGTCCCAAGTTGTTCAAAGGTCAACTATACATAGTAAGTCCTCACTTAACATTGTGGATAGTTTCTGCAACTTCAGGTGAAACGATGTATGTTGAAACCAATTTTACCTAGGCTAATTGATATAAACAAGAGTTAAATTCCTATAGCATCTCATCAACATTAGAATGAAAAGATATTGAACAAAATTACTATATTCAAGGACCTGTTTGCTATATTATGTTTTTTTCCTATACATCTTAAACCTATGATCAAGTTTAATTTATAAATTAGACACGGTAAGAGATTAACAATAACTAATAATAAAATAACAATTATAACAATATACTGTAATAAAAGTTATATGACTAGTTTGGGGGCCATTATTAAGTAAAATAAGGGTTATTTGAACACAAGCACCATGACACGACAACAGTTGATTTGATAACTAAGACAGCTACTAAGTGACTAATGGGTGGGTAGTTATACAGGGTGAGTAGGCCGGACAAAGGGATGATTCACATCCGAGGTGGGTCAGAGAAAGATGGTACGAGATTTTATCACGCTACTCAGAACAGTACACAAGTTAAAACTTATGAATTGTTGGCAAGGATGTGGAGAAAAGGGAACACTTGTGCACTATTGATGGGAATGGAAACTGGTTATAGCCATTATGGGAAACAGTATAGAGATTCCTCAAATTCCTCAAAAACAAAAACAAAAAATTATGATTTGTTTATTTCTGGAATTTTCCATTTAACATTTTTGCACCATAGTTGATCACAGGTAACTGAAACCATGGAAAGTGAAACCACAGGTAATAGGGGACTACTGTCTTGACTCTACCACTTAGCACCTCATTCTAGCTGTGTGACCATCCCAAATTATTTCATCTCTCTGTGCTTCAGTTTCCTCGTGCATAAAATAGAGATAATAAATGTCCTCACCTCCAAGCCCTATTTGTAATATAAGTAAGTCTAGTGCATATTTGTTTAGGTAATTATTTGATTAATATCTACTTCCCTTTCTAGGCTCCAAGAGGGCAGAGGGCTCTATCTCCAGAAACTAGTGCAGGCCTAACAAATACTAGAAATTCATTTAATATGTACTGAATAAATTAGTTTATAGTAGAATACAGTAGAGCTGAGTAACTGCTCTATTTCAAAACTCAGCCAATATTTCCAGAATTGCATAGCTGAAGATATCCCCATAATTCCTCAACTATCAAGGGCCACATCATGTTAAGTACCTTTAAGCTCTAGGGACTAGAAGCAGCCCAAGAACAATATACAGCCTGGACTCCTTGGTGTTTTCAATAAAGAAGCTGCCAAACTTGGCAGCTACAGTTTAACCAGGGCAAGCTATCAGTGTTTTGTATTTTGGATACTTGCCCTTTTTAATTCAAGAAACTGACACAATCACAGTCCCTGGTGTGCTCTGGGTTTCAGTACCAAATTATACAAGATGTGCACCAAACAGAGTGTAGGAAAAAAGAAACACCCTTGAGTGCAGTACAAAATATGACTCACCAGCTAGAAGAGCTGGTTATTATTTATTGAACAGCTGTTATGATCAAGTCACTATGCTAATAAGTGCTTTATTTGAATCATCATCTCATTTGATTCTCCCAATAACCCTCTGAAAGAGGTACTATCATTCCTATAAATTGGAGAATCCCTACATAGTTTGCCCAAGGCTCCATGGTTCAGAAATTGCAGAACTCAGAACTGAATCCAAGGGAACTGGAAACCAGTATTGATGCACCCAACCACTAAACTATACTGCCAAAGGGTGAGCCCTGCAAAGATAAATTTAAAAAACTAAAGCTGATGGTCTTCATTGTGAAACCTAAACAACCAACAACAGAGATTTGGCAGAATCATAAAAGGTTTTTTTGAGAAAAAAAGAAATGTATGAACTTCCTACTTCATACATTGAACTTGCTAAAGTCACTTGCTACTTCCGCAATAAATATGACATGCCTGTCTTTGTTCCAGTTTGAGTTGTTTCATCTACATGAGAATGTGTGCTTGTGTAGCAGATACAAATCCCTCAGTCTTGCTAGATTACAGCTTAAATTCTCAAAGTGTGGTACCCTAGGAGTCCCTGAGACTTCTGCAGGGCGTCTGTGAGGTCAAAACTATTTCCATAATAACACTAGGATATTATTTGCCTTTTTCAATGTTGACATTGGAGTTGATGGTGCAAAAGTTATCATGGGTAAAACTGCTGGTGCCTGACTACAAATTAAGGCAGTGGTCCCAAACTATACTAGTCATCAACGTATTTTTTACCATCACACACTGGCAGAAGGAAAAAACAAGTCAATTTCACTTAAGAATGTCCTTTGAGGAAGCAGTAAAAATGAATAATTGTGTTAAATCTCAACCTTGAGTTGTCTTTTTAATATTCTGTGTGACAAAGGGGGAAATGTGCCTATAGTACTTCCATTGCACACTGAAGTACCATAGTTGTCAAGAAAAGCATCCATGCAACTGTCTGAACTGCAAGCTGAACTAGCTGCTTTGTTGATGGAACATCATTTATAAGTTGACCTATGATAAAGTATGGTCATTCAGAACTGAATATCTGGCAGACTGCTCCTGAAAAATGAACAAAACTAGTCTGTCACTTCAAGGAAAACAACTGACAGTATTTGTTGCCAATGTTAAAATTCAAACTTCCAAGTGAAAACTAGAATTTTGGAAAACTTTTATCCGCCGCTGTGAGGGTGACATCTTCCCAATATTTAAAGACCTTGCTTATGTCGACATTTGGAAGCTCTACATAACTCAAAACACCAATATTTTCCAAATGACCAATGCATGATGTTAACAAAATCACATCTGGGTAAAGATTCATTTAAGACCTCAACAGAGTTTTAATAACATACAAAGAAACTGATTAATAGGATTTCAGATTCCATACTCCATATTGCAACTAACCCTTAAGAAACTACCACTTGCTGGGTGTCAATTCAGTATCAAAGAAAAATACCCACAATATCTAAAAAGGCTATTAAAATGTGCCTCCATTTTCCAACTATGTCTACATCTCTGTAAAGCCAAATTACACATCCTTCCACATCCTGCATCAATGCCAAAGCAGCTAAAAAAAAAAAAAAAACCTACACTTTAAAATGGCTACAATGATAAATTTATTTTCATTTTTATTTTTTTATTGTTAGACTTATTGGAGTGACATTAGTTAGAAAGAATTACTTAGGTTCCAGGTGTACAATTCTACAGTGCATCATCTATGTGTTGCATTACATGCTCATCACCCACTGATAAATTTTTATGTGTATTTTATCACAATTTTAAAAAACTATAGCAGTTTTTGATAAATCCAGACATTAAAAAGATTTACAGAAATGTAATATAGTACCAATCTTCTCATCAAATTTGTTTACAAAGTAGTTATTTTAAATGTAGTTATTTTAATATATTTATGTTCTTTATATTAACATGCAATGGGTACAAAAGGTTTACTATTTTGAAACAAATTAAGAAAAAGATTTTTGAAACTTTTCAGTCTGTTTCAATTTCTAATAATGTAAATGTCAATAGATAACTTAAACCCAAGCTATTTAGCTTCCACAATAATTTTTAGGAGTGTAAAAGGGTCCTGAAACCAAAAAGTTTGAGAACCACTGGCTTGTGGAAAGGCTCATAAACCAGTCAAGGATATTTCTGATCATCCCAGTCCCAGAATTCGACCCCCTTCTTAAATCTGTTCTTGTCCTCGCTCCCACCCTCTGGTCTAGCTGCTGCCACCACACCAGCCTTTGGAGAACTGACCTTCCAACCTATTCCAAGGGAATGAGCCTCACTTACCTCGGCAGAGCATACTAGGCATTTATGACAACTATAATACTGGTAAATGCTGGGGCAAACACAACAAAAACCTGATTTACAATGGCAAGCAAGTTTTACAAAATACAGCTTCCTTCACCAAAGTGGACCCAAGTTTAGTTACAGATTGGCTTGGCTGGTACAATTTACCAGGAATGTGAACAAGATTGACAAATGTCATGGCTTTCACCTGTCTTCCTCAGGAAGACGACCCCTGCCCTTGGTCCATTCCTCTGTCTGTGGTAGACCCCAAGAGCCTATGATGCACTTAGTCCCTTCACCTCCATCCTGCATTAATGTCTGGCTGGTGTAGACCTCAAACAGTAGTTCCCTTCCTGTTTCAAAAACTCTCACCTCTTTATAAAGTTTTCTTCCAGGATGAGTTTCTGTTGGGAAAAAGGTCTTTCAGTGTCTCATATGCAAAAATACAAATGTCAAGAGCTACATGGATGAGGAGCCACTCAGTCTGGGTTGTCTCATGGTCAGTGGCTTCCTACCACCACCAGAAAAATCAGACCTGCAGAAATCTAATGAGTAATGACCATATTCTTATAATACTGAAATCCCAACAGAAATACCAATACTGAAATCGCCAACCAAAAAACAGAGGAAAATTTACACACAACACAAAATTCAATTTTTTTTTCAAGATTATCATTTCAGGGGTTCCCTGGTGGTGTAGTAGCTAAGGCTTCGGTGCGCTCAACACCGCGGCCTGGGTTCCATTCCCGGCCAGGGAACTACCCTCCCACACAAAAAAAGATTATCATTTCACAGCAAAGTACATAGGCAAGTACAATGACCAGTAGGTAGAAACACAATTATTACTTGAACCAGACTGGCTGGTAGAATCGAACTCTGACATTTCTTTACTTACACTACTTGCTTCTTTCAAATTTTTTCCTCCTTAGTAAATTCTACCTGAAAAGATTACCCTCCTTCCTTCTTCATTCCACTTGTAGTTCAGAAAACCTTATCTTTAACTTTCTTTGCTAAAGGCTAATTCTGCTTAAAGGCTGGTCCTGAGAATTACCAGCTGTGTACTCCTTGCTAGAAGCCATATAGTAATTTGGTCTGAAGGAGCCTGAACAAATTGTCATCAGGAGTGGCCCCAACATGACTCCACAGCTGTATGTCATCTCTGATCCCAGCTGCCATACTGAATTTGCTACTTCAATCTTATTATCTCTGCCACTTGATATATTTCCAAGTGCACAAGAGAACCAGCTCAAGAACACAGGTGAGCATGGAAGTTCTCTTCAACATGACTTGAGCTGTCAACTATGGGATAGGACTACAGTGGCAAGAGGTGGGAATAAGCTATCCAAGCCATCAGGTAAAGCAAGGGGCACACCTGAGCAAGCAAACTGCACCCCAAACTGGTACTTATCCAGGGCTCCTACCTGTCAGCTGATAAGGAACTAGGAAGCTCAGACTTCCAGGATGGCACAGCTGTCAGCAAAGGCTAAAGCACAAAGTCCTCAGCACCATCAGTTTGAGGAGTGGCTCCAGGCCCAGGCTAAAGAGGAACTCTTCTAAGTGCCACCTATTAAGTGTATAAAGTCAGTCTGAGGTGACCAGTGGATGACAATGTGTCCCATTGCACATCAAAGATCTTTCCCCCAGTTGTTCTACGTGCCCAAAAACTTGGTTTGGGGGGAAAGTCTTGTTTTATTTCTGCATCTAACAATGTAATGGCTACCAGATATTCCTTCTACAAAGACATGATAGTGGGAGTGAACTTGGAGTAAGTGAGTACCTTTGTTTCATCGTCCTAATATTTAAGCAGGAAAATAAGATGTCTGTAGGTATTCTCCAACAGTTTCACCTTCTGTTTTTGTGACTTTTACCTATGATAGGAAAAACCAACAATTCTAAACAATGTCTCACCTTTTTGCTTATGGCCCAAGGCAGAACAGAACAGCCAGTACCCTCTTGGTCCTAAATGGTGTGAAAGAAATCTTCTATCACTCAAATCAGACTATTTCTCCCTATATTTAATAATAATTGCCCGTCACTTTTTGGATCATTTCCAAAATCCTAGTCCTATGCTAAAAATTCTTTCAACCTTCTCTCTCAGTGACTGGCCACCCTACGAGTATCTAAAATTTCATACACATACACACATACCCCATATCATCCTTCCTGCTTTATGTTTTCTCTTTAGAACTTAACACAAAACAAATTTCCTATTTCATTTATTTATTTACTGTCTGCTGTATTGGAACCAAAGCGCTACAAAGGCTAGAACTTTTGTCCACTTTGTTCACTTGCTGCATCCCCAGCGCCTAGAACCATGCCCAGCACAAAATAATTTGCTGAATGAATGAACAAGCCAGGGGTTCCTAACCTATGTCATATTCTGCAAATCAAACCTGCATGCTCCACCTATACCATAGAAATTTCAAAGGCCTCTCACTCATTTCTGACTCCAAATTGTTCCTAGATCTATTCCAAAAACTTGGGATGCCATCTCCCATTCAAACCATCAAGTCCATCACCTCCCCCAGTCAGCTGTTCAAATCCGATTCTAAGTCCTGTCAAGTTAACCTTACCACTTTCATATCTGTCCCATCATCTCTACTGCCACTGTTGTCACCTTGATTCAGACTGCCATCAATCCTGCCTGAGATCTACTGAAACAGCTCACTTATTTCTAGTCTCACACCCTTCCAACCCAAGGTCCTAAATGAGTAAGCTTTCTAAAACTGCACATTAGATCACCTAAGCCTCCCACATAAAGCCTATAGTGGCTCTCCATTACCTAGAGGATTAAATCCAAACTCCCTCCTTCCTTGTCCTACTTACAACTGCCCTAGCCACCAAGAAAAGCTCCAAGCCCTTGCCCATGCTGTTACCACTGCACCAAATGTTCTCCCATCTACCTAGAGAACCACGGCTTGATCTCAACACCCACTACACACCCTTCTCAAAAGTGTTCCTGACTCTACATCCCTACATTTATACCTGTGAGCTCACCAAGGTCAGGAACAGTCATGATGACATCTGCACCTCCTCAGTGCAAGGCATGTCACAGGGCACAATAAAAATTTTGAGAATGAGTGAATGCGCAGAAATAATGAAAGTCCACCCTTCCACAAAGCCTGTTCAGATAAATTACAGAGGAATAGCTTCCTTTCATGCTGCCTGGCTACTCCTGGAATCCCCAGTTTACTCTACCAATGTTCATTTCTAGAGTCCTCTACTGGGTATTTTTTACCCCATTATCAGAAAAGAAGGTGGGAGGGAAAGGCTAATGCCCAAATTACATAGAGAAAATATCTGCCACAAACAAAGGCTAAAAGAAATCTTACATATATAATCTTAACCTTGTATATGAAAAGGGTCTTCTAGAAACTATGTGGTCATCTCAATTTAGCAGATCTGTACAATATCAGAAGAATTGAACTATGCAATTTCAAAAAGAGTCAGGAAGTTGTGTAGACATCCTCTATTAGTGGAGTCCTGTCCACAAAGGTTTTCAAAATGAGCTGAATAAACAAAAATGATGGTCTCAGGGAAACAGTTAAAAAAGGGAATACCATATTTTTTTTTAAAATCACTGTTTCAGCTTTCTTTCCTTACCTTCCATCTAACACTAAAAATTTTCCTTATATAGTGTACACAATTTAAAGAAAAAGTGGCACTATTTGAGCTAAAAAAAAAAAATTAACAAATCCATTCCAGAATTTCTGTCAGTGTCTTTAGACCCTTGACCTATAAACTGAAAATAAAATTACCCATTAATTAACAAAAGTGGGTACTGGCAAAAAAGTTAAAGACTTGGCAATGATTACATGCTTTTATTTTTGAAATTCAAATAATACCCTGTTCAAAATACCACTTACAGAATTGCTATCATTGTCATACTTAATTTAATGTAATACAATACAGCTCCATTCTCTAGAATCTGTCCCACTATCCCTGAGGACAGGGCCTGCAACACTTGGATCCTAAAGATGCCACAATGTCTAGCATGAATTATATCCACACTCTACTCCACTGGCACCTTCAGAGTCAAGTGTAGGGGTCACTCTCCTACCTGACAGAATTTCAAAGTGTAGTTTCTAACCTCATCACTGCAGCATTTAAAGCTCTCTAGGTAGAGGGAATTATTGGGTGAATATATTTTTCTACTACCTCCATAAATTCTTCAACTATTAGCAAAACTAACACAATAAAGAAAAGTCAGGAGAAAGATAAAGCACCCTCACCAGATAACCAATAAGTAAATAGCATGGGGAACTCCAATCACAAGCAAAGTAAGAAAATAATCAATTGAGCAAGTAGGATTATGTTAATAAGGCTGACAAACTATTCAGGTCCTCAAACTCAATCACTTACCATCTCTGATTTACAGTATTACTTCTCCCATTTCTAATTTAAGCTGTTACTTCTCATTCCGAGGATTCCCTTTCCTGGGGCTTTTCACTGTGTAATTATGCAATGTGTAGGTTCCACAAATACAGATTGACAAATTTAGGCTTTTAAAAATCAATGTAATTTTCTCTACATACTTCCAAAACAGATGTTCCCTTTAATTCAGAAGATTTTAGTAAAACATAAGGACTGCCTAAAAAAAGTGTTAGTTATTTAGACTCCTTACTTTTGGTCCCACTTACTTAAACATCACTCCCCAAATCTCAGAGGTTTTTGTCCTATATGAAAAAAAGAAAATTAAATAAAAGAAGAAGCCCAGTGAAAACATCAAGAATAGCAGTAGAAGCTTAAGACTGGGGCAAGGTACCAGATCTGAGGGACTGGGGATAGGGGTTCTAAACATTGCTCTGGATGCATTGCTCACTTTCAAATCACCTGCTGGTGTGAGAAACTCAATATTCTAAAATGCTGCAGTCTACAGCACTTTATAAGAAATATTATGATAAGAAAGCATTGTTAAATAAAGTTGAAAGCTGAAAATACAAGCATTTTTTAAAAGGAGACCTGGGCAAAGGCAGTGTACACTTAGCAGTATATAATTTCATCTAATTCTCAAGAGTCCTACAGGACTGAGCCAACTTCCTTGCCTAGCAAAAGGTGGTCTAGACAGGAGAAGGGTTTTATTCTCCACATTATTGTGAAAAGGGATAAAGAAATGTTTTGATGGCACTTAAGGGCAACCAAATAAAATGCAAAGGCAATTTCTTAAAGTGCTTCAGAGTTCTGACTCCAGGGCTCCAGTCCCTTTGCATTCATTCACCAGAACTGCCCCAGAATTTCAGAAATATTAACAGCTGACTGGTAGGAGATGCATTTTCAAAGTTCTCTTTCCTTCTGAAGGTCTCATCTAGGTCAACACTGCCACGGTGTGAACAGATCTGTAATACTTCACTTACTGAAGGAAAAGCCCCACTGGCCCTGAGATGCCCCCGTGGTAAGGTGTCCGGAGACAACCCATCTCCCTCTAGAAACTGACACTGGAAAGAAATTGTATTGTTTTTCTCAACACAAACAGGATTGGGAGGGAGATAACAAGGCAAAGAAATGCACATACCTTTCAACTGGTCAACAACAACGCTCTGGCCGAGGCGTTCAGTAACTCTCCCATCTTCCATTTCATACCGATCATCCAGGTATTTCGCAGTGGCCTCCGAAATGTGAACCTTGCCAGCCACTCCCAGCTGCTCCATGAGATTGGCCAGGTTCACGTCATTGGACCACACATCAAATTTAAACCTCCTCATGCCCAAGATGCCACACAAGACAGTCCCTGTGTGTACCCCAACACGCATGTTCACCATCTCTTTCTTCTCCTGGCAGAAATGCTCAATGGCTCTTATCATGCCCAAGCCCATTTCAATGCAGCAGTAGGCATGGTCAGTCCGGGGCTCAGGGCATCCTGCCACGCAGTAGTAGCAGTCTCCCAAAGTGCTGATTTTCTCACACTTGGTCTCTTCACACAACCTGTCGAAGCGACCAAACAGATCATTGAGGAGACCCACCAGGGCATGAGCGGACTTGTTGGCACTCATCTTGGTGAAGCCCACAATGTCTGCAAATAAAATACTGACTTCTTCAATCTGCTGCATCTTAAATGGACGGAATGCTATAGGGGCTTTCTGTATGGAAGACTTTTTCTTCCTGTTCTTGGGACTGGAGGTAGCATGCCTTTTCACAGAATTCTCGCTCTCCTCATCTCCCTGTTTCATCAAGTCATCAGCTATGATTCTTGGCATCACAGAATGAATCATCCTCTCTTTCAGAGCTTTTTCCACTTCCAGATCCTTTCCATGCATAATTGACTGTCCCACCTTGAGGAAGGTGCTCCTGGATCGCACCTGGGACATGATAAATAGGTGGATCCCAATGGCATGGATGCAGATGTGGAGGAGGGCTCGGCTCAGCAGCTCCCAGTGCGGGGGCCCTGCTCCAGATGAAGGGAAGCAGTCTTCATCGCGGAAATGATAACCAAAGGTCTCAAAAAGAACAGAATAGGCCACTCCCAAAAACAAGCTCAAGTACAAAGGTAAGTGCATGACGGTGTAGAGCAAAAAGAGCACTTCGATGCACATGGAAAAGCTCCCCACTTGAGATAAGCAAGTGTCTGCGGGCTTGGCTGCAGGAGTATGATTGGAACTGTCAACACGTCCTGAGAGAGGCGTCAGAACCTGAAACTGGGCAGCCAGGGTCAGGGCGAACACCAGGAGGGTGAGAGCCAGCGAAGTCCACACGTAATGTCGGGCATACAGTTTGGTGAAGGTAAACAGGAAAAAGCCCATACACACCACGAGGAAGCACAGAGCAGGGACTGCCATGACCAACAGTTTAGATCTCATGTGGACCCCAAAATAGATGCTCCAGAGCAGGCATGCGAAGCCAATGTAGAAGAGCGCGTACCGGAAGCGGCGCTGGGTCTGCGGGAAGCAGCGCTCCAGGCAAGCCTCTTCCAGGTTCACCGAGTCGAACTTGGGGTCCCACCACCGGCTGGAGGCCCTCTCAAACAGCTGGGGCAGCTTCTTCTGCCTGCGCAGGCGACCTCCGGTGCCCACTCTCCGGGGGATCCCCCCTGAGTCCCCGGAGCTGCTACAGCTGGAAGAGATGCTGTACTTGCAGTGTTTGGGGTGGCTGTTGGACGACAGCTGCTTGGGGTTGATTTTGACCCTCACGCTGTTGCTGTCTCCGCTGGAGTCACAACTCACCTCGGTGCTGTGGTGCTGCAGCAGCTGCTGGTGGGGCGGGGAAGCCATGTTGCCGCGCGCTCGGAGCCTTCCCCGGCCGTAGTCACCGGTACCTGTCAGTAAGACAAGCAGAGTTAGGCGAGTGCTGATTCCCACCCAGGTACGCGCACCTGAAGGCCATGAGCTCTATGCATTTCCTAAGTGGCGGCCCCAGCGGTCCGTCTGCAAAGGCACTGTATGCTAACAAAACCGCGGTAATGTCTAATAAGCTCTTCCACCGTCCCATCTCAAGGCCGACCCTAGCCACCGGGGAGCGGCCCGGAACGCCCAGGGTCCGCAAGGCGGTGGCCACCCGAGCCCTCGGCGCCGCCCGAGCCCGCGGCGCGTCCCGTCGTCCACACTCGCCTGCTGCGCCCGCCGCTGCGGTGGAGGGGAGTCCGGCCCCGAGCACTCTCACGCCGCCCGCCGCTCTGGCAAACGCCGCTCTCCCGGCAGCGGCGGGCCCCTCATGCTGCGCAGAGCGCGGCGTCTCCACTGCGTCAGGCCGCCGGCCGGACCCCTCGGTCCCGCCCCGCGCTCAGCGGCCCCGCGGGAGGCGGGCAGCGAGTTTGCGGAGCCCACGGCGGTGCGGCCCTCCCCGCCCACGTCGGCGCGACCCTTCTAGAGGGGCCTGCTCGCAGCCCCGCCCGCCCGCCCGCTCCCGGCTACTGGGGCCGACCCAGCGGGCGGGGATGCCCAGGGCCCCGGAGCCGCGGAGCGCGGGCCCCTCAGCCGGCGGCCCGTACGCGGCGCTGCCGCAGAGCCCGCTCCCGCGACGCCGGCCCGGGACGCCCGCCCACGCCCGGGGGCAGCCTCCCGAGCTAGAGATGCCGCCGCGACTGCGGCCACCGCCGAGCCCTCCGGTGCCGCTGCCTCATGTCGGAAGAGCCGCCACAGCCGCCGCCACCACCATCTCCGACCCCCTCCCCCTCCCGCTGTCACTGACAGACTCGAGCCCGCGCCGCCCCTCGCCCGCCTGCAGCGCGCACGCGCGGCACGCGCACGCCGCCGCCACTGGCCTCGAGCACGCGCGCGGTGCGCGCGCCGGGCTGGCGGGGCTGCAGGGCAGAAGCGGGCGCGCGCTACGGCTCCGCCCTTCGCCCTGGGCAGCTCGGCTCCCCGCTGCCCTCTGGGAGTATTGGGGCGGTAGGGGCTGGCTCGGGCGGCTGGGGCCGGCTGGGGGATCACCGCTCCCCGAGGTTCGTTCCCTACACCCGCTCGGGGAAAATTTAAGGTGCTTGTTAAGTAACAGCTGGGGTACGACGTTGAGGATATGTTTGCCCTACCCCTCAGCACACCTTTTTTATAAATAGAAGTTTGCAACTATTGTATTTGCCTAAAGGGAGACGCGCCTTTCTCTACAAGCAATGAGCACGTGACCTCGGAGGCACTAGCCCCTTTCAAAGCTTGCTCTTCAAGCAACCACCATAATCTGTGCCTCAGCCTCTAGTGGCCAGGTGGGGGAGGCCTCCAGGCTACTGTGGTTGCCCCTGGAAAGCTGGTGTCACTGAGAACCAGTTCCTCTGGCCCCAAACTGAGTTTCCCTTCCCATTATTTGGTCATTTCCACCTCCTCATGAACAACTGTTTTGCCTTCTCCACAAATGAAACTTTCGAGGCAGTCTGCTATCCAGTGGACAGTCCTACAGTGGCCTCCATGAGCACTGTCTGCACTGCGTAAATACATACAGTCCTTTACTCCCCAGTGTGCCAATCCTGGGCATTCTGCCTATACTTCACAGTACCTCCTGCCAGTCACAAGGTATCCTCCTCCTTCCCCCCCTCCGCCCCCCCCCCGCACCTTCCAAGCCCCGCCCCTTGCCTGTGCCAGTTTTCACTGTTGAATTAGCAAATAAAATGTAGTCTGTCCAATAACGAAATATTATTCAGCTATAAAAAAGGAACGAAATACTGACTCATGCTACATCTTGAGATATGTCAAATTAAAGAAACCAGAAAGAACCACAAAGGGTCACATATTGTATAAGTCCATTTTTATGAAAGGCCGGAATAGGCAAATCCATAGAGACAGAAAGCAGACTAGAGATTGCCAGGGGCTAGAGGGTGGGAACGGGCAGCGACTGCTAATGAGTAAGGGATTTCTTTGGGGGTTGATGGAAATATTCTATAACTAGATGGAGATGGTGATTGTACAGCATTGTGAATGCCATGGAATTGTATATCCATTGCTGTAGTATTTCTGCCAAAAGTGCATAACCTCAGTTTAATCATGAGAAAACTTCAGACAAACCCAAAGTAAGAAATATTTCTTCCAAGTACTTGACCAATACTCATCCAGAATGGCAGGATCATGAAAGACAAAGACTGAGGAACTGTCAAATTGGGGAAAACTACGGGATACAACAACTAAATGGAACCCAAGATCCTGATTTGGAACCCAGACCAGAAAAGGACATTAGGGGAAATTAAAATAAGGTCTGCAGCTTAGTTCATAGTATCACATTGTGCTTATGTTAACTCCCTGGTTTTGATCGTTGCACTATGATTATGTACAATGTTAACATTAAGGGAAGCCTGGGTGTAAGATATAGGGGAACTCTCTAGTATTTTTGCAACTTTAAGTCTAAAACAGTTTCAAAATAAAAGTAAAAAAAGTTAAACCTTTCTTGCGCATTAACTGTGTGCCAGGCACTCTCACATATTTCATTTTTACAGATGAGAAACTGAGGTCAGAAGAATGCATTGCACAAGCCAGTAAGTGACATGATAATATGAGGGCGGGCTGATAAATTTTGTCTCCACTGTAATATTTTTTGCTACCTTAGACATATCTGAATAAAACCAGTTCTGTGAAGTCACATGGTATCTCCCCTTCACCATTCTTGACCTTGCACACACGGATGCTTACATTATTCACCGCGTGCACATTGAAATGGAAGAGTGTTCAGACTGAAAAACAGTCAACATGACCTTCCCAGCCGAGCCCTAAGTTTTGAATTTTTTCAGCTGAAGTGATCCCTTATGGCGATATTCTATAGACTACCTATTTTTCTCAGGGCCATAATGATGGACCCAAGTTTCATCACCTGTAATGATTTTATATAAGAAGTCTTCACTTTGTTTTTCAAAACGTTCCAGGAGTTCCCAATAAATACAAATTTTTTCAACTTTCATTTTATCACAAATTTGGCACAAAATTTGTGGAATCTAAAAACACTAATAATGTATCGCACTCTCTCCTTAGAAATTCCTAATTTATCAGCAATTTCTTTTTGTTTCATGTGATGATTTCTGCGAATCAGTTCTTCAACACAATCTTGATGAAGCAGATCACTTGCAGTCTAGGCCATTCCCTTTGTGGTTTGTCACTCAAATCTGCTTGCCCCACTTCTCCATCGTCGAACTGCCTTACCTAGTGTCTTACTGTCCTCACATCAACACACTGATCACCACAAACAACTTGCATTCGTCTGTGAATTTCAATTGGAGGAACTTTTTCCATTGTTAAGAATTCAATAACCATGCTGTCTGGACCAAATGTCTGAGCACTATTCCATTTCAATGTGCGCTGGGTGGGAAATGTAAGCATCTGTGTGTGCAAGATCAAGAATGATGGAGGGGAGATACCATGTGACCACACAGAACCGGTTACATTCAGATATGTCTAGTGTAACAACAAAAAAATTACAGTGGAGGCAAAATTTATTAGCCTGCCCTCATGAACTTACAGTGACTGAACATGTCATAAGTGCCAGAAACCACTGGATGCTTTCTCTTGTGATCTATTTGGTCCTTACCACAACCCTCTGAGGTAGATATAATATTATTATTCCTATTTTAGAGATGTGAAACCAGAGATTGAAGAATGATGTGCCCAAAGTCACACAAAGGCTAGGAATAGAGTTCAGACTCAAAACCAGATCAGGCTGCCATGATGCTCTGAACAGCCCTGGCACCACCCTCGGTAAGCCTCCGGGTAGTCCCTCACATAGCCCACTGTCTCCTACGTTGTTGTCAACTGACCCAGCTGGACAAGAGCCCTTGGAGACAGTGCTTACCATTTACATTTCCTCCAGTTAATGCAACCCTGCGCTCCCCACTTCCTGGTTTCCCTCAGTAATCTGAAAGATGGCCTGTCAGTGCCTTTCCTCCCCTCCCCAAATCATTTGAGTCCACCCACCATTTGTAGTGATTTGGCATTTAAAAATTAATTAGCCATCAGATTTTTAGACATGGGTAATTATATACCCACCCCCTCCTTCTCCCTTGTATGTCTTTGGGAAGCAGTTGGGTGACATTCCTGGCTGTTGAAACCTGTAAACTGCCAGAGCCTCCTTGATCTCCAGGTTAGAGAGAGTCATTCCATAAGCCCTGGGGACTGGGGACGATGTGCCTGGCACTGTGCGTTAGGTTGTGTGAGTGGCACGTACACCATTTCTTTATGCGGCGTATAGTAGCTGGAAAAGATGCAGCGGAAAGGGTAGGAAAAATAAAATCAATTAGGCTTGGTAACAGTCCCACTATGTTCTCATAATGCCAAGACCTGGAGGGGAGTCACAGGAGGGTCCTATGTCCCTTTTCCTCAAACCCCAGGAAGCATGAAGTTACCTAATACCAGCAGATACAGGACAGATGAGACAGCTTTCTCCAACGATCCAACCCAGGCTGCCACCAGATCTGCAGGGTTTTCTCTCCATCTGTGATGTGCAGAGACCTTCCACCAGATGCAGCACGAACCAGTCTGCAAAAGCTCTTGGAAAGCCTCACCAGCCTCATCATCTCATCCTCACCCTCCCTCACATGCAGGTTCACCCAATCAGTGAAGGCCTTGGCTCTGACTTACAAGATGTCACACAGAGTAACCAATACTGGCTTTGAGATAAGTAGCTTGGAAACCACCTCCCTGCCCCTCATTAGTTACACAAAGGCACATTCAAACGAACTAGGGTATAAATACATCGGGACACAGATAATCTTTGTGTAGATTATAATGCAAATTATCTTGGGTTTATGAAATGCTTTACGATTTGCAAGAGGTTTGCACCTGTACTCCTTCCTTTGATTCCTACGGCAGTTCTGAGAGGTGGGTCCTGAAGGTCACAGAACCATTTCATGATAGAAAGTGCTCTAGAACTCCAGGCTTCCCAGCTAGCTATCCTCTCTGCTCCACCCTGATGGTAATAACTACCATTATGGTCGTTTCCTCTGTGTCTGGCATTTCCCAGTGATTATCTCATTCAATCCTCAACTACCCTTTGAGGAAACCAAGGTTTAGTCAACAACTACTAGAGGGAGGATTTGAACTCACATGAGTCCCCAAATGCAGCTACCTTCTAACCAGCTTCATTCAATTTACTCCTTTTCCATCCAGTCCCTCCCGCTTGTTTCAGGTGGGTCTCTGGTACTTACAGGTGCTGTGCAGCCAGGCCACACACTGGCCAGGATCGGGCTCCCAAGCCAGGGTAGGGCTGGCCTTGTCTTCATGGCCCCATACCCATGATTAGGGGATATGTTACTTTCCTGTTGTTGCTGTAACAAATTATCACAAATTTGTTGGCTTAAGACAACAGAAATTTATTGCCTCATAGTTCAGGAGGCCAGAAGTCCAAGATCAAGATGTCAGCAGGCCTGTGCTCTCTGAGACTCTAGGGGAGGATCCTTCCTTTTTTCTTCTGGCTTCTGGGGGCTCATGGAAGTTGCATGGCTCCAATTTCTGCTTCTGTCCTCACATGGCCTCTTCTGTCTGGGGACCTCTAATCTCCCTCTGCCTCACTTTTATAAGGACAGCTGTCATTGGATTTAGGGCCCACCCAGGCAATCCAGGATGATCTCATCTCGAGATCCTTAGGTTAAATGATGTCTACAAAGACACTCCTTTCCAAATAAGGTCACATTCACAGGTACTAGGGGTGAGGAGTTAGACATATCTTTTGGGGAGATATTATTCAACCCACTACAAGAAGGAGGCAGGTTTAGGCCTACAGTGTCACCTTGTTCTTCAACAGGGACAAGGCAGGGGTGCGAGGCAAGGCCAGGCAGCCCATCATCCAGGAATCAGGAAATAGGTTCCCAGGGCAGTGAGTGGGCATGGTGTCAGGTCTGGCAGAGCAGAATCAGTGGTTCCTGAGATTCAGGGAGGTAGGGAAAGAACACTAATCCTAAAGGGCCAGGGCAGTGTTGCCGGGACAGCCTAAAATCACATTCCTGGGCTGCTCCAAGTATCCCAAGAATTGCCTAATCGCCTCTGCTGCAGTGAGGCCACGGTGCCCTGTTGGGAGCTAACCTCATTTGACTCCACAGACCAGAGCGGGCTTCCTCCTGATTCCTTATCAGCTGAGCCTGTGGTTACAGGGCTGTTTGCAGGTGTGGCCCAACCAGGAACAGTGGCCATGCAGAAGTGCCCTGGCTGCCAGGATGGGGACATGGCAGGGAGCTGACTGGTCTCCTTCCCCACTGGCTCAAGGTGGAAGTCAGAGACACGGGGCCATGTGCAATTCTGGACTTCAGTTATATTCAACAAACCCTCTGCCTGGCTCCCAACAAGCAGGGAGGCAGATAAGACATGGGCAGAGGAGGGAAAATCCCCCGGAGACCTGCAAGTTCCAGTAGGGCCCAGGGAAGTGGGGAAGGGTCTCTTTGGGATTCTGGAAGAGGCAGCAAGACTGTATGAGGCTAAATCAGTGGGCTCTGCAATGGCACTGCCTGGCTTCAAGCCCCAGCTCCACCCCTTGCTGTGCAACCTTGGGCTAGTTACATAACCACTCTCAACCTAAGCTCTCTTCTCTATAAACTGAAAATCAAAACAGAACCTATTTCATGTGGATGTTATGAGGATTAAATTTTAAAAGTCAAAAAAGCACTGAGCACAGTACTCAACTAATAATGCCAGCCATTATAAGTCATCAACATCTGAGTGAGCCCTGAAGGCAGGTATGAGGTTCATTTTACTTGTATGTGTTAACTTGGCCAGCTGTTCGGTCAAACATCAGTCTACATGTCGACATAAAGACATTTTTAGATGTGATTAACATTTAAAACAGTTGACTTTGAGTAAAACAGATCACCCACCATAAGGTGGTAGGCCTCATCCAATCAAAGAGAAAAAACTGAGTTTCCATAAGGAGGAAGGAATTCTGCCTCAGACTGCTTTCAGACTTGAGTGCAACCTCGACTTCTGCTGGAATTTCCAGCCTGCTAGCTTCCCCTGTGGATTTCAGTCTTTCTAACTAACACACCAATAATTGAGACTTCCAATGCATGTTCACAGCTGGGGAGAGAGGCCACCCTGAGGGGAGGAGGTAGCACCTAGTCATGGAGAGAAAAGGAAGTCAAAGTCAATGAAGTGTCTACTCTGTGCCGAATGCTTCACATGTGATGAAAGGTGGGCACACATCACCAGTTCACAAGGAGACCAAGGCTCAAAGAGCTGAAGTGACCTGTTCAATATCACCAAGGAGGGACAGGCTTGCCTGCATTGGAACCAGATCTGTCTGACTCATAAACCCATGACTTTCCCCATTGGTCCAAGTGAATGCTGTCAGGGGAAGAGAGGAATCAGCATGTCAGGGAAAGAGGGTAGAGGGCTGAGCAGGAGGCATGGGGACAGAGAAAGGACACAGGCTAAAGGTCAGAGAGAGCCACAGAAACCCAACCCAGGCAGGAAAGGGTGAGCCTGGGCTGTTTAAAGGGTTAACTGCATTTGATCGAAAGATATTGTTTGGACTCAACTTCAGCTTTTTCCTGGGTTTCCAGCCCACTACTTGCCCTGCAGATTTCAGACTTGCCAGCCCCATAATTGTGTATGCCAAGCCCTTAAAATAAATCTCTCTGTAGATAGATGATGGTGATAGAGCTACATATCTAGCTAGCTAGCTATCATACACACATTCGATTGGTTCTGTTTCTCTGGAGAACTCTAACACAGAGTGGGAATTAAGACTGTGACCAGGACAAATGTCCTAAAGAAAGGCCCAAGGGGGTGGGCTGTACTGGGGAGGTCGAGCAGGCCAGCTGAGCTGCAGTGTGGAGGGAATATAAGGCCATTAAGCATGTCAGGCGAGTTGGGGCCATGTGGAGAGGAGGCCCAGAAGCCTTTGGAAGATGGAAGACAGACTGTGGGTGCCTGGAGCTGCCCTTGCAGAAGAGGCAGTACGCAGCCCACTGGCAAACTCCTCCACTTGTATCTGCTTCTGAAGGGAGAACCAGGCCAGTTGCAGAAATGTGCTCGGGATGAAGAAGAAACCTACCTCTTGTCTGGAGCCAATGATGTCATGCATAAATGCAGACACATCCCTGCCTGACAGCCCCGTGGCTCCAAGTCACGAGGCAGAAACACTTGAGAACGTGGGGAGGGTGTGTAGAAGGAACTAGGCTTGCTGAGGTTCTTATGTGGAATCTGGGTGCGGCCGCCCTTCACAAGGATCTGGAATGTGTAGTGCTACAAAGTGGATTCCTGGTGCATTTTTGAGACTCAGGTGATTCTGAAAGTAGGAAAAAGCAGCGTTCTGTAGACAGAGGCTCTGCAAGGTGGGCAGTGGGAACTGGATCCACCCAGGAGCCCTGCTCACAGCGTGGTGCCAAATGGGTGTCATCCCCACAGGGGCTCTAAAAGCTAACCTTGGTTAGTAAGCCTGAGCAGACTTCGTTTGCCAGGTCACGTGAGAAAATGGTCAGGGCTTGCTTCTAACAAGGTAGTCATTGAGTTCCAGGGTCTTCTCTCTCCTTTATTAACAGGCTTCCTGCTGGGAACAAAAGTTATGCTGCCCTTCCTAGTGGCTGATTGCTACAAAATTATACAAGGGCTGTCCAGAAACTATCCAGCCATGTAACATGAAAAATAGAGGCATTTATGGCTGGATTTTTGGGGGACAGCCCTCATATATTTGTACCCACTCTTTCTTCCAATAATATAAAGGCCAAGATAAAATAAGGACCGAGCAGAGGTCATCAACCTAGGTGTTTTAGAATGTCAGGGCCAGAGTTCCATTTCTAGCAACACTGAAGCCTAGCTAGACTGAGAAATCCTACACCTCCAAAACACCTAAACTGAAAAAAAAATTTATTCTGGTAAAATATATATAACAAAATTTACCATTTTAACCATTTTAAGGGTATAGTTCAGTGGCATTCAATACATTCATATTGCTATGCAACCATCACCACCATCTGTCTCCAGAATTTTTTCATATTCCCAAATAGAAACTCTGTGCCCATTAAACAATAACTCCCAACTTCTTCCTTGCCCCAGTCCTTGGTAATCTCTAGTTACTTTCTGTCTCTATGTATCTTTGTGTCTGGCTTATTTGACTTAGCCTAATGTCTTCAAGGTACATCAGTGTTGTAGCATGGGTCAGAATTTCACTCCTTTTTAAGGCTGAATAATATTCCACTCTATAGATAGACCACATTCATTTGCCAATGAACATTTGGATTGTTTCAACTTTTTGACTATTGTGAATAAAGCTGTTATGATCACTGGTGTACAAGTATTTGCCTCAAGTCTCTGCTCTTTCTTGACTTTGTTTTGGTGATTTTTTTCTAGAATTCTTTTTTCTGATTGAATTATTAATCTAAGGGTTCTCAAAGTTTCATTATCTTTGTAATGTGCTGCATTTATGGTATGTCTACTTTTTAAATCTTTGCATTATTTATTTGTGTCTTCTCTTTCTTCCTAGATCATCTTATTAGAGATTTACTAACTATATTACTCTTTCAAATGGCTAACCATATTAGTTAGAATTGAGTTCAGCTCTGGGTTGGAGAAATCCTACAAATAACAGTGGCTTAATCAGATAAATTCTTTTTCTCACTGTAAAATATCCAAAAGTCTCTATCAAAGTTTGATCTAATCCATGGTATCAGAGAACCATGCCTTAGATCTTATTGCTCCTTCATTGTCCAAGAAAGGAAAGGTCACTGTCCAATATCCGAAGGTCACCCTTTTGTCCAAGATGGTTTCTGGAGCTTCAGCCAGAATTTCAGGCAGGCAGAAGGAAGAGAGAGAGAAGAAAGGCATGCCTTCTCTCTTTCTATCTCCTGAGACTTGCATGCACCACTTATTCTCACATCTCATTGACCAGAACACAGTCATATAGCCAATCAACTTGCAAAACAGTCAAGGAAATGTTGATTTTTTCTTCTCCAAACCTTCATGCTTTTGCTGTCCTACATTTTATATTGACATGCATTACAAATTCCACAATACAAGGTTAACTTTGCTTTTAAACACTCAATTATCTTTTAAAGAAAATTTTAATAAGAAAAACTCTGTTTTATTTCTCCCTTCCAGTGGTCTTCATTTCTAGTGTACATCCTAGTTTCCATCTTTTTCCTTCTGCCTGAAGAACATTCTCTAATATCACTAAATGTAGAATTCTAGATTGATGGGTATTTTTTTATTTTTGGTGCTTAAAAGATATTCTAATGTCTTCGGGAGAACATTATTTCTGACAAGAAAGCTATGCTAATTCTAATGTTTGTTCCTCTATATTTAATGTATCATTTTCTTCTCTGAAATTTTAAACAATTTTTCTCATGACCACTGGTTTTCAGCAATTTGGTGATAATACGTCTGGGTTTGGTTTTGTTTATGTTTATTCTGCTTGCAATTCTTTGAGTGTCTTCAATCCACAGGTTTGTAGTTTTCATCGAATTTGAAAGAACTTCAGCCATTATCTCTTCCAATATATTTCTTTCCTGACCCTCCCCATGCTGGAACTTCAATCATACAATTACACATAGATGTAGTTACATACACTGCTTGATTCTGTTCTTCTGCAGAGTCTAATCTGCTACTAATCCCATCTGGTGAAATTTTCATTTCACATATTGAGTTTTTCAGCTCTTCAAGGTCCATTTTTTTTCTTACACTTTTCATTACTTAAGTGATTTCCTATAAGTCTTTGAGCATATTTACAATAGATGGTTTAAAGTCCTTGTCTTTTAATCGTATTATCTCTATGCTTCTACTGCCTTATTTTACTCCAGATTACAGATCATATTTTACTGACTGTTCTCATTTCCAATATATTTTATTGGATGCTGGACTTTGTGAATTCTACATTGTTGAGTGCTAGGTTTTGTTGCTTTCTTTTCAAGAGTGTTAGACTTCATTCTAACAGGCAGTTAGGTTACTTGCAGATTAAGTTAATTCTCTCAAGGTATGTTCTTAAGCTTTGTTTAGACAGGTCTTTAAATAGTTTAGCCTGACTACTAAGGCTAACCCTTCTGGAGTCTCTATGAATGCCATATGTATTCAATGAGGACTCTCTCTCCTCTAGCTGGTTGGAACTCAAATATTTCCCAGGTCTATGTGAACTCTTGGAATTGTTCAGTTTATAGTTTACAGCTTTCCAGTCATCCTTTGACCAGACTCATGAAGTTTCACCCTATGTATAAGTAGTTTAGAATTCAGTAACAGTCTCCAGATTTCTGAAACACTTTCTCTGCATAGGATCCCCCTCTCTCTGGGACTCTGCTCTGCAAATTACAATTGCTTTAACCTCTCCAAATGCCTACACTTGTCTCCCAATCTCCATGAGGTTGCCATGCTCTACTTGAATTCCTTCCAATGGCCAATTTGGATTTTCCAGAAATGTAAGGTTGTTTTGATATTAGAAAATCTACCTTTACATATTAAAGGAGACACATGATTTCAGTATATGGATGCAGAAAAATCATTCAAATTCAACAATTATCAATAATTTAAAAAAACTTTCAGCAAATTAGAAAAAAAAACTTCCTTAGCTTAATAAAACGTATCTACAAAAAAACCTAGAGTGAACCTATTACACAATGGTAAAATGTTAATAGCAGTTCCTTGAAAATCAGGAAGGACAGAGATAATAGTTTTCACTGCTCCTATTCAAAATAGTTCAGGATGTGCTAGTCAGTGTAATAAAACAATTAGAAAAATAAAAGGTATAAGATTGAAAAAAAGGAAATAAATTTATCAGTTATTCATTCACAAATCTATATTCAGCACCTACTATGTGTCGGACACTGTTCTAGACACTGGTGACATATTAGTAGAAAAAAGACAAAATTCCTACTCTTATGGAACTTACATTTAAGTCACAGGTGGGGAAAAGTCAGACAGACAATAAACAAAATAAATAACAAAGAAAACTGTATAGTCTTTCTAAAAGGTGGTAAGTGCTCTGGAGACAAATAAAGCCAGAAGTAGATTAGCAGGGCCAGGAGTTGGGCAAGTTCAGGAAACACCATTCAACTTCCTAATCTATGGGAATGGCAACCCTGAAATGGTACAGAAAACTTGATAGCCAAGGGATGAGAGAATGCTGAATTTTTAAATAGAGTGATCAGGGTAGGTCTCGTTGAGGAGGCAACATTTGGGCAAAAATTGGAAGGATGTGAGAGAGGCAACTCTGTGGCTATCTGGGCAACAATGTTTCAGGAAGAGTGAAGAATCAGGCAGTAGGCATGGAGTGGAGATGGGAACCTTCCTGGTGTGCTCCAAGAACATAAAGGAAACCAGAGTGGCTGAAGTGTAGGAAGCCAGGGGGAGAGGGGCCGGCACACTCAGAGAGGCTGAGGGGGAATTAGCCCCCGTAATGACTTGAGGATTTACTCTGAGCAGGATAGGCACCTGTGAAATTTTAAGAAGAACTGAGAAGAGGTTTTTTTGTCTTAAATTTTTTAAAAGAATCCCTTGACTTAGTGTGTTGACTATAGTTTATAAAGAGGCATGTGTAGAAGCAGGAAATCCTAGGAGGTTATTTCAATACTGAAGGTATGAAATGACGGTAGTTTGGCCTCCCATAGTACACATGGAGGTAGTTCAAGGTGATGAGATTATACATATATGCTCAAAATAGAGCCAACAGGATTTGTTCATGGGTCTGATAAAGAAGATAAAAGAGGAATCAAGATGACTTCAAGGTTATTAGCCAGAGAACTGAAAGAAGGGAAGTTGGGAAGACATTACTAACAAAGAAGACTATCCTGGTCGCTTCTGCTGTGCCCATAAGCTGAGTGGCTAGGAATGCTTAAAAACTCTCCCTCTCAATTCACATCCAGCAGTGATCTGCCAGCCAGACCCTATCACATCTGTGTAATCAATTCCCAGGACAGCCACTTGACTTGAATTGATCAAAAGCTGTGTGGGATCCGGCAAGCAGCCTGCTAGCTTATGTCAACAGCAAATGCTGTCCACATTTCACACCACTAGTGAAAGTAGGAAAGAGGATTACCACATGAGGTTTCCTTGATGAAAGCAGATTTAAACTCAGGCTTTCATCCCTAAATTGCATGACTACTGTGACAATGGTGTACTTTAAAAGATCATTTTAAGTCACGGACTAACTGCGGAATACACCTTGGAATTGTTTATCTGATTGTGGTGTCAAAAGTCCAGTGATCAATTCATTAAGTCCTCTTGACTCCCAGAGTTATTCAATGACTATTTTATTGAGTACCTACTATAGGCCTTAACTTGAGGACTAAGTTAAGGCCTAATCATGATACCAATCTGCTCACTGTGTGATTATAAACATTTTCTGACTTAGCACAACATTAAAATATCACACTTTTATTTTAAAATGGGCATATCTATATCCAAATGCTGCAATCCATTGTGCTCATCTATTTGCTATAGCTGGAGCTGCATGTCTGCCTTGCTATAAATCACTCACAGATTTTTCTCTCAGTGACCCATGACCAAGGCACTGAGGTCAGAGCTCAGAGCCACATTTGTCATGATACACACAGGCTTTAAGAAAATGGATGAGCTGAGGTTTTTTGTTTTGCTTTTCTGTCAAGGCCAGCAGAAAACTCATTGGGACAGGGTTTTCTTTTCTTCCTTTTACTATGTAATCAGGCTGGGTTGTCAGGAAACAACTACTCCTGTGCATTACCTGTGTTCAAGGAGAGGAAGATAATACTTGGGATAGTCTCACTTTTAGGTCCAAAAATCTCCCTTTCAGGTAGCAGATACTTGTTTAGAAGCAAGGGCTGGAAACACAGCTTTTGAGTGAAATCAGTTGTTTAGAAAGGTAATGCAGGCCACCTCTGTGTGATATGGGCCAAATGAGGAAGCCCCTCACTACAGGAACTTTTGATCCCCTTTTCTTAGTTCCCTGGCTCCCCAGCCTTGCCTTTCTCCTAGTCCCTAGTCCCTAGTCTTAATCATCCTCTCAATCAATCTTCACCAATCTCGACTTAAATAGATTGCTCCTAGCCTGAATTACAGAATGTCTCCTTTCCACCTCTTGCTTTAAACAATTATCCTGTAACTTGTGATTTATGCACTCCAGCCTCTTCACGCTGTTCCAGAACCTGCTCCTAGGCAGGTAGCATCACCCGATGGGCCAGTTAAGCCACAGGATGAGGTCACAGGCTCAATCCATCACAGAGCCACTCTATGTCAGTGGCTTTGCACCCTGCTTCTTGGGCAAATGCTTTTGAATATATTAACTGAATCTATTTCTCCTCATCTAGGGGCCATCAGGATACAAATGACACCCCAGCAACTCTGTCAACCCATCCTGACCAAAGAAGTCGACATGGTCTCAGGCGGGTCTCGAGACCCCTTCCCCTTTTAGATCAGACTGGGTGAGAGCTCCGTGGATCCCCAGTAGGTAGGGACAACGGCCACATTCAGCAGGAAGCAGATACAAAAGAAGAGACCTCCTGCCCCTCAGCTTCCCACAGAGATTTGTGGGGATCACGCCTCTCAAGAGGCAAGTGAGGAACGCAGATAGAATAGGGGGATCGCGGGACCCCTCCTGTGGGACCCGCCTTGCCGGAATAGTCACCACCCTAATACCACCCTTTTTTCCTAGTAATCCCTGCCCCAAGTTAGGCAACCACAAGGAAAATTACAGGAGAAACGAGCTAACACAAGAAAGTTACAGGGTACAAAGAGCCCACCGGTTTAAGCCAGCCACTAGTGCCCATGCAGTAAGGGTTACAGTGATGCTCATTTCACCTGAGCCTCATTATAATGTCTTACATATGCCCGGAAGTTCATTAATATCATTATAATAGACTGAATTCTGGGAAGGAATGCAGTCTAAAAAAGATGATGTAATTCCTCCTGTCAATCAAAGATGCCAATGAAAAGGTCCCACGCCTAGATAGGCAGAACCCCTTACCACTGAAGAGGATAAAGCTACCAAGGGCTCCTGAGCCACTTGCCTGCTCAAGCCCGCTCCTACCTCTTTGGAGTTTATTTTCTACTTCTAATAAACCACTTTTTCTTCTTGTCTCACTCAATTCTTTGTTCGGGACACCAAGAACCTGGACATCACACTGTGAAGAGCCCATTCTCCAGTAACATGTGTGCACAGTTTATTTATTTTTGTTTTTTTATTTTATTTTTTGTATGTGGGTAGTTCCCTGGCTGGGAATCGAACCCAGGCCGCAGCGTTGACAGCGCCAGCGCCGAAGCCTTAAGCCGCTACACCACCAGGGAACTCGCCATGGTTTATTCCAAGATAAAGTATGGTCTTATCACCTCACAGTACCAGACACACCCTTCCCGACCCCCACAAGGAAAGGGCCAGAAAAGCCACAAAAAGCTGGGCCTGAGCAGAACTGGAGCATATAAAGTCACTTGGTACCTTTTCAATCGCACCCAGCCAGGGCAGCCAGAGGACAGGACACCAGACCTGAGATTAAACCCCAGCTCTGAAATTTGTCAGCTGGGTGCCTTGGGCAAGTCATTATTTACCTCACTGGGTCTCAAATTCCTCTCCTGTAGAATGAGGCTCTTCTAACGCCCGTCTTGCCCATCTCACAGAGTTTGGTGAGACCCAAATGAAAAAATGAATGAGAAAGTGCTTTATATACAAGGATGAAACACAGGCTAGGAAAATGTAATATGTTATTATTGTTAGTCTTAGCTCTGCCACTGACAGTGTGACTTTGGGCAAGTTACATAAGTTCTTCAGTCTAAGTTTCCACATCTGTGAAGCACAGAAAAGATTACTTATTTCAGATCATTAAAATAGGGATTAAGGAAAATAGTTCATATAAAGCAGACACCGCTGATTGGCTTTCCCAAGGCCTGGGGTGAGCTTCTCCTCCTAAGTGAGAAGGTAAGACCTTGCTAAGAGGAAGCCCTTCATTCTTTCCCTCATTGTCCCCTCTTCTTGTGTGGAACATAACTGTGAGGCCTGCAAGCATCTTGGAGGTACAGCAAGCATCTTGCAACCATGAGACAGGAGGCTTGAGAATGAAGGTTTATGCTAACAATAGAGAAACAGAAAAATGGAAAGAGTCTGCTACATAAGAAAAACAAATTCTTTATTGGCATCAGCCTCTAAAGCAGGGTCTGTTACTTGCATCCATATTCATTCCAAACTGATACATGGTCCTAATTTACATTAGCTCTGGTCCCTAGGGAGCACAGCTATGGAATACCGCCCTGGTATGTGGCTTTTACTTTGTCAGACAAGATTGCTGAGGTGAAATTAAAGTTTGAGGATTGGGTGAAAAATGTTAGTCATGGGAACTAGAGTAATTTGAGAATCCTCATACATTTCATAGGAGACGAAAATCAGTTTTGTTGTTAAAACAAAAGGTTTTGTTATCAATCAAAATGTTCTTAACTGGAAAAGGTCCTTTGGCAAATACTTCCCTTAAATGTAAATTAATATAACAAAAGAAGTGTAAGACTTGTACCATAAAAATTACAAAACATAATAAACCAGGGAGTTCCCTGGTGGTGTAGTAGCTTAAGGCTTCGGTGCTGTCAGCACTGCGGCCTGGGTTCGATTCACCGCCAGAGAGCTACCCACATACAAAATAATAATAATAAAACAACAACAACAAAAAAAAACCATAATAAACCAGAAAGTAGATTACTGGTTACCAGGCCAGGGATTGGGGTGGGGTAGGGAGTTAATGCTAAGGGATGGGGGTTTCTTTGAGGAGGAAGTTTATTTTGGAATGAAAATGTTCTGGAATTAGATAGTAGTGATGATTATACAATTTTGAGAATATGTATACCAAACATCACTGAATTGTACACAAGGGTGAATTTCATGAGGTGTGGGTTATATATGAATAACAGGAGTAAATGAAGAGAAAAAAAAGAATAAAACCAGCAAACGAAAAAGTAAATGAAACTGACTCGTTAATCAGAGCCCTTTTCGGACTTCCATGTGAGTCTAATAAATTGACCTCTTAGCCTGAAGACACATCGTGAAAATTTCCACCAATGATAACCTGAACATTTTGCTCATAGTGCCTCCTCCATGGCAGCATTCCAGGCATTTTCCTTCCATGGTTACCTTGGCATGGCTCATAAAGCAATGGGGGAAAATGCCACTTGTATCCACAGAGCTTGTGATACCCCCAGGCTCCAAAATATAGCTGAGATCCTTTCATCAATTTGCGGTGTTAGTCTTCTTTGATTTAATATCTGTGATTTTCAGGGTGATGAAGGCACAGACCTGATAATAATACTGTGGTCTGCTGCCTAGACTCACAATTGAAGGAATGCTCAATGTCTATTAGGAATGAATAAAAATAAAGCTATAACTTTTTCCCATCCAAAAAATACCCCCCAAAACATGGATAGATATAAAATACTTTGTTCAGTTCCACACATACCGTAGGTGTTCAATAAGCGTTAGTGATTACAATTCTAGTGGATTCTCGGTATATATGTATAGAATTCACGGGCTCTCCATTTCTCCCGTGTTGACTTCCTTTCCCTCCTCCCAAGGTCCCAATAGTTAGTTACCTCTATTTGGCCTTCCGCAGTTCTGACAGATGACTGCATAAGATTTGATAAACTGATTCAAGCTGAGTTATCCATGGCTAACAGAGCCTCATCATGCTCCCTCCCTTCCCTTCCCTGCAATGTGTGCTCTTGGACAAATCATTTCTTTGGGCTATATCACAACTAAGTCATCCATACTTGCCACTCACATGAGCATGTGAATGCATTACCTTTCACTGATGAAATGACCCTTTTGCCTCCCTATTTCTCCAGGAAGTAGGAAGGATGGGTTTAAGCCAAGATGGTGCGGCCTCCATGACAACAAAGCAAACTGGTTCACCCAGTCGTCTGACACCAACAAAAGAGGCAGCCTTAGGCTCCCACAACCTCAACCCACCCTCGCAACACCCCCAGACTCCACCCATATCCTCCACCCTGGGTCCCACACTCCCATCCATACTCTGACACAGAGGCTAGGCTAGGGAGCCAAAAGTGCCAGACACACCCAAGATGTTCTCACCACTTACCGGAGACAAAACACTGCCACTGAAGACAGGGAAGCAAAACCTATAAATAATCCAGGCTTATTTCCAGACCTTCAGAGTCTTCCCACCCTGGCCTACGACAGCAGGCTGATAAGTTTTGCCTCCACAGTAGCGTTGTTGTTGTTGTTGTTGTTGTTATATTAGACGTATCTGGATATAACCAGTTCTGTGTAGTCACATGGTATCGCCCCTCCATCATTCTTGACCTTGCACACACAGATGTTTACATTTTTCACCCAGTGCATATCAGAATGAAAGAGCGTTCAGACGTTCAGTTCAACTAGCATGCTGTTATTGAATTATTAACAGCAGAAAAAGTTCCTCCAAATTTTTTTGAAATTTTTGAAAAAGAAGGTGAAAACCTCTTAAAGAAGATCATTACAGGTGATGAAACTTGGGTCCATCATTATGGCCCCAAGAACAAAAGGCTGTCCATGGAATACTGCCATAAGGGATCCCCTCAGCCAAAAAAATTTCAATATTAACAGCATGCTATTTGAATTGAACCTCTGAACACTCTTCCATTTTGATGTCCACTGAGTGGAAAATGTAAGCATCTGTGTGTGCAAGGTCAAGAATGATGGAGAAGAGATACCATGTGACTACACAGAACCAGTTATATCCAGGTATATCTAACGTAACAAAAAAATACTACAGTGGAGGCAAAATTTATCATTCACCCTTGTATTTTTGTGTATGTGTTATAGTATAGATTATATAGATCTATAGATGATATAGATATAAATGTAGATATACAGAGTGGTCCAAAAATAGGTATACAGCTGAATCAATGAAATTCATCAAACAGGCTGGAATTTGTGTCATACTGGGTATTACAGTGTACTGAACAGGTGCAAGGAATGTTGCAACATTGATGGAAGACACTTTGAGCATTTACAAGATTAAAGTGTTAAACAAATGTAAATGTAATAAATAATGTAATAAAATGCAAATAAACTATACTGTATATCTATTTTTGGGCCACCTTGTAGATGGTACAGATATATCTCAGTTAAACACTCTATACACATTTTCTCATTTAATCCTTTCAATTTGGGAAGAAATATTGTACTGAAGAGAAAACTGAGAATTACAGAGATTTTACTTAGCCAAGATTACCAGCTAACAGGAGACTTGCATATAGCTGCAAAAGGAAGACTCTGAAGTCATTGTGATGTACTCCTTCCACTTCATTTTCACTGAGAGCCCCACCCCCACCCCCACCAGACATCCTGCCATTTCTCAGACTCACCTGACATCACAACACTGTGTCTTCATCCAGGGCTGGCCCTACTGGCACAACGCCCTTTCCATCCGTCAAAGAGCCTCCTTACACAACAGGCTCCAGCGAAACCACTACCACTCCCACATCCAACACCAGGGGAAATTAATCAGTCTTTTTCCACAGTCTCCTCTATCAGATTGCAAGCTTCACTCATTGAATCAGCACTTCATGGGCCAGGTCTTCATCTTTACCCTCACAATTTAGGTCTAAAAGAGTAAGACTGGGACTGAATCTTTGAATCCTCATGCTGAGGTCAGGAGCTTGGAAGGAACTGGATACTGGCTGTTGGTTGAATAAGCAAGTAAATCCAGCAATATTTTTACAATTGCACAAATGTTAATTCACAGTATTATCTTTGAGAAATAATTGATTATAACGCAATTTTTAAAATATAGGATACCAATTAGATCACACACACACACACACACACAATTTTATAGTGTGTTAAAATATATATAACATAAAATTTACCATTTTAACCATTTTTCAATATACAGTTCAGTGGCATGAAGTTCTTCACATTGCTGTGCAGGTTTCACCACCATCCATCTTCAGAACTTTTTCATTCTCCCCCAGTGAAACTCCGTCCCTATTAAACAACTCCCTATTTCCCCTTATACCACCCTCTAGCACCCACTCTTCTATTCTCTGACTCTGTGAGTTTGATGGCTCTAGGTACCTCCTATAAGTGAAATCATATAGTATTTATCTTTTTGTGACTGGCTTATTTCACTTAGCATATGTCCTCAAGGTCCAATCATGTTGTAGCATGTGTCAGAATCATAATTTTTAAAAGACATTCACTGGATTATCAAAAAAATGTTGACGATGTCCTGTTGTAGGCAAGGCCCATACATACCCAAGGCTCCAGATTTAAAAAAAAAAAAAAGGTAAATGATAGAGTCTCCACTCCAAGATATCAGGCAACTAATCAACTAATCTCACTTTTAAAAGGTCCAATGTGCTACTGGATGAGACAGACAACAAATCTAGACTTCCTCTCTTCTTCTTTACCCTTGAAAATGTTTTTCTATACTCCAGCCTATAGACTGTTTCTCCATGTGAATCTGTGGATTCCAGAAGACAATTTAAAAAATGTAAATGACTAATGGCAAGGTAGTAAGTAAACAAGTAACAGATGGAGTTCGGTATCTTCTTCTCAGGTTATGCTTGGAATAGCACAAAGTGCCCAGTTACTCTGTCTATTGAACTCTCTGAAAGTTAAAGGCACCAAGACTTTCCATCCAATAAGACTGCTGAGTCACCGCCAAGAAGACCTTGGAAGAAATGAAGATCAGAGTTCCAAGAAGTGATGAAAACCAGAAAAAGGGAGGTGGCATTCATTGAGCTCCTACTCAAAACCAAATACTAGTACTATACTAGGTGCTTCCACACACAGTATCTCCACAAAGAAGATGCAGAAACTGAGGCTCAGGTAAGTTAACAAACTAACCAAGTCCACACAGCTAACTAATGTCTGAACTAATTTAAAAAAATTTAGGCTTGTCCAACCTCAAGACTCTTTATTTTAACCCATGATGCTGTCATTCCATTATGGAAAGTGATATGTTATTCATCTCTAGCCCCCACACTGCTCCCTAACTTAAGACCCCAGACATGCATCTTGAAAAGATAAATCAATGGTAGGACCAGCCAAAAAAGCACAAGGAAAGAATGTTACCCTCCAACCACAGAAATCATGAAGAGGGTTGGGAGTGGGGGTCCCTCCAAAGAGAACCATGTAGAAAGGACAAGTCTCCTATGAGAGCTTAAAGGAGAAAAGAGCAAATCCTTACAACACCAACACCTTAAACATGAGCAGGATTTCTGACTGAAATGAAGAAAACAGACAGCTTTTCTAATTAATGAGGACTGAGTCATAAGAAGAAAGGAAAGTTGGCTCTAAGCTGATGCTGAGAGAAGGATTCCCTCCACAAAGTGCCTGAGTAGGTGTCTCCTGCAGCCGCATTCTCCCACTCTCTCCTCCAGCCCTGATGCCACACCTTCTGGCACTTTCTCATGGATAGAGGTGGCAAAGAAGCAGGAATCCTGGCCCAACTGGTTTGGGAGAGCTCACTTTGGCCAAACAAATGATTGATGGGGATGTTGGTGAGGAAGGCATTTGCACATGGTAGAAAGGACCACAGAGTGGGTTCCCTGGTGGTGTAGTGGCTTGGCTTCAGTGCCCTCACTGCTGCAGTCTGGGTTCAATCCCCACTCAGGAAACCAACCAAAAAAAAAAAAAAAAAAAAAAAAGGATCAAGGCTAGTCTTGTTTACCAGGTAGTCTAATTTAAGGGTAAGTATCAAGTCTCTAGCCAAAAACACCTCTCCATATAGATGCCACTGCTCCTGAAATATCACCTTCAGATATGTCTTCCTTTGTTCCTTTGTGTTCTTCTACTCAGGAGAAGTCTTGGGAGGAGAACGTCTGACAACTGGTAAAGCATTAGACCCAGAATCAAATGGATGTTGAAGGTCACATCACCCTGCCCAGTGCAGGAAGCTCTGACAGTACCTTTTGTAAACTCTGGGAATATGGACATCACAATCAGACAAGCTAGCCTATTCCATGGTTGTACACTTCCTATAAAGTTCTTTACATTAAGCCAAAATGCTTTTCCTATAGCTTCTCCTCCCCATATGACATCAGGAACAAATGTGCTCCTTCTTTCAGACAGTCTTGCAATCCTTCAAGCATCTCCAGAGAAACCCAGTTCTCTCAGGTCTTCCCTGTAACATGCCTTTCAGAACCCCTCGTCCAGGATGCCTCTGATGGGCTCAACTCCAAAATATCATTAAGAATTCTGCCCATGTAAACAAGTAACAAAACTGCAAAAACAAAGTATAGAGTCTTGTTATTTGTGTACACATGCACACATTTACACAACCTCACAACTGAAGGGAAAATAAAAGGCTCCAAACTGAGGTAACACAATAGGCTCAAGGAGATTCTCCCATGTGTGTGTTGGGCACACCTGGATTCAGGAAGCAGCAGTTTTCTCATTAGTTCATGCAAGTGGGAGGGCAATACGGTTAGGGTACTTGTGGAAATAAACAAAGGAACCTAAGAAACAAAGCCAGCCCCAGAGACCCTTGGAAAAGTCAAACACCTGAGCCTTGTAGGAAGAGCAGCAATCCCAGGAGAGTGAGGCCTCCCAGGCACGGGAACAGGAAAGCCACTGGAAATCCAAAGCAGTGTGCCAAAAGCAAGCCACCTGATGGATCCTCAAGCAGTAGCCATTCATGGGCATCTACTTCAGTGCTCTGTCACTGACGTCATTCAGCTCCCCTCTTGTACTCCGTCCTTTCTCATTTCTTTTTTCTCCCACTCTACCAAGTGTGGGGTTGATCACTACACTTCCCAGCTCACTAAAGCACAGCTCTCCAAGCCAGGCCCCCGTAGGGGTCGCTGGCCACTGCTGCTCAGGGAACAGTCTGAGGAGACTCATCAGGAGCTGGAAACACTGCAGCTTCTCTCAGGATGGGACAGGAAGTAGGAACCAGCCAACAATATAGTACACTCAGTGTCCAGAAGGAGGACTAAGAAGATGTTCATTTCAGTACCTGGAGGAAACAAACAAACACAGACTTCTTGGTTATCATGTCCCCAAACAGAGAATTGGTTTGATTCTGATATCTAGGTGGAGGGGACTCAGTTAAGACTCACCAGTGTGACCAGCTGCTTTTTGGTGGTGATTATTTGGGATGCCTAATAGGGACCCAACCCCAAACATCAGCCCTTCACCTGTTGATCTATCACTTCACCTTCACTTCTCCAGTTTCCTCTATTAAATTAAAAATGTTACTTAGGAATAAATTTAATGAAAGATGTGCAAGACCTCTACATTGAAGTCTACCAAACATTGTTGAGGGAAATTAAAGAACACATAAATAAATGAAGAAATATACCATGTTCATTACTGGAAGACTCAATATTGTTAAGATATTACTTCTCCTGGAATTGATCTACAGATTCAGTACAATCCCAATCAAAATTCCAGAAGGCTTTTTTAAAGAAATTGACAAGCAGATCCCAAAACTTAATTGGGAATGAATGACCTAGAATAGCCAAAATAATCTTAATAAAAACAAAATTGGAATACTTACCCTAGCTAATTTTAAGCCTTACTATAAACAACAGTAATCAAGGCAGTTTAGTATTAGCATTAGCATACACAAATAGATCAATGGAACAGAAAACAAAGTCCATAAATAGACCTACATATATGAGGGCTGTCCAGAAAAAAATCCAGTCATGAATGCTTCTATTTTTCATATTACATGGCTGGATACTTTCTGGAAAGCCCTCTATATGTATGGTTGATTGATTTTCAACAAAGATACCAAGATAATTCAATGGGAAAAGAAAACTCTTTTCAACAAATGGGCTGAAATAATGTCTATCCAAAAGGGAAAAAAATGAACCACAATTCCTCTCATCATAACAAAAAAATTAATTAAAATGGATTTTAGACTTAAACAAAAAATCTAGAACCATATAGGACTCCCCCCCAAAATGGCAACATGACAGGTATTCTTGGGAAACCCTCCTGGAGGTTATAACAATTGGAACAACTATAATTCAATGAAGGATTCCCTACGCCACACACAAACACAGCTTAAGAGACTCACACATCACGTCAAAGTACCTGCAGGTGGGCAAAGACGGGTAGAATGAGGAGGAAGAAAGGGGGAGTGAAGACACCGCCTGGCACAGGTCCTGGCTTGGAACTCTATGGCTAGGGGAGGGAGGAGGAAGAAGGCAGCAGGTGAGCATTCCGGACCTCACTCAGTTCATGGGACAAAGAAAAAGAGGCCTAGTGGCTGGTGCTGTGAGACACCACAACCAGACCTCATTTTGACGCAGGGGGTTCAGACATTGGTGCCACGAGACACTGTGGGCCGATTTCACTCCAGTTCCAAGAGGAGGGGGAGCAACTGAGTGGGTGAGGAGCTGCAGCCCAACCTCCTTCTAGCCCAGGAAGGAGAGGGAGAGAGTAGGCTGCGGGCACACTTCTCTACCGACAACCAGTCCCACCTGAGGGACCGGCATACAAGACAGCTGATCTCAAGGCCCAGGGCAGAGATCTCAGGGCAAACTGAGAACAGAGAGGCATAAGCCCCATGACTCACACCTGCAATACCACGCAGGAAACAAAGGCACAAACTCTGGTCATTCTCCCCACCCAGCCTTCCAAACCTCTGCCCCTCGACCTCCTCCCAGTATTAACAGTGATCCCCAAAGAAACTGCAGCAGTGAGTGTTGAGTTAAGGCGCATCATATCTACAAACAGAGAGACTGCCAGAATGAGAAAACAAAGAAATACAGCTCAAAAGAAATGGGAGGCAAACAACCTTTCAGAGACCGAGCTCAAAATAATGGTTATAAGAATGATGAGAGAAATCAGTGATAATTTCAGCAGACATACAGCAAGCATAGAGAAAGACATAGGAACCATAAAAAAAAAATCAGGTAGAGATAAAGATTACAATAACTGAAATGAAAAATGGAATAAAAGGATTCATCAGACCAGATGAAGCAGAGGAGTGAATCAGTGATTTGGAGGTAAAGGTAGCAGACGTCCAATCAGAAAAATAAAAAGAAAAAAGAATCCAAAATAATGAGGATAGTTTAAGATCCTCTAGGACATCAAACATAACAACATTCACATCATAGGCATATCAGAAGGCGAAGAGAAACAGCAAGGGATTGAGAACTTATTTGAAAAAATAATGACTGAAAATTTTCCTAACTTAGCAAAGGAAATAGGCATACAAGCCCAGGAAGCACCAAGAGTCCCAAACAAGATGAACCCAAACAGGCCCACACTGAGACACAGCATAATTAAAATGGCAAAAATTAAAGACAAAGAGATAATATTAAAAGCAACAAGAGAAAGGCAAGTAGTAACTTATAAGGGAGCTCTCATATGACTGTCAGCAGATTCCTCAATAGAAACTTTGCAGGCCAGAGGGGACCAGCAGAAAATACTCAATGTGATGAAAACCAAGGACCTACAACCAAGATTAATGTATCCAGCCCAGCTAGCATTCAAAGTTGAAGGACAGATAGACAAGAAAAAGCTAAAGGAGTTCATCAACACCAAATCAGTACCACAAAGAATGTTAGAGGGATTCTTTAAGATGGGAGGAAAAATAAAAAACAAAATTTATGAATAATAAAATGGCAATATAGCATGTATCTATCAACAGTTATGAGTGGCGTGTCAAACAGAGGAAGAAAAATGCAAGCTGACTCCACTTACAGGTGAAATCTAGAGAAGAAAATAAACAGGTGGAACAGGAACAGACTCATAGACAGAAATCATTTCACTTGGGGGAGGGGTGAAATAAGGGGAAGGGACTGGGAAGTTCAGTTTGGTTACACAGTAGTAGTTATGGGGATATAGGGTACAACATGGAATATAGTCAATAATGTTGCAATAAACATGTGTGGTATTAAATTTGTTGGGGTGATGGAAGGAGGGTTAGAGGGGTGGGTGGGTGAAAAGGGAGAAGAAATCAACAAATACAAATTCATAGTCACAAAGCAATCACAGGGATGTAAGGCGCAGCGAAGCACATAGTCAATAACACTGATAACTATATAGTGCCAGATATAATGGAATGAGGATTTTGTAAGTTATGTAAATGGCTAACCACTATGCTGTGCACCTGAAACCAATATAATATTGTGTGTCAAATGTAATTGAAAAACAAGGGGTTCCCTGGTGGTCTAGTGGCTAGGTTTTGGCGCTCTCACCACCATGGCCTGGGTTCGCTTCCTGGTCAGGGAACCAACCAAAAAAAAAAAAAAAAAAAAAAAACAAAGAAAAACAAACTAAAACCATACAGCAAATAAAAGAAAATATAGGAGAATATCTTCATGACATTGAGATGGAAAGTGTTAATATTTCTTAGGCAAAACACAAGAAGCACTAACCATTAAGCAAATTAATAAACTGGAATTCATCAAAATTTAAAATTTCCAACACACCAACCTGAATAGCTAGAATTGAATAGACTGACAACACAAAATGTTGGTGAGGATGTGGAGTAACTCAAACTCCCATACATTGTTGATGAGTATAAAATGGTAAAACCACTTTGGAAAAAGGTCTATCAGTTTCTTATAAAACTAAAAAATAATACCGTATGACCCAGCAATTCCATTTCTAAGTATTTACCAAGAGAAAGGTAAACATATGTCCATGAAAAGCCTTGTACAAGAATATCCATAGCAGTTTTATTCATAATAACCAAAAACATCTGTAAGAAAATAGATAAAGAAACTGAGTAAAGTCATATTACTCAGGAATAAAAGGAACAAACTACTGTCACAACCACATGGGCAAACCTCAAAAACATTATGCTGAGTGAAAGAAGGCTTACACAAATGAGTAACAAATATTTGAATCTAATTTTATGAAGTTCTAGAACAGGCACAAATAATGTATGTTGCAAAAAAAAAAAAAAAATAAAATAAAATAGAACTGTGGTTACCTCTAGGGTGAGGAGGGTGGGAATTGCTCGGGAAATGGTGTGAAGGCACTTTCTGGGGTGATGAGAATGCTCTATATTGTTTTTCAAATAACAGCTTTATTGAAATATACTTTATATGAGTATGCCATAAAGTTCACCTCTTTAAAGTGTACAATGTGGGATTTTTAGTATTTTCAGAGTTATGCAACTATCATCACAATCTAATTCCAGAAGAAACCTGATACCCACTAGCACCTAACCCCCACCCAGCCCCCTGGCAACCAATAATCTACTTTCTGTCTCTATAGACTTGCCTATTCTGGACATTCTCATATAAATGGAACCTCACATGTGGCCCTTTGTGTCTGGCTTCTATCACTCAGAATAATGTTTTCAAGCTTTATCCACATTTTAGTATGTGTCAGTACTTCATTCCTTTTCATGGCTAAATAATATTCTGTTGAATGGATAGACCACATATTGTGTATCCATTCATTCATCATTCGGGGAGGGACTTGGCTGGAAAAGGCATAAGGAACTTTCTGGGGTGATTGACATAGTAGTTATATGAGGGTACATATTTGCCAAAACTTATTGAACTGTACACTTAAAATATGTGTATCTTATTGAAAAACTATAATCCAAAAAAAAGAAAAGAATAATGAAAGACAGAATACAGAAAGAAAGGGAGAGAAGAAGGAGGCAGGAAGGGAGGAAATGGAAAGGAAAGGAGGGAAAAAATACATTCTGGCAGATAAGTCCTCCTTGTTTTAGCCATCGCCATCATGGGTTATTTAAGCCATGGGAAATCACCCAAGTCAACACCACTTGCTCCCCCAATGGGCTACTGCAAACTGCTCTCAGTGGGGATCAAGCTGTGCTCAGGATCACCCCCCATAACTTTGTAATTCTCTGAGTGTGCTCCCTGAGTAATTCTCATCACCTTCACAGGACTCATTCTGTCCCTGAGAGAAAACCTGCCTTTGCTGCAGTGGGCTTGCTGGAGAAGGCTCTTAGCTGGGCTGGGGCCCTCAGGTTCGGGCTGGCCCATCCTAGCATGGGCCCTTGTGTCTGAGCACACTCCCTTTGAGATCATCTGAGTCTGCTGCCCACCAAGCAATTTGGTGATACCAAGTTGTCTCCAAAAGGAGACTTTCCTACTACAGGGTAGGGGATGGGAGTGATAGCTGCTTAGCCTGGCAGTTCTATCTCTTGATGAAAATTGATAAACTGACTTCAGGTTTGAAATTTTAAAAGTTGTGTTGTTGTTGTTTTTAACACCTGAAGGGAGGCCATTACCAAAAGGGAGGAAGGAAGCACGTCCTGCATTGGGAAAAAGGCCTGAGGACTCCACTACCAATTGTATCAGGACACCCTAAACAATTAATACTATCTCCTTGTCAAAAGACATTTAGTATTCTGCAGGTTAAAAAATAGTTAAACAAAAAATAATAATAAATAAAAGTTAAACAGTAGCATTTTCATTTGGCTCAACCCTGTTGAACATCTAATGGTTGTTAAGACCCTGTGTGCAGGGCTGGATATCTCTGGCCTAATGGTGTTCGAGGGTGAGGGGTGGGCAGCAGGGCATGTGCAGTAAAAAACAATAATATGAAGTGACCAACACTAAGTGCTGTCCCAGTGCAGGCTACAGATCATGAATGTCGTGAAAGTTCAACTAGCAGAGAGGACACTTCACACCTTTCTGTCTAAATGAGCTGTATGCTAATGAAGTGGTACAATGGATGCAATGATTAATAAGGTACAGCCACACGATTCAAATGTTCCCTCTTGCCTGGGCACAGATTAACATGCAAACAATCAGAATGCCCAGTGGGAGTCATTACATTGGAGGGGTGTCTGAGTTCTGCCCATCGAGGACTTCTGCCTGAGAAGGGGCTGGGACATACAAAGGTGGAAACATGCTCAGACCTCAGGGTGCATGGCTTCCTTGTTAAAGTCTGAGTCAAGAGACACCAAGATTTTCCCATTGCTTAACTTCATGAGTAAAATAAGGAGGAAGAGATTTCCACCCTGAGTATAGCCTGGCTTCATGAGCTAGGTTCTGGCCTGAGCCGTTCCCAGATGGTTGATATCACAAATGACAATGAATGAGCCAATTGTATCACCATATCTGCATCGCTGATGCAGCATGAGACAGGTAGTAACTGGATAACATTTGGTCACAAGGATGAGAAAATATGAAGATGGAAAAAAGGTGAAGACAGAGGAAGAAAAGAGAGCAGGATGAAGGAGGAAAGAGAGAGGGGAAAGGCAGATAGAGTTAGAGAGGAGAAGGAATGGGCATCTCCCTTTGCACAAGGAGTGCAGGTCAGACTTTCCAAAATACAGAGCTTCGTAGGACTCCTGACCTCAGAGAATAAGATCTGGGCCGTGGCAGAGGAACAGGCTGTGAGGCCAAGGGGACAGAGTAGCCCATTCTGGCTCAGGTATGTGCCTAAACTGTTTAAACCACAAATCTAGTCCATGATGCAAATCAGAGGAGGAGAGCATGAGGGACTATAATAAATAGATTTTGCAAATCATTATTTAAAATTGTCATAACTTAAGTGTTAAGACTCTAAAGTCTGAGAAGCAACATTTTTCTCCCTAAGCAATCAGAAATAAATAAAAGGAAAACGCTCTGTACTTGGTAAATCTGCGTTGGTGTGGGCCCACACGGCAGAATATGGCAGAGGGGGTGGGCAAAGTTACAGAGATCATTAGCAGAGTTATGATTCCAGATGGTGCAGGCATGGAGACTAGGGGGCTGCAAAAGAGAAGGCAGAAGGCAAACTAGGAGAGAAGATGGCTCCAAAGAAAGGAGCAAGAGCAACTTGTGGGGAAGGGTGGACATCTGAAGCTCAGATAGACAGTGGCCCTCTGAAGAGGGCTGCATTGATGTCTGCTGTCCTGGCTCCTCCTTTGAAATGGAGGCTCTAGAATCAGAAGCTGTTGACTGGGCTAGATCAGAAGTGTGGAGCTTGAGTGGAACATGCACAGGCAGGAGAGCTGAGTTCTCTGGCTGTACTACTAACAGCTCATGCAGCCTTGAGCCAGTCAGTTCTTCTCTGGATCCATTTCCTCATCTTGAAAAGGGTGGTGGGTGGAGGGGTGATATTCCTTTTTGGTAATGTCTAAGGTCTACAGAAGTATCATTGTTGGAAGAAGAGAAGGGCTTGACAACACTCCACCAAATTCTATGCAAATATGTTTCTAACACCTCCAGCCTTAAAGTATTTGCCATCTTTCCTCTGGCTTTCTTAGCCGCTTAGCTTTCTTACCAGGCCAATAAGCTTGCAAGGAGGCACCCCTCCAAATTTACCAGAGAGACCTGTTAAGTTGGATGTGTGAAGAGTGAAGCCTCAGGAAAGCTCTTCATACACATGCAAACCTATGACTTAAGCCCAAAGGCTCTCATAGTCTTGGTGGAGTTTCCTGGGGCCAGCTTCATACATGGTGACATGTCCAGGGCTGTGGAAATAATGGTGTGACTACAGGCCATCAGCAGATGAAAGGGAATCATTTAGGTTTGGAAATTGGGAAGGCCCCCTTAAGGCCCTACATAACATAGCTTAGGAAACTGCTTACCCCATTCCTGAGAAGACCCATCAAACCTGACATTTTCTCTCGGGTCAGCCTTTGCAAATCCAGGGCAGGAGGTGAGGCCCAGGGATACCCCAGGCTGGCTGACTCCTCCCTGTTTTAGTGTATCTGTCAAAGGAGGTTTGCTTGCCCCCTCCGATGAAATAAAGGTTTCCTGCATTAGAAGAACTTAAGGTATACTCATATGAGCCTGAGTGCAACAAAATGGCAGCATGAGAGGGACCTCCAAAAAGCTCCTCTGGAGACTACAACTAAGAAAACACCTAGACCTCAACCAAGGACCCTCTACACATCACACAATCACAGCTAAGAAACCCACTCGTGGCATTAAGTTACCCTACAGGTGGGCAGAAGGTCAAATAAAGGAGAAATAAAGGGAAGAGTGGGGACTTGCTTGCACGGTCCCAGTTGGAACTCTACCACTGGGGGAAGGAAGAGGAAAAAGGTGGCGGGAGAGCACTCAGGATCTCACTAAGTCATGGCACAAAGGAAAGGAGGCCCAGAGGTGGGGGGCATGAGATACCACACCCACCTCACTTTGGCCTCAGGACCAGTCCACAAAATGCAGTGGCCGGACTTCACTCCAATTCCCAAAGGAGGGGGAGCGGCTGGGCAGTGAGGAGCTGCAGTGCGAACGCTCCAGCTGGGAAGGAGAAGGAGAGAGGGGGCTTAGCACACATTTCTCAGCCAACCACAGTGGTTTGAAAGACCAGCATGCAGGACTGCTGACCCCAAAGCTCAGGGCAGAATCCGTGCACAGGGCAAACCTAGAATAGAAAGGTGCAATGATGCCCAAATTCCCGGCACGACTCCCAGAACCACGGGAAGAAAACAAAGCCACAAATGCCCCTCCACCACAGTCCTCTGCCCTCCCAGTATCAGAAGCGAACACCAAAGAAATTACAGCTGAGAGCATCCAGAGAGACTGCAAAAAATGAGAAACCAGAGAATTATAAAAATGCTTAAGGAACTGAATGATAATTTCAACAGAGAAATAGAAAGCATCAAAGAAGACTTACAAACCATTATAAAGGACTAGAGAGAGATAATGACTACATTAACTGAAATGAAGAACGGAATAAAAGTCATCAAATTAGATAAAATAGAAGTGCAAAGTAGTGATTTGCAGGGAAAGCCAGCAGAAAACACCCATTTAGAACAGATAGACGTGAGAATCCAGAAAATGAGGATGGTTTGAAATTCCTCTGGGACAATTTTAAATGGAAGAATATCAGAATCATAGGTGTTCTGGAAAGGACAGAGGAAAAGCAAGGGATCAAGAAATTATTTGAAGAAATAATGACTGAAAATTTTCCTAACCTGGTGAAGGAAATAGACATACAAGTCCAGGATGCACAGAGAATCCCAAACAAGATTATTCCAAACAAGAATACCCCAAGACACATCATAATTAAAATGGCAAAAGTTAAAGAAAAAGAGAAAATTCTAAAAAGAGAAATGCAAATAGTAACTTACAAAGGGACACCCATTCAATTCTCAGCTGATTTCTCATCAGAAACTTTACAGGCAGAAAATATTCAATGTGATGAAAACCAAGGATCTACAACCAAGAATAATGTATCCAGCAAGGCTAGCAGTCAAAATTGAAGGACAGATAAAGAGCTTCTCAGATAAGGAAAAGTTAAAGAAGTTCATCACCACCAAACCAGTACTACAAAGAACATTAGAGGGACTTCTTTAAGATGGGAGGAGGGATGGGAGAGGGGGTAAAATAAGGGAAAGGGACAGAGAAGTTGAATTTGATTCTCAACATAGAATCAAAAGTAACAAAGAAACAAATCTCATGGACACAGTCAATAATTTAGTAGTTACCTGAGGGTAAGAGGGGAAGGGATCAAGTAAGGGGGGAGGGGATGGGGGAAAAGGACAGGGACACAAATATATGGTGATAAGGAGAACTGACTCTGGGTGATGATCATAAAATACAACACAGAAGATTTACTATAGAACTGTACACCTGGGACCTATGTAATTTTTACTAATCAATGTCACCCCAATACATTTAATAAATAAATAAATTAATAAATAAATAAGAAAAAAGGTATACTCACATAAGATACAATCAGACTGAAGGAGTAAGAACTGATTTGGGAAACTGGAGAGAGGGTGAATGACTTTCTGGATAGGAATGTAAATTCACCAAAAATTTGTAGCATTCACTGCTACTCAATAGAGTTGGTTAATAGGTGGTAACATTATCGCTATTACAGTTTTACTTCCACTTTCAAAAGGCAGCATTTTAAAAACAGCTTTATTGAGATATACTTCATAGGCATAAAATTCCCCCATTTAAATTGCACAATTCAGTGGTTTCTAGTATGTTCACAGTTGTGAAACCATCACCACTACCTAATTTTAGAGTATTTCCTTACCCCAAAAAGAAACCCCATACCCATTAGCACTCACTCTCTATTCTGGCCCTCCCTGCTCCTAGCCTTAGGCAACCACTAATTTACTTGGTCTCTCTAGATTTAAAAGATCACATTTTGCCCCTTTAGGTACTTTTCCTGCAATTAGGATATGGCATACATCAAATGGCAGTGATGTCTTAATCAAGATTTCATGACCCATATACAACTAGCCAAGAGGCACAAGGCAAGATGCTCAACATTACTAATCATTAGGGAAATGCAAATTAAAACTACAACAAGATATCACCTCATATGCATTAGAATGGCAACTGTTTAAAAATTAAATAACAAGTGTTGGTGAATATGTGGAGAAACTGGAACCCTTGTGCTTTGTTAGTGTAAAATGTAATGTAAATGTAAATGTAAAATGTGAAAAACAGTGTAGTAGTTCCCCCCAAAATTAAAAATAGAATTATCAGCCATTTCACTTCCAGTTAAAAACCCAAAAGAATTGAAAGCAGGGTCTCAGCAAGACACTTGCATATCTATGTTCATAGTATCTTCTCAAAAGCCAAAAGATGGAAACAACCCAAGTGTCCACTGACTGAGGAATGGCTAGTCAAAATGTGATTTATCCATACAGTGGAGTATTAAAAAAGAAAGAAACTCTGACACATGCCACAACACCGATGAAGCTTGAAGATATGCTAAGTGAAATAAGCCAGTCACATACACAAAACTATTGCACAATTCTACTTATATGAGGTACCTCTATACAAGCAGAAAATTGTCAGTCATAAAGACAGACGGTAGAATGGTGGTTTCCAGGGCCTGGGGAAGCGGGAAGGGGGAGTTGTTACTTAGCAGGTACAGAGTTTCAGTTTTGAAAGATGAAAAGAGTTCTGAAGAGGATGGTGTTGATGGTTGCACAATAATATTAATGCCCTTACTATCACTGAACTCTACACTTAAAATGTTTAAGTTGATAAATTTTATATTATGTACATTTTAGAATTAAAAAAAGAAAAAGAAAAGATGTCGGGTTCCATCCAGTTCTCCCACTGCTCCCGCTATAGGCCCCAGTAGCTTGGGTGGTGGGAGAAAAGGCAGCTGCCAGGTAGCCCAGCTTCGCAAAGGCTCTCCGAGAGCCGCAGCCCACAGGCACCAGCAAGTGCCCACCCCGCAGCGGCCGGGATGCCCAAGAAGGTCAGCCCTGACCAGGGGGCAGTGAAGGAGGAGCCCAAGAGGAGGTCAGTGAGGTTGTCATCTAATGCTGCTCCTGCCAAAGTGGAAATGAAGCCCAAAAAGGCAGCAGGAAAGGATAAATCTGCAGACAAAAAAAAAAAAAGTGCAAACAAGAGGGAAAAGGGGAGTAAAGGGAAAACAGGCCAAAGTGGCTCACCGAGAAATTAAAGTTTTACCTACAGAAAACGGAGAAACTAAAAACTAGGAGAGTCCAGCCTCGGATGAACCAGGAAAGAAAATGCCAAGTCTGATTAACATCGTGTACCATGTCTTATCAGCGGTCCCTGTCTCCCTTCTTGTACCATCCAGAGGGACATTTTTATCAACTATTTTGAAAATGCATGTTTTTTAGTAGCTCTAGAAACATTGTTAAGAAGGAAGAAATTCCACTTCATTCCATTTTTTTAAAGGATAAATGATTTTTTTTAAAGAGGTGAAACCATTTGCTAGTTGTTTATTTTTTGTTACAACCAGAAAATAGTGAGATATTGAAATATTGATGGCTTTGATTATCTTGGGGGTCACTCAATATTCCATAGATGGGGTAGTTTTTATATCCTATAATACAAAGCATTCATTCCAAACTGCAATTTTGAGTCAGTTATGTATTTAATATGTCTTGAACACTTTTAATTACGTCTATTCCCACGTTTTTGGTAGAATTGTTTCCTAAACCAAACCACTCCTTGAGCTTGGCTCAAGGGTTTTGTGCACTCTGTAACATTTTTGGTTGTGGTAGTCCAATTTTCTTAGTAATTCTGTTAATGTGCTGTGAAAGATTAAAATTTTGAGCATGTAATGTACATGATATTAAATTGTGAATTAGTGGGTCTTTGCTGTAACAGCATATCAACATTTGAAGATATTGATACTTGATATTCTAGAAAGGAAAATTAGCCTCCAAATTTTAAGCTAGAATGTCACTGGAATCACTGTTTAGAAAAGAATCACATCTACATGACATTTTAGGTTTTTGGTACATAGTTAAGAAGTGTGTACAAATTGAAATGTCTGTATACTTATACTCAAAATAATCAATAAAATCTTGATTATGAACAAAAAAATAAAATAAATTTAAAAATGATTCCATGGCCCATGCCAAAAGCCTTTAGGCACAGGGTGCCTTTCTTATGACTCACAGAAAGCCTACTTTTCTTTCTTTTAAAAAATAAAATATAACTCTTTATTACAAAGTAAACATAGGGCTACTTAGCAAATATTTTTAAGATGTTATTCACAGAGTATGCTTTAAAAAAATAAACAAGCACAATTTGTTCTTTTCTCATTAACCCTTAACTTTTAGCAAACAGATTTAATCAATTATCTTTGTAAGATTGCATTTACTGAATGCGTATATGCAAAGGATGCCAAACACACAACATGCATTAATTCGTGTACTCTTCCTGACATTAGGAAGTAGATGCTGTCACTGACCCCTTTTCACAGAAGCATAACTTAGGCTCAAAGATACTAAATTATTTGCCCAGACACAATCCAATCTTCTGTATCCAAGCCCAGTGTTAAATGCTATTTCTATTAAAGAGCAATAGTTCTCAAGAAGCATAAAAAATGTATTCACCCATCAATTAGGGACTTGTTTAAACAAATCCACCCAAAAAAACTTTTTCTTAGCAATTCTCTACCGAGAGCTTGCCAATTACCTTCCAAGAACCACTTTTTTAAAGCTTTCATCCTTCACAACAAAAACCTCCAAACAATTCCGTTAAGCACTTTTTTTTAATAGAATGTGGTTTGGGAGCAGATACGTATGACGATTTCTTAGCCGAGTCCTACATCCTTCAAGGCCTCTACTGTATAATTGGACAACCTATGAAGAGCTGAGGACCAGAAACAAGTCAGATTCAGGGCTTTTATGTAGTTTCTTATGCCACTCAATCTCCATCACCACTACCATTTCTACACAATGTCTCTAGTTCATCGTGAAATACAAAAATCATTCCAGTAGCAATGAGTTGTTCTTGACCACCTGTCTGGTTTGGCAAGAGGAACCTTTGGAATAAGCTCTTTTTGATGAAGTAGGCCTCTCTCATAGGCCAGGCCTCCAACAGCCAGGGTTTGTGTTCTGTAACTCCACACTGGTCTCTGTTGACTGAACTAAGGGTAGTTCTTCAAAACATATTTGGAATTGGGACCAAGAGATCCTCATTGAGTCTTGGTTAGTCTCTTGAATGGAGGGAATTGTAATGTGGGCAGATGGGGATGGCCCTGTTCTGCCTCCTGTGTGGACTGGAGGCAAGACAGTCAATCTACCACAGTGCATGTTGAAGCAAGCACACCGAGTCAGTGCCTAGACATTGCTTCTTGATGGCTGTCCAGCTCCTAGTTCAAGTCCCTTCCTGAGCCCCACTGGTATTCCTGTCCTTTGATCTTACAATATACATATCTCTGAGTCTTTTAAATAGATTCTACTCTTTGGCTTAAACTAATTCCAGCTGACTTCTGTGCATGTAATAACAGAATACTAATACTGTAATCATCTTATTTCCTTATGATTTGTATGACCACTAAAGTTATTTTTCCTAGTCAGATTCAAAAAAGAGAAAGGGATCTCCAGCCCAGAGTTATCCACCTGCTTGAAGAGGAAACCTCTCCACAAATAGGCCCCTGTCTTCTTATGTGCCTCTAGAAAATGCTCAATAATAAAACATGAAATTGAGTCTTGGTTGACAGAGAGGCAAAATAATGTTAGGTAAGCTATATAATGACATTTAAATGCATTCAACTTTAATATTACCTTTGTCTGCAAAAATGAGTATGAAGCAAGTAAAGATCCTTGGTTAAAATAGAACTTTTTAAAGAAAACAGGGTGGAAACCAAGGAAAGGATACGGAATGGGAGGTAGGAGTGAACCTGAAGGAAAAACAGTATTCTATAGACATGCCCTTCAGAGTGAGCCCAAAAGAATGGCTCCCTATCTAGGGCAGGGGAGGAAAGTTAAAAAATTCTAAGTGTTCATGGTAAAAGAAGAGAGCAGAGAGCCATTTTCTCAGACTGAGGTAGCACTACCTCCCTTGGTTCAGATCAGTGGGCTCACATTCTATCCCATAAATACATCATGCTCATTCAAACCTGCATGTCTTTGCTCAGCTCTCCCTGCTGCCTGGAAGGCCTTCCCTTCTGTCAACCAACTCAACTCACCATCCTTTAATGCCCATTGAAGGTGCCCCTCCTCCCTGCCAACAGCTTTATCAGCTCTTCCAGATGTCCCTTTCAACTAAATTCCCAAAGCACAGCGAACCACAGTTGGAATGGCCCTTAGAGAAAACATACAATTTAGTCATACCTCCTTTGAAGCTCTTAATTACAACAATTTCTCTGAGCATGTTAGTATCGTTGAGATTGTAAGTCTCCAAAAACAGGGCAAGGACAAAACCACAGAGAATCTCTGTCCTTCTGTGAGTGGTAAAGTCCCACAGTGCAGAGAAACTGAGGTGGAGAAACAACTCAGAAGCACGCTGACACATGCACCAATCCTCATTTGCAGAACAGAGTCTGAATTTTACAGATATCTCATATTTTCCATAAAACCACCTTTGTAATCATCAGAAACACACGGAGACAGAGGCAGGGATTGTGAAATATGAGTTCCCAATGATCTAATTTAACAGAAATGGTCATTCAGAGGAGTACCAAAGGCAGTGCCATGACTCCCCCATCTGCGTACCAATATCACAGTAGGACCCATCTGTGCAATCTTGGCATCAGAGTCCAAAAAAGTCAAGGCAGCCTGAACACTGAGTGCTCCCCAGACACTTGGCAAAGAGTGGTTCCTGTATTCAGCTCTGCTGCTGCCAATGGCCAGTGGTGATCCCAACCCTCTCCCCCTACCACCACCGCTCTCCCTAACCCCACCCCTCCCCCTCCATCATGAACATAATGCCTGCAGGATTCTCAGCTATGCCTAGACCTTAAAACAGTCGTCAGGCATCAGACTGGGGGCTCTGGCCCCTCCTTGCTGGGAGAACCATCTTCTCTGAACGTACAAGGTATGGATTAACAGACACTGAAGACACTGAACATCTGAAATCCACACAGAAACTTGCTGTCCTTCCTATTTGCCAGCAGAATTAGCCCTTGGGTTTATGTCTATTAATAACACCACCAAATGCCCCCTCAGTGTTTTAGTCATCTAAGATTCCTCTCTTTCCTTTGCCCCACAGCGAATCAGCTGTCAAGAGCTATGCACCCGGTCTCCCTAGTATCTGTGGTATCACCCTCCTCCTCTTTCCCAAGGTGGTGGAATGGAAAGAGGAGACTTTAGAATTAGACAGAGCTGCCATTTAGTAGCTGTGCCTTTTTTTTCTTCTTTGAGCTTCAGTGTTCCCATTAATAAAATGAGGATAATAATAATAATACCTGCTTTATAGCATGATGTGAGAACGGAGATGACATTTGTGAAAATGCCTAGTACAGGGCTTGCCATATAACAAGTTCTTGCCAGACCTTAGATTCCTGCTTCTCTTTCACCCTCCTGCCAATGCCTGAGGTTAGCCCCTCATTACTCCCTTTCTACTAATAAACCAATGGTAGGCATAATCTTCATACTCCCCACTCCCAAGATTTCCCATATTAATCCTCAGGACTGTGATTATGTCAGTATATAGCAAAGGGAATTTTGTGGATGCAATTAAGGTTACTAATCAGTTGACTTTAAGTTAATCAAAGGGATATTATCTGGATGGGCCCTTAAATGAATCCTTTAAAAGCAGGTTTCTCCAGCTGGTAACAGAAGAGGAAGTCAGAGATTCAAAATACAAGGGGAATTTGAGGCATAATGTTAGATTGAAGATGGACAGGGTCACATGGAAAAGTGAGGGAGTAGTCTCTAGGAGCTGAGAGCAACCCCCAGCTGACAGCCAGCATGTGCTACCTTGGACATAAGACATAAGATCTCCATAAGGTGCTATAATGAATGGATGCTATTTTAAGCAGCTAAATTCGTGGTCTTTTGTTAGGCAGCAATAGAAAACTAACAGAATCTCCTATTTGGGGCCAGAAAAGGAAATAACTCATTTTGGGGGTAGAGATGAGCCTTAAAGATTGACTTTGTCTTCTTCACGTTTGTACGTCCTCTAGAAAACTGTACCCACTCTCTTGAGCTTTTGAGGATCCTCCACTTCTGCCTTCCTATGTCAGTAATTATCTACCACTCCTTTGGCCCTGCACACACACCACCTGCCAATGGGATCCTCTGTTCCTCAATCGTCATCTTGTCTTCTCAACTGTGGTCTAAGTACTTATAACACAGAAGTCACAACTTGACCTTTCTCATAGTCCTCAAAGCACCCAGGGCAGGACCAAGCACACAATAAATACTCACAAATATTTGTGGATTAAATCATTTTCTTTCAGTTCCAGTGACTAGCAGGGTCAATGAAAGGATCCAAAATCCACCTGGCCACAGGCACACAGAGAGCCTTTCCCATTCAACTGGCTCCACAGACTCCTGGGAATAACAAAGCACCCAGGTGGGGATACCCCACTTTTCAAGCTTGGTCTTTCCTTAACACTAGCCAGTCACATTTTCAAGCATGAGTCGTGCTACCATTTCTCTGAATCATAGTCTGTTGGTTTCATTTTTAATGTTTATCTACAATTGGAATTTGCCAACACAAAGTAAGTGAGAATAAAGATGATGAGAGGTCTCAAAAAAAATGCACTACCTGTATTTTGTTCAACAACTAACTTATTCTGAATGTCTATTATGTCCAGGCTAAGAAACTCTGGAGACAGAGAACTAAGTCAGAGAGGCCCTGACCCTTGAGCTTTAATCCAAGCATCCCCTGAGCACAGAGGTCATGGCAGAGTCTTTGACAGTTTGAAAACCAAAAGATTGAATTTCTTCAGGTCAGAAAAATGAGTGACAACAGAATCAGGTCTTCTACAGGCAGGCAGTGGGTGGGGTTCCCTTCTGAATTCTACCCTGGCCCTGTGACTGTTTGAGCCTGCCGTTTCTGCCCCACCCTGGACTCTAATAACATGCATACGATGTCACTGTCTAGATGTGCAACAGTCTTGGCAAATTTCATCCAGAACCTGCAAACATAGATTAAAAAGTAAATCTATAACATTTGGACAAACCTTTATAGTTTATAAGGCACTGTCACATTCATTGTCTCATTTGATCCTCCCAGGAGTCCTAGGAGGTACGTGGGGTAAAGATTATTATTTCCACTTTACAGATGAGGAAAGTGAGGCTCAGAGAGTTGAAATGATTTACTCAGAGTCATCTGGTTTGGAAGCCAAAACACCATGTTCTTCCCTCTCTACCACCTTGGAGCTAGTTGTTGGGCCTAAATGGGAATTCAAACAAAGACTGGCTAAACTCTTTCAAGCTGATCTTAATGGCTGGTTATTTGAGAGTTTCTTTATAGTAAAAATGAAGGAGGAGTGGAGATTAGGAATAAGAGGAAAATACAAGGGTGCTTAATATCCTAGTAACACTACACTTTTCTAAGAACTCACATATTTTTTTATTTCATTTGGTCTCCAGAAGAATCTCATAAGGTTAATAAGGCATGTATATTGTCACCAAAGATTGGATCAGAACTGGTTCTCAATTCTCCTGATTCCAGGATTATTTCCATAAGCTAGGGAAGAGCCCCCTTGCCACTCATACCCTACGTTTGTACCTTTGGTCCTGAAGATCAAGACCAAGAGACAATTTGATACCCTTCTTTTGTGTGTCCACACAAGTCCAACTTACAATGATCTTTCATCTAACTGTGTTTCTCCCTGCCAGAATTTGGCCTCAGAAAGCAGGCACCACCCCTTCTGGTTTTAGGATTACTTTTACAGAACTGATTTTATATAACTGATAATACCAGTGAGAATGGAATCTGTTAAACTGTTGTTCATCCATTCGACAGACTTTTTTTCCTTTTTTTTTTAATGTGGGTAGTTCCCTGGCTGGGAATCGAACCCAGGCCACAGTGTTGATAGCGCTGAAGCCTAGCCACTGCACCACCAGGGAACTCCGACAGACATTTTCTGATGAGGGTATCACTCGAGGCTAGTCGCTAGGAGTTAGAGAAATAAATCAGATATGACCCCTGCTAAGAAAAAGTTCACATCTACGAATAGTTAGCAGGAACTGATGGAAACACAAATACATGACAAGATAGCAACATTCACAAATACATGACAAGATGGAATAAATATCACAACAGAGTTATAAGCAAAGGTCTGTAGAGGATCTATGACAATTCTGACTTGTGGAAGGGAAGAGTCTTCATGAAATAAAAAGGGGCATTTGGGTTGGACATTGAAGAATAAACAGAGGATCTTGACAAGTGGAAAGATGCAGAGTGAGGAGACAGCATGAACATTTGGAAAATAAGGACATAGCCCTATAAGAGGGCAGCATAAAGTCCACTTGGCTGCCAACCTCATACTTAGGCTGGCTGGGATCCACCTGAGACCTTCAGCTAGATCTAGGGTGGATACTGCCCCCAACATGAGGGAACCCAAGAGACCTAGATATCTGCTCCTTCTCAGGTTCTATGGTACGTGCAGCATGACCCACCAAATCTTAAGTGCCCTCTTAACTTCTCATCTTTTCTGTTCTCTAGTTGGTTCTTACATATGTTTTGCTTTCCCAACTAAACTAAAATACCAGTCTCCTGATTCCTTAAGAACATAGCCAGGGGGCATCTATAATCTACCTCAGCCAGCATGAAGCTGGTACACTGTAGGCAGCAGCAACCTATTTGTTGACTGGTTGCTGAAGTCTACAGGCCCAAGAATCATGAGACGACAGTTTTACAAACAAGTAGAGCAAGAAGGGGCAGTACTTATAACCCTAACCTGGAATAACAGTGAAGGGATCAGTAGAAGACACGTACTTCTGGTTTTAGGATTACATATTATAGAACTGATCTCAATTTAAATTGAGGCTCAGACTTGTTGGGTCACTCTGTGGGACTGCCTTGTATTTCACCTTCAGCTCCCTTTTATTCCAAGGTCCCAAGGTCCCTTTAATCTGTTTTTCAAGTTCATGCTTGTCAACATCTTCCAATGAAACATGACATCTCATCCTTCCTTTTGTAAATAGTAACAGAGAGGATGGCGTAGTTGCCATTGACTATTTGGAGACATAAGGTCCACTGTCAGAGGAAAGAGCAGAATGAGGGCCAGAGTCAGGGTCGGGAGGACCCAAGGCAGAGTATAGCTTTCTATACTGAAGTGCTGGGTATACAGAACTGACAAACAGGGAAATTGGATAGGGACAAAACCCAACAGGTTGCATTTCCTACCCCACCACGTATAGAGCATGAGCAAGCAATAAAGGTATCAACTAGGTACAGGATGGGAAGGGGCAGGTGCAAAAAGGATCAAAGACCCAAGGTGGTTCAAGGGCAGAAAACTTTAGCTTGAGGGGTTATCTAGCCCCATCCTCTTCTCTAATCTCTTAGTTAAGGTCCTCAAATGTTCTTGCCTACAGTGGTCTAACTCTCTGTTACCTAGTGTCTCTTCATCTTTGATTCTTCCAATTCATCCTCCATCTTGCTGCCAAAGTGATCCTTCTACAACTGAGAGAGGTTCAAAGTCTCCCCTCTACCTTCAGGATAGGTCAAAAGTTTACATGGCCTATGTAGGTCCCTCATGCTAGACCCAGGTAGACCTTCAGGTCTAATCCTCCTTACCCCTTCTACATTCCACTGGCTTTCTTCCACTGACAATATACTACACAATATTCTTCACAGATGGAATAGACTTACTCTCATCTTTCAGGAGAATTCTAGTTTCAAGGACCAGCTCAGGTGTCACTTCTTCAGTTAAATATTCTTTCATTCACTCTTTTCCCCTAGGAAAGATGTTATCTCTTCCATGCTCCAAAAACACTTCTGTATAGCATTTATTACCATGACTTGCATTGATTTACAGAGATTGAGAAACCACTGGAGGTAGGAAGAGGTTTTAACTTCTCATAGCCCTCTGGTCCTTAGCTCAGCAGGAGTAGGTTCACTTAAAGAATAAACCAGTTTTCTTTATAGACACACAGGGAGCTCCTCACAGAGCCCAATTAAAATCTCGGTTGTCTGATGCCCAGATCAGAACATTTCTTTCTAGGTTGCTTCTTCCACCTGTTTTCCATGACCATGTTGTTGGCTGACTCCTCACTGACCTGAACTTCGAATCACTGAGGCAGTGACAGACCTTTACAGAAGCATAACCCAAGCTGCTATCTGTAAGGACAGCCTTCTGTGCCTCTCCTAAGGAAGTGTTTTGAATCTGAAGGGCTTTGAAGCAAGCTGTAGGCAGCCACAGAGCAAGTGAGTCATAATTCCAGCCCACACTGGTTCTCTGCTGAAGGGCCCCAGCATCTGTCTGTCTTGGATGACAGAGGGAAATGTGTGCTCTGAGCCAACTCAGGTCCCAGGGAAGGAAGGCTGCCACTGTGGCCAAAATCTCATTCACACCTGGTGGTGAAAGCAAGATCGATGGCCTTTGTCTATTGAAGCAAACATAAAGGGACTCAGGGAGTGCAGAAGATGGCCTCAAAAAAGCTGCAACCCATGATAAAGGTCAAGTACACAGCCCACCCCCACTCTTTGGGAAAGACAGATGTGTAGGGCCTTCCACCTAAATAGCCGGTTCTCTACTGCCTGCCCTCATCGGTGTCTCTTCATTTTCCTAAATTCAAAGCTCCTCAAGAAAAACCCTAATGCACTCCATTATCCATCACCCAGACTAAACTAGGACATTTATTTTACAGTTGAATCTTATTTTAAGCAAAGTCAGCATGTGAAGTTGAGGAGAAAATCTTCACTTTACAAACACTTTTCACTACAATGAGCTCTCCTGGTGCCGTCCATGATGGCTTACAGTGAATATGGTCCTGTGTTGGGAAGTGAAAAGATAAAATACTATTGCAGTATAATCCCTGCCCCTAACAATGAAAATAAACTGCATTCCAAATTACTGTAAATACAGGAGATAATGTGATAAATCCTTTAGGAGGCCTACAAAGGTGAGTCTGGGAACCTGGAGGTAGATAAGTTTGGAGAGACATCATGGAGGAGGTGACCCATGAGCTGGGCTTTAGAGAATAGGTTGGCTGTGGCCATTCAGAAATAGGTAAAATAGCCTTCCTGATGGAGGAGACATCATCAGCAAAGGACTGAAGGAGGATAAACAGACTATGGATAGAATCAAATATTAGGCAGATCCATGTGGAGACCCACAAGGGTAGGCTGAAACAATACATTCCACACGCCCAAGCTCCAGGGACATAGGCAATGGCACAAGGAAAAGGCTTTACATAGCAAAAGGATAAGAGGAATGCAAAGACTGGAGCAGCAGGGTTAATTCTGGGTGAGAAGTGTGCCAGGATGCACCATAGAGTTAGATCAGCAAATGCCAGCTCTACCCTTAATAGTTGTATCATGGTGGACAAGTTATGTAATGTTAGATCTTGGTTTTCTCAACTGCAATGTCCTTATCTAGTAGATCACCACAAAATGAAATAACAGATATGAAGCATCTGGCACAGTGTCAGGTACACAGCATGTGAAGATTAGGTTCATTTTCCATGCCTGATGGGCTTACACAATGAACAACAAATGAAAGACTTTGAGGGACCCTCTATAAAGGAAGACACCAATAAAAGGGGATTCTGAAGAAGGGAGATAAAGAAAGAAGCATGGAGGAAAGAGCCCAGTGCCGTGCTCCACAGCAGGCCGTTTTAAGGGTGGTGGTAAAACTCTCCACCATACTGGTCGTTGGTTCTTCCCTGAAGAATGCTGTCTTCCAGGAGCAGCACCAGCGATGTACTTAGCAGAACTGAGCTTGTGGGTGGAGAAGTGAGGCGTTAAGCAGGAAAGAGAGGCGGCACCCTGGGCCCATGCCCAGATTGTGGGGGCACCAGGAATCAGGGGGTGGGTGAAGATGGCTTCAGAGAGAAACAATTCTAATTCTAAAAGCTATCCTCCAATAGGAAAACCAAGAAGTCCAAGGTTTTATTTTTTTGTTGTTTGTTTTTAACCAGATCTACACACCTCTTCTTTTAACCCAAATAACCTGGCTCATTACAAATGGGCAGGGGAGATACCAACAGACATGGGACTCACCTCTGCAGAAAGCCTCCAGTTCCTGCAGCTGAGCCTCCCAGTGTGATGGAGAAGAGGCACAGCTAAGGATTTTCAGAAAGATTTCCCATCAAATCCTGTCCGTGTTGGTTCCTCATTCACTCATTCAATTCCGCAAACAGCCACGGATACTGTACTATACACGAGACACGATCCTGAACAGGTGGCAGCTTAAGTTGTTCACACCTCCATCCTCAAGCAGGTTCACTAGTCCATTTCTTTATCTGTCAAATGGAGACAATGGGGATTATGGGAAGATACAATGAGATACATACCTGACACAGAGAAAGTGCTCAAGAAATGTAAGCCATTATTAGAGTAGTAGAAGTAAGATTTCATGTGATGCTGGGTATCTTTCATTAGCCCCTCCAGGTATACACTTCATTTTCCACCTAGAATTGACCTGTATGAACTAATCAAGACTCCTTTGCCCTCTGCCTTCCCCCTGGGTTTGGTCCATGGGGAGCCCTGACAGATCAGGAGGGAAAAAATGAAGATGAGGTTTTTATACCCTCAACTGCCTCCCTGAGCCCCTTGACCCAAAGTCCCAGCTCTAGAAAGATGACCCTCCACACAGCCTCTCTGCCTCCAGGTATAGAAATGGTACGACCCCACTGTTACTACCCCACAATATTTCACTATCCATATTATTTCCCTACACCATGCCTCAAATTATCCAACTATGCCATTTGTTTTTTGATGGCCCCTAATATACATGGTGTTAGAGAATGAGAAAAGACCTAGTGATCAACAGACCTGAATTCAAGTCCCAACTCTGCCACAAGCTGGTTCTGGGACCCTGGGCCAGTCTCTTCCCTTTACCAGGCTTTAACTTCCTCTTGTGTAAAAAGAAGGGGTTGGACCTCGTGGCTCTTTTGTGCTACAATTCCCTGCCAATACTGGGTGTTCTGTGAAGTTAAACTCAGCAAAGGGATGCTTATAAGAGAATAAAGCTTCCTACTGCAAAGGACAAGTTAGCCAGCTAAGCAGCTTGCCCTACGCCCCACATCAACTCATTCTTTCCCAGGAATCACCTAACGTCTTTCCAAGGACTCTCCTTTTCCTCTCAGGTCACCTGGGTATTAGATGCCCAGATGATCTCCCCTCCAAAGTAACAGCCAAGAAAACCCAGAAAATTAAAAGTAAATTTCCTTTTTAGCCACAGAGGCTCCTTCTCCGGTTCTAGTATGGTGAAACTGGGGGAAGGCCGTGGGTCCAAACATGGAAGCAGGTGCAACCGCTGAAGCCAGTGCTTTTTCCACAGGACTGCAAAGGGACACTGATGCCATCTCACAGCTGGTGATTAGGGCAAAGAGAGCCGGCTAAACCAGCGACCTGTCAAAAGATACCAAACACCCTGGACTGAGATCCCTGTCACTGGACATGTTTCAAATAGAGGCTTGATGAGATATTACAGAATTTCTTAAGTTCTTTTTAGCTCCTGAAATTAGTAACTCAGGGAAAACTAGGAGCCACAAGAAAATCATTCTAATGAGAATAACACACCCTTCCTCCCACCCACCCCCACCCCCTTTTTAGGAGTTTCACTGCCCAAAGTGCTTTCCCACCTACTGGCACTCAGAAGTAGGGGAAAGTAGACGGTAGGGCTAGGTTTCTGGTTTAAAGAGGAGGGGAGGGCAGTTTGGATCCCAGCTTCTCTGAGTTTCTAAAGGGGTAAGAGAGATGGGGAATTTTAAGACCTCTTAAAATTCCCAGTTCCTGTTTTACCTGAGGGCTGGCCGCAGGTGAAAACTACAACATAATAACCGCGAGCCCCGTGTGTCTCTGACATTTTGCACGTTCTCCAAATGCCTCCAGAAATCTGGAGCCTCACACAACAACGATGAGCAAGTTCAAAGCCTTTCCCGGTCCCAAATCAAAACCTCCGACACCCTCCGGCCTCCAGCGGAAAATCGCGCAAAAATGAACTGGGGAGGGGGAGCCCGCACCGCAGCCCGGCCTCGCGACCGCCTCCGCCCAGGGGCGGCCTGATGAAAGCTGAGGGAGGGACGCTCTTGGGCCCAGCCGGGAGTGAACCCCCTCCGCCCTGCCCACGCTGCTGAGCTCGCGTTCCCAGGAAGCGCCGCCGCGAGCGTACGCATGCGCGGGCCCCAGCGCGCCTGACTCGACAGCGCGCATCCTCCTCGAGAACGCGCGTCCGCCCAGGGGGCGGAGCCGGGGCCGGGGGCGGCGGCGCATGCGCGCGGGACAGGGGCTCCCGCGGATAAGACCCTGTGCGGGCTTGGCGCTACTGCGACGGTTTGGTGGGTAAGCAGGATGCAGCTGATGGGACCTCAGGAATAAGCCATTTGCCTGTGAGGAGGCAGGCTTGAGGGACGAGGGCAAATTCGTCCAGGCTTCCGATTCCCCCACCCTCACTACCCTAATACCACTGTCCTGCACCGGGCCTCAGTTTCCCCGCAAAGGTCCATCGGGGAAGGATGAGGGCGCCCCGGGCGATGTGGAGACGCGGGCCCGGAGACCCGTTTCCTGCAGGATGCCTCCCCCGCCCGCCCGCGCCGAGAGCCCGTGCCCGCCGGATGATTACAAACCCGGGGCCGCGGGCCAGAAGCAGCCCCGTGTCCTCATCTGACCCCAGGCACACAGGCCTGCGTGTCCCCGTATTCGCTGTCCCTGGCCACCTGGGATGGAGTGAGCAAAATGTCACAGGGGTCCACAAAAGGCACACAGACTTGAGTCTGCCCAGGGTCCAACAGTAGGGCCAAGCTAATACGGTGAGCTTCTTCCCTCCACCTCTTTTTGGGGCTCTTGCAGCTGATTTCCAACAGGACAGAAATGCAGTGCTCCCACCTAGCAGGTTTGGATCACGGATCTAAGGAGCATTGCCAAGGGACACTATCAAGTGTTGCCAAAATAGGCTTCTTGGTGTCAAGCTCTCACTGCTCCAGTGAGCCCTAGGTCTGCTGCTTGTTGGATCTTCCCTGCTTCTTCATGGCCCCCTCCTTTCAGAAACTTGCAGTGTCCTCAAATGCAGACTCCTTAGGCTGGTTTTCCATTTAAGTGCTGGTTTTCCCCAACTCACCTTCTCTCAACTTGATTCTTCATTGGCCACACAGATATCTTCCTTTCTCTGTGTCTGGGCCCTTGGTCTTCCCCAACAACCATCACCCTGGTCTCTGACCTTCCAAACCTACCCATCCTTCAAAGTATATCTAGAATTCCACTTCCTTCCCAAGCTTGGTAGCCCCCTGGGTGCCTCAGTAGTTTCAGGAAAGTCCTGATGTTATGTAAGTGAATTTGCCTTGACAAAGGTAATGTATTAAATGTTTAAATAAATTTAACAGTCTACATAAATTGGTTAGACTTTTCAGATAAACACATTTGCAAATGAGGAAATCCTCTGCCAGACCATGCATCCCGATTTATGATTTAGTAACTGGTCGCTTCATCCGTGGGACTTCCCAGATCACTGCAGTTCCATGCCTTGTAACCCTAACTCCATTGTTCACTCCCCTAGGGCAGGCCTGAATAAATATGTAAAAATTCTAAATGTTTTGAAGTTGTGGGAGAAAAAAAAATCCAGAAATTTGGAGAAAATGAAAATATATCCAGCACATATTTTTGCACTCTTCCCAAGAACACACTTTAGTGTGTCAGAAAAATGTACTGTCACAACTTGGTCTAGGCTCCAGATTAACACAAAACAATGTGATAGAATACGCATATAGTAGAATTAGTGGGATGGATAGAAAAGTGGCCTTTCAATTTGGTTTCTTATGTATCAACTGAGTGAACTTAGATGGACAATTTCTCTGGATATACAGTTTCCTCATGTTGGATTGAAATTTAGGGATAATAAATATACCTCCACCCGCTTTATAAGATGATTGTGATGGAGATCAAATGTGAAAGGGAACCTTAGTAATTCTTGTTAACCAGTGTCACCCCAGCAAGTCTAACAAATGTGAAATGGAGTTGTTTTTCTTAAGTATTTTTTGTTCAGGAAATAATCCTCAATAACATTCCTAATGAAAATTAAGTGGTTTAAAGTTTGTTACTAATAAGCTTCAAGATACTGAGCAACTATTTTAAAAATCAGGCAATTCTGAATTTTTTGCCAGTTTGTGAAGAAGAGGAAAAGACTGTGGGATCAGAGAGCCTAGTGTCACTTAATGTGACCCTAGACGAGTAACTTAGCATGACCTGTAGGGTGAGTCAGGCGACAGATAGAAATCTGACCCTCCCACTTACACATACCATCATCTCAACCACTCTGACCTTCCATCTCCTCATCAGTAAAATATGAATAATAATAGTAACAAAATTTACTGAATGCTTTAATTCTCACAACAACCCCATGAGAGAGGGACTATTAGTATCTCCATTTTAGGGTGTGGAAACTGAAGCACAGAGAAGTTAAATCATTTGCCCAAGGTGGCCCAGCTAGTGAGTGGTAGAGTTCAGGATGAATCTCAAGCAGTGTGGAGCATTATGACTCTAGAGTCTGTGCTCTTGTCTGTGCTGGATGGCTCCCTCCCTGTGGGATTAATGGGAGGATTAGATGAAATAATGCACGTAAAGCACTCAGTGTGTGGCCTATGGCACAGCTGTTGGAATTATCACATTTTTAAGGTAATGTCTATAGGTCTAAAGCCCAGTTCCTGGCACAAAGGAGTACTCTAGAAGGTGTTTCCTTTCCCACTGACATTATAGGAAAACAGAGAACATGTTACACAGGGCAAGAAGACACAAAAAGTGCTAATTATGGGTGTTATTTTATCTTCCAGGTGAGAGAGGTGGGCACAGGGAGCTCCTCAGAACCTGCCGAATACACCTTTTGCTATAGGTAAACTCATGTCTCTTCTCTCATTTACTTTTTTTTCTTATACTACTTCTTTTTTTTTTTTTTTTTTTTTTTTTTTTTTTTTTTTTTTTTTTTTTTTTTTTTTTTTTTTTTTTTTTTTTTTTTTTTATTGCCTTCATAGCCTTCTAAAGAAAAATTAAGGTTTCCCTAGATTGGGAAAAGCCTGAGCCTAATGTCTCAGAAAGTGAAATGGGCATGAAATGTTGTCAGGTCTTGAGAGTTTTCAAAGGCTCTGACTTTGGCCTCAGTTCCCTGGGATAGGATCTGACTCCTGCAAAGCCCAGGGGCTGGCGGAATGTCCTCCTATGGCTGAAATCTTTCTGGATCTTGACCCTAGGCTGGGCATCAGGTTCACCCCACACACACATCTGCCTACACACGTGCTCCCCTAATCTGTTCCCACATCATTCATACAATTCACAGCCATGCCCAAACACCCACCTCAGACATATCTGGTCCCCTGGACCTTCTCCACATGACACACAATGGACAGACCCCCATCTTTACTACCCCTAAACCCAATACTCTTTCCTTTATCTGATGGCACATGGGTGATGAGTCTTACATGCCAAGTGCTAGAGACTTGGGCATCGTTTGGTCACAAAAACTCACGTGCACAACTGTTTCCCCCCCAGACTTCACATGCAGGTGTTTGCATGATGTTTATACATATAACCACATGTAACCCCCATATATTCAGAGGGTACCTACCCATACCCATAAAGACGCTCTCCATTCAGCCCCTCATAACACCTGCCTATGCTTAAAATGGCCTTTGATTTTGCTTCCTCCATTGTGTGTTTGTTTCCCTATCACCTTAATGGCAGACTTAACCTAAAGGTGATAGGGTATGAGGCTTTTGAAATACCCCAATTTTGATCACACCAACAGGTTCTAGCATATTATATTTATTTTCAAAACAGATGCACCAATCTTCGCTTTTCCAGGGAAAAGCTCCCTATGTCTCCCAGTGGGAAAATACTGCTTGCAATCATGGGTGGGATAGGTGATCTTAATTAGATCGGCTTGCTTGGTTGCTCAAAATGTGGACTGTGTACCCCTCCCTAATCAGGAGGAAAGCAAGAGAGAAGGAGGAAATGAACTGCATTGCCCTATTCATCTGGTCCTAAGATCAACCCCTCTCAACTTACAAACACCCAGAGCAGGTGGCCGTGCCACTGAATCACGCGTCCTCTCTGATGTGAGCCCATCAATGGTGGTCCAGCCTCCCACCAACAAGCTAGAGCCAAGTTCTTTTCCTTTTCAGAAACGTTCTCAAGCCTGGGTTGGGCGTGATATCCTCAGGAGGACCCCAAAGGTAGAACTTCAAAATAATGGAGCTCTGCTTTGAAGGGCACAAATTCAGGGAGACAAGGACAGATTCAGGTTTCTTTACAGACAGGTACAGGCGGGAGGCCCGAGTTATGCTGCAGGGGCACCACTTCCTGCAGAAGCCAAGGGGACGAAGCACCATCCCTACATTCGGGGCAAACCTTCTGGTTCTCTCCACCAGAGCTTTCAGGTACCAACTGGGCAGCTACACGGTGAGGGTGTGGACCAAACAGTGGGACAACCTGAGCGACATCTGTGAGAGATTTGGGATAGATGTTAGTAACTCCTGTTAATAGGCTACTGCCACAGATACCAGGGAGAATGACAATTTCAGGTGCTGAGGAGAGTGTTTTCTTCAAGTTTATGATTATACCACCGTAGGCCTCGTTTCATAGCAGGCCGAGGAAGCGGGTCAGCTTTGATCCTGGGAGGTTAGAAGGAACAAGCTTGAAAAGAATAAAACGAGTAGGTGGTGGGGCTGAAATGTACAGCACAGGGACTAGAGTCAGTAACATGGTGACAGCACGGTACGGTGCCAGATGGCGGCTGGGCTTATGGTGATCACTTCTCTAAGTATATAAAGGGTGAATAACTGTGGGGTGCACCTGAAGCTAATATTGTATGTTAGCTATATTTTAATAAGAATCTTAAAAAAGAAAAGGCAACATGGGACACGTTTCAAATTTTCAGTCTATCCCCAAGAAACTTCAAAATTAGTATACAGGGGGTGGGAGGAGATAGGAGGAATGAATAGGGGATTCTGACACTATAATGGTAGATACATGCCATTGTACATTTGTTCAAAACCGTAGAATGAATAGCAAGAGTGTACCCTAACGCAAACTGTGGACTTGAAGTAACTATGACATGTCAGTGCAGGTTCATAAATTCTAACAAATGTACCACTCTGGGGGGCAGAGGGTGATAGTGGGGTACGCTATGTAGATGTGAGGGCAAGGGGTAGAGGGGAAATCACTGCCTTCCTCTCAATGTTGCTGTGAACTCAAAACTCCTCTTAAAAAATCTTAATAAAAATCAGTATACTCTACAAGATAAAAGGAAAATAGATTAAACTGGTTGGACACAATCAGAAAGTACAAGGTGTTAAAGAGAGATTGGAACTTTATTGAGACTTTCTCCCTAATGAAATCAGAATGGAAAGAACTGGAAAGCTTCCGCTTTGGAGAGAAACAGCAACTGTTCAGGCACAAATACTTACAGATATTCCTCTTGGGGGAACCTTGGATCATAAATCTCCTCCTAGCTCCCAGCCCACTCCCCATCTACCCAAAAGTCAGAATTCTGTTTGAAATCCACCTCCACAAAGCAAGGCACAGATCAGCTCTTAAAGCTTGAGCTGATGGATGGACAAGCCTGCAAGCAGTCAGAGAAAAGGTAAGTCAAGGAGTGAGAAGAGAAACCGGAATAAGAAAAGGAAAAATGGATGGAGAAAAGGAAAAGGATGGAGAAAAGAAAAGGGAAAAAAGTCACACTGATAATGTCACCCCGAAAGTACAAGTATTGTGTGAATGTATTAGCTTCATTCCAGCCACTTCCCCCAAAGCAATGGTGACATCAGCAGTTATAACAATGCCCATACAGTTGTACACATTTTATTTACCCTACTGCACTAAGAAACACAGATATGCCAAGAGGAGCTCAAGGGCATTAAGGGACATTAAGGAGCCAGGTGGGAGGGCAGACTCTCGAGAGGGTAAATGATGGAGGGACGAGGCAAGGGTTGGTTTTTGATGAGAAGAAAATCAGCTCGTCAAGCCCTGGTCACCAGGCTCCTTGGACGCCCCTAGCAGACCCCTTTTCTTCTCTGGTTGCTTCTGTCCTTAGAAACAATGTCCTGGAGGCTTTAGGGCCTCTGGCTTTCTTGTGGAAGGTTCCAGGTCCCTCCACAAAGCCAAAAGAAGCAGCCTCTTTTGCAGCATGCACCAGAGTGCTACTAATTCTGAGAAACAGGAATTCCAAAGTCACAAAGTCGCCATTCTCCCCGTGGACCTAATCTGATCGCCAGTTTGCCTCCACCGCCCAGTCCTGAGTGCCTCTCCCTCTGCCTTCATCTTTACTTTCTTCTGGTCCAGGAGGACTTCTTGGTGCTGGCGGGTCCTGACCCCTGCCTTCTGGTGAAGCTCCCAAGAGATGCTGGCTCACTAGGCAGGAGCCCCTCTGGGCAGCCCTGGGCCTAGTCTCCTGGATTTGCACAGACTTCTCGTTCATCCACTTTTCATCAAATGGCTTCTTCCCTCCAGGGCCTTTTCCCTGCAGCCTCTTCTGTCCCCCACTGCCCTCCATGGTGGGACACCAGCCAGGCAGGACTCTCGAAACAAGTTCTTTCTCTATGCCCTCTGGCATCTGTTATCTCCCTAATCTCTCTTGGACAATGTAATCCACACTCATTAGTATTTGAAGGACCTGGCTTTCCTGTGGTGCACCTGGTGAGTGTCAGCATCAAGTTCAGGTGAGAAACTGAAGGTTAAGCCTCGGTTGCCACCAACAGAGTGGCTGGTGCTGGTTCTGACTCCTCGGAAATTACTCTGAGTTCTGAGTGTTGGCACATCAGGGAATGGAGAAGAAGGGAAAGGAAAAGCCATGGTGATGACAACCAGGAAGGAACAACTCTCTTCTGCTGAGTGTCTCCACAGAGAAGTTGTGCAAACAGCTTCCTCTTAAATTTGGGAGAGGGGCGCTGCCCAGAGAAGTCCCTGATGTAAAGGAGCAAGGTCTCTATTGTCCCCTCCAAAATCCAACTCCTTTGGGGTCCAAGTTTTCCAAGACATGCAATAGACAAAGACACACTGCAAACCAATTAACCCTCTGAGCCCTTCCGGTACTTTCACCGAAGTCACTTCCAGTGAATTAACTGAATACTCGGAACACTCACCCTCCTCTTGGGGCCAGTCCAGGGACCACCAAGCTTCCCAACTGGCTTAAAAGACCACAACAGAGAAACGGCATGGGGGAGGCAGATCCTTCTCCTAGCCTGGGAACTTTTTTCCTCTCTGAGTGTTCCAGTATCCTAAACCATCCCCCTCACCCCGTGAGGAAACAGGGAAGTGGGCCTGGGGTAGGCTCAAAACCCAGGTTGATTCAGACCCAAGAGACTGTTCCCCTGTTGAAGTCAACCTGAGCTTAGGAGACAGCCAAGGGCTGGGGGACAAACAGAAGACTGTGTGTGGAAGGCAGCCGTAATGGATCTGGGCAGCCCCATGGAACCCGAGTCTTCTCTATTTTCCCAGCTTACAGGGGGAAAAAGAACTTCAGCTACTTATTTCACGCTCATTAATTCAGCATACACTAGGGAATTTAGCTGCTCTCTGTCCCTCTGAGATAGGACCCAGGAAAAGCAAGTGTGGCCTGACTTACCCCCTAACTGAAGCAACGAGACAAGCACACTATAATTCACAGTTTCCACTCTCCTCCCTCAACCCGCACCTCCCCCACCACTGGCCTCAGCTCCCAAATCTCCAATGTGTAACGATTCTTGCCAGTGTGGCTCAAAGGGTTAATAAACCAGGACTTCTCAGACAGTTAGGACACAAGCTCATTCACCAACAGGAACCCGAGAATGGCCACACAACAACCTAGTGTTTCTTATAGCGATTCTTTGGGGTTTCACCGCACCCCGTTTTGTCACAGTTGAGAGCACCTGGATTCTTTCCCAGCCCCAGGCTTCCCAGAAGGCCAGGGAGCTCGTGGGTGATGGCCTTCTCAATCTTCTCCAGAAAGCAGCCCCCCATGTAAGAGCACTGCTGGGACAGGAGCTTGAAACTGGAAATGGGGTTGATCCCAAAGAAGTCCTTATAGGCCTCGCGGTTGGGAAGGTCAAATTTGCTGACGTTGGTCTTTGCCAGGATGGTCTTGAAGATGTAGAATTTATCAGGATCTTCCACGATGTCCTTAAAGACCAGCTCTCCGTCACTGAAGAAGGTCATTTTGTCCTTGTATGTCTGCAGATAACGGTCGACCAGGAGGGCATGGATGCGGACCCGGATGGCATGCTGGCGGATGAAGGCGATCTTGTTCTCCAACCTGTTCTCAATCACCTGGTTCAGGTCTTCCAGGAGGGAGATCTCTTCCTTGAGAAACAGGTCCCGGTGGGTATCAGGCTTATAGTCCTGTGGCCAGAAGGAGCTGACATAGACCCTTGGGGGTTCAGTAACATTGATGAGCGGGGCTAAGCTCCAGAAGAGAGCCCCATAGACCCGCATGAGCATCTGTGTGGCCAAGTTGTCAGCCTTGTTCAGGATGATCCTTATCTGGGATTCACGCCCCTTCAGTTGGCGAAACAGCATCTCCAGCTCCAGACCCACGTCCAGCTTGGTTGGATCAAAGACAACAAAGATGAGGTCAGCTCTGTCGATGAACCACTGGCACACGTCATTGAAGGGGTAACCTTGGGGAGAAGGAACAAGAAGTCAGGCTGAGCAGACCTTAGCCCAAGTCCCTCGTGCCTCCTTCCAGAACCAACCCATTCTGCAGGTTGAAGAAAGTATGGCATGAAGGGTTTTCTGGGCTTCTAAAGACTTTTAAAGAATTAATTGCATATCTCCTGCCCCTCGTCAACCTTTGACCAAGAACAGCCTGATCCTTGCTTTAACCTACCGTGGAATCCAAAGCTCCAGGGAAGCAAAACACATTTTTTTTGAAGAAACATTTTTTCCTAAATGGAGATGTTCCTCCTGTCTAAAAAGATCTAGAGCAGTGGCGAAGATATTGAAGGAAAGAATTCAGGGAATTAGAAGGATGTGAAAAAGAGGATCATCATCTGGGGAAAGAAACGTGGACCTGGATAAGACCGGGCTACAACTGGGGCTTTGTCACTGGCCAGATGGATATTAAATGTTTATAAGCACTAGCATTTCAGCTACAAAATGACCAAAAGTCAGTGATGCCTAAGTTGATAGAAAGATTACTATGTTGCTACAAATACAGGAAAGCACCTACATAAAATTGCCAGTCACATAATAGGTGCTCAATATATTTTTATTCCTTTGACTTCTTTTTTTCTGAAATGAAGAGCCTAGGAATACCTGAATTGGGAATTTTTTTACAACTGTCAACCAATAATCTATGAAATTATCCAATGCATAATAGGAGTGCAATAAAGGTTAATTTACTATTATAAGTATTAGTGATTATATTATTACTAGTCATAAAACAGGGTCTGGTGATAACCAAAATGGGAGGGATAGCCATAAACTGAGATCCACCATCTGGTCATATATTCCTACAAATGCCCTGTTATGACTCACCTCTGCAGACAGCCCTGAGTCATGGCATTACTAAGTGGCCTGTATCATAACCTAGCGCCTGCCACATCCAAAGTGTCATTCCCCTGCCATCTTGAGGCAAGCAGAGCTTTTGATACAGGCTTGTTTTGAAGCAGGCCTCATAAAGTAGGCAGAATTGAAGGTCAGGTTCAACCCAGCCCCAGTTAGCCAGAGGTCAAGTACAACTGGACTGGGATCCAATTAGTTCAGGCCCTTGATCAGTCGATATAGCCTGGGCCCCCACAAAGACAACTCAGCCCCAGAGTAGACCTTGAGGAACTACTTACAGAGAAGATCAGCCTCTTCTTGGGAAAACAATGATTATCTGCAAACCAGGTCAGACCATGGGGAAGTAAAAGGACAAGATACTCCACACTTCAGTGGCACCACAGTGACAGCAAGAAGGGGCTGGAAGCAGAGAATACATCCCCTGGTCTTGGACAACACTGGCCACACTTCCTCTCCCTTGCTTGCCTACCACCATCAAAAACAGTTTTCTAAGACGAAGCTCACGCTGTTCAGAAATGAGTGCTAAAGTACCTCGTTCTTGCTGCTTGCGGTTCTCAATGATGCCTGGTGTATCCACAAAAGTGACTCGCTCCAGAAGTTTGTGGGGAACCTCAATGCCTATCAGCTTCTCCAGGAAATTCTGTCCAAACTTCTCAAGGGGTGAGAAGGACCGGGCGCTGTCAGCAGCCATGACAATACCCTCGATGGTTTTGAGTTTGGGCCCGTGCATGAGGACCGTGAACTCCGAGGTGGTGGGCTCAGCACCTGCACACATGGTGAATAGGAACAGTCACCTCTAGAGGGCAGACCTACTGCAAAGTGGGTAAGCAAGGTCTTTGGAGGAGGGTTTGCCACAAGAATCAGATACTATGTTTGCTAAGCTAGTGGCTTCTTTTTTTCATTGTAATAAAAATATGTAACATAAAATTTTACATTTTAACCATTTTTAAGTATACAGGTCAGTAGCAAGAAGCACAGTCACATTCGCCTATACACCATCTATCTCCAGAACTTTCTGAAACTAAACTCTACCCATTAAACACTAACTCCCCATTCTTACCTTCCCCAGCCCCTGGCAACCATCATTCTACTTCTGTCTCTACGAATTTGATGACTCTAGGGGCCTCATATAAGTGGACAAGCTCTGTCCTTTTGTGACTGGTTTCTTTTACTTAGTATAACATCCCCAAGGTTCACCCATGTTGTAGCATGTGTCAGAACTTCATTACTTAGGAAGGCTGAATAATATTTTACCATATGGATGGACCACCTTTTGTTTAGCCATTGATACATCGATGGATGTTTGGGTTGTGTCCAACTCTTGGCTACTGTGACTAATGCTGCTATCAACATGAGTGTAGGGGAGTTCCCTGGTGGTGTAGTGGCTTAAGGCTTCGGCGCCGGCGCTGTCAGCGCTGTGGCCTGGGTTCGATTCCCAGCCAGGGAGCTACTACCCACATACCAAAAAGCAAAAAAACCATGAGTGTGGGTGCTGGGTTCTGGTATGTGATTTTCATTATTACACTGAGGACACATGGAAATATTTTGTGTCTTCGTAATGCTTCCACATATGACATATATTGAAATAGCAACAATCACGTAAGAAGACCTCACTCTTACCTGTATAGAGCTGGTAGCGAGTGTTTTCCAACCCAAGGAGGTAGTTTATCATGGTGGATTTGCCAACACTCCACGGTCCCAGGAACAGCACCATGGGCTTGGAAGTGATTTCCCCATCTGTGGGCAGCAGGAGTTAGAGATGGAAGTGAACCACCAAGGTTCCTCACTACGAGAGCGACACAATTCTTCATATTGCGTCCCAGAACAGTTCATCTAATTGAGTTGTGGAAATCTACATTGGACCGGCCAGCATGTAGCAATCAGTGGCACATCTCTTGTTACGCAAATGTGATCACCCAGTTAAAAGACACCAGAAGACATTGTTTGGGCCTTGCACAGATCCTTGGCACACCAACACTAGAAAGAGGCACTAAGTGAGGTCAACGAACACTGACACAGAGCTTACTCTGGGTGAGGCCTCCTGGTTTAGATCTGGGAGAGAATGGCTCCTAAAAGGGGAGCAGAGAGCTGCCACATGAGAACTCTTATCCAGCTTGGTAACAGAAGAAAGGGTATGAAAGAGGCTTATACAACCTTGGATGGCCTGGACTTGGGCACTGCCTGTCCCCAGCCTCCCTCCCCTTAGCTTTGCCTCTTAAAATCCCACCTTAGGCTCAGCCCAACCCTGGACTCCGGGGCCAGTCTCAAATATTAGCCTCCGAAGTCCATGACATGTTTGCCAGGTCCCAAGACCAAGCACTGACCAGGCAATTCTTGGGTTCTTGGGAGAACACCTGCATGGGCCACTCCAGTTGGGGTCCCTAAGAAGAAAAAGCAGAATTCTCCAGTGCTTTCAAAACCAGGGGGCAGGGAGGGGAGGGGGAGAAGCTTGCAACATGGGATGCAGACATTCTTGGTGCTGGCTTCCAGGTCCCAGCCCTTTCAACCCTTCTCTGAACCACATAGGGTCAGCCATGCATCATTTAGTGCCTAAAGTTCTCCAGAACCCTGTATCCCCTGATTCTGGCAGGTAGGCCTCAAAACAGTAGGCACGCTATGTTTTTCCCCATTTTACTTTATTTTAATTTCTTGGTTCAAAACTCCAAGTATAAAAAGGTCCACACAGTGAGAAGTCCCCCATCTCTGCCCGCAGTCTACCTGGGCCATAACACCCCATACATATTCTTTCAGCTATTTCCATGCCTGTATAAGCAATATTCCCCATCATTTTCATAGAAGGAGGAGTATGCTATTCCTCTTTTCTGTACTAAGCGAGGTCTTTTTCTGCACCTTGCCTCTTGAGGTGCTAGTTTTCTTTCTCTAAGGCAAAATCAAGTCCAAGAAGATCATGACGGTGTCTCCTAAGTGGCCGGCACATATGTGCGGGCTGTCCAGAAAAAAATCCAGCCATAAATGGCTCCATGTTTCGTATCACATGGCTGGATACTTTCTGGACCGCCCTCATTTCCATCGTTTGAAAGCAACACCATGGACCTGCCCCAGGAATCACTGGTATCTCTGTGGGTGTCAACTCCAGGTTCAGGGACAGGAAAGGAGAGGCTGCCATCGACACCCTACAAAAAGTTTCCTTTACCCCAGCCCGAGGGATACCAAGGGGAACCAGACCTTCAGCCGGCAGCTGGGACAAAGCACCACCAGGGCTTTCCCAGGCTGCTGTTTAAGCCCTCTGCGGCAGGGGGCGTTACTGGCACACGCAGGAGGCTGCAGGTGAGACCCTGAGGAGACCTTATGCAGGAGCCTGCCCAGGGGCACAGCGGGTCCTAGCACTGACCGAAGAGGAGGGTAGAGGAGCCAAGCCCGGAAAGTGAAGTCAGGAGTGAGGAGGCCCTCCGTGCAGAGCACCATTCTCTGGGCATCCCACAGCCTCCAGCACCGACCCGTGAGGTCTGAGGGCTGTGGGAGACGGGAAGCGTGGGGGACAGGAAAGCAAACGGGGGGCTGCAACCTCACACCAACACCTGCACTTCCTCTGCGAAGCCAAGGAGGATTGTTTGCTCTCAGACTGGCAAGAAACAGTACAGACGGTCGTGTCACAGGAAGGAGTTACAGCCCCCAATTCGGGCTGCATGACCCTGGGTAGCCCAACATTTCTCTGGGCATCGGGTTCTTCTTCTAGAAAGCAGGAATAAGGTAAACCCTATAATACCCTATCCACTTTACAGCCATCAAAAGCATCACATGAGATCACGTAGAAGTAGCCAATTAAGACAGACAGATGTGTAATACCACTCACCATTCAAACAACGAGGAGATACAAAGGTTTCAAAGTTGAGAAACACTTAAAACAGGCATCTCTGTTGGGGACAAAGGACTCTCATATCCTGTCCTTTTGAGTACACATTGGTACAACCTAGGGCAATTTGGCAACCACTAGCAAGACATTTCATTCCAGTGTCCATTTAAAAAATTTTATCCTACAAGTATACTTGCATGAAATTTGTTAACAATGATAGTAGTGCTTGCAATGTTAAAAAATGGAAAATAGCCAACACCCCCTTTGCCATCATAGCGGGGTGGTTATCCAGTGCCATATATCCATGCAAGGATTAGAAAGGGCCAGAAGAACTACACACAGACACACAGAGTTGTGGGACATGATCCCATCTTCGTAACACAAACAGGAAAAGACACACTTGTATATGCTCATGTGTGCAGAGAAAATGTATTCACAAGCAACTTCAACAGTGGGGGTCTCAGGGACTGGAATTAGAGCAGTTGGCAATCAAGAAAGGAATTTTTAATCTTTCAATATATGCTCTTTTGCACTATTTAAAACAATTTTTTTGCAACAGGTATACCTCATTTTTATTCTTTTTAAAAGAAACCAGACCCAAGAGAAGCTGACCGGAAGGTATGAGCACGAGGAGAAAGGGATCCAGGCCAATCAGAGGACTTAAGAGATGATCCATAAATGAACAGGGAGACTTGTGGGCCCTTGAGCAATGACAGAGTGAAGTTTGCATCACTGTCCTTGGAAACCAAAACCACACTACTGAAGCATGAGTCCTTACACATGAAATGCTCTCCGGAAAACCCTCTGCAGATTATGGGGCACTCTTGGCAGTGACAGGATGGCTCATGTGACTGAGGTCTCTGCCCTCTCCAAGAACTGAGGAGAGCTCAGCTCCGTGTGTTCTTGAGCCCACCACCCAAGGAGCTCGGGAACCATGTGGGCCTGGGGGATTGTGGACAGGTCAGAGGTGCAGGCCCAACCTCAGGACACTAGCTCTACCTGTGATCTCATGTTGCCGAAGCTCATTGTATCTGTAAGACTGCTCCAGAGGCTTGATGGACGAATGGTAGATCTTTCGAAGCCGCTGCAGCACCACTAGGGGCAGAAAAGGATGGAGGAGAGGGTGTCAGGCAGGGGGCTGACTGCTGTGGACCAGGTCACTCCCCAGGGCAGCTCCTGGACCTGCCTGGTGGGGAGCGGGAGCTGTCTGCAGCACTGCGACTATACCCTGTAGCATTCAAGGAAGGAGTTGGTTCACGTCCCAACCCTCAGAAATCTTTAAATCATAGGCATTCCACAAAGCCCCTGGGCTATTTCTTCTTACTCTAACACTATCCTCTCTCCCCTCCTCCATAGTGTATCATGAAGCATGGCCTCAGCTTGCAGCTAACTGGAGGCCCCTTCTATGGCAAATAAGAACCCCATGTCCTTCTCTCTGCCCCACCCCCACCTCAACTTGTGCTTACATTAGGCTCAGAGAGCTGAGCAGGCCGGTCCTGGCACTGAGCAGGCCCATAGGATGACCACCCTGGCCCCTGGCCACACCCACTGGTGCCCCTGGAGGATATAAACACCCCAAGTATGGCTCCAGGAGGAAGCAGCTCATGGGCAAGACTAGGAGCTCTAGGGTGTGAGGCACAAAGCTGGGGAGGGGGTCTGAGGGTCAGGCTTTCCATAGCCTACCCCTCGCATGCCCCCTCTCTGGCTATGCGCCACAGCAAAACGCTGCCTTGCTCTGAGTTCTGCTGACTCTACAACTAAGCCAACACAGTAAGACCCACTAGAAGCCTTGGGTTACTACAATGATGAAATGGAATACCGGGCCAACAAAGGGCTTTATAAACTATAAAAATCAAAGCAAATATGATGAACTCTATGAATACCCCCTCCCGGGCCACAGCGTGGAGGTAGGCACTGTCCCCATATGCAACATTGGGATTTGCCCTCTGCCCTTTCTCTGGTCCCTCTGCTTGGATTGCTTTCCTCCCCCTGCTAATCTAGAGCCTCCTCCCCACCCCCGGCCTTGGACCTGCTCAGAGAGCCTCCACCAAGAAGCCCCCCCATCCCCAGGGCTGCCTCCCTGGGGTGCCCGCTTGCCTGAGGCCCCCCAGCCCCAGCCCAGGCGCCTCCCCCCCTGGTTACCGGAGAAATCGTCAGCTGGCTTGTCTTCATCCAGCATCAGGGTCTTGTCGATGTGGGAGCGGTCCCGCAGTGGGGCTTCCTCGCTCACATCCTCCGCCTCTTCTGCGGAGACAGGCGGAGAGCGAGGTCAGGGTGCAAGCCAGCAGCCAGCCAGGCTCTAAGCCCCCTCAATCCGGGCCAGGGTGGGGTCTTGAGGAATTGCTGGCCAAGGGCCTGCCCAGTTCAAATGACCCGAGTTCTGTCTCTAGGGGGGACTGTGAAAGCCAATCAACTTCTGTGAAGCTCCATGATGTGTTATGTATTCAACAAATACTGATAAAGCACCTGCGACGTGCCAGGACATGAGCATTGTGTCGGGAATGCATGATGCCCAAAACAGACACAGCTCCCACCCTGGGGCATTTTCCTATAGTCTAGTGGGAAGAGGGGGAGGAATCATCTTAAAAGGAATGTAATAATGACAAATGGTGATGTGGCCATAGAAGATTCCAGAAGCTATGAGGGCCTAAGAAGTGTACCTAGGAAGTCTTAGCAGCAGGGTCAGAACACGTCCCTGAGGGGCGCCCCGTGAGCTCAGATCTACTGTGAGAGGACTTAATTAGATGAAGATTGGGACAGGAGATAGGAATGGTTTAGCAAGCAGCAGCAAGGGTGGCTGGGCTCAGTGGGTAGGGGGTGCATGCTGGATAGCTAGAAGGTTCTGCAGGGGCTGACCAAGCATGGTCTTAGAGGACGATAGGAGTCTGCATTTCCTTCTAAGAGCACCAGAACCCAGGGAGAGTTTCTAAGCAAACATCTGACCTGATCAATTGAACATTTGACCAGATTTACAGGGCTGCCATTGAGCATGGGCTGGAGGAGTTACTGCTGGGAGAAGGGGGTAGGGGTCAACTGTTACTTCTGACCATCAGAGATGCCCATGATGGCCTGCAGATTCCTCAGGAGGCCATTTCTACCCAGACTGATTGCACAAAGGATTTTAGGAGATTAGAACTGGGATGGACTTGGGCTTGTGGGTCACAGGGAGAGTAGTTCCACCAGGGATGGCGGCAGAAAAGAATCAATGTGCCTCGTGGAACATCTCAGGATCCAGGCAGTCCTGACCCCAGACCCGGGACAGTCAGGACAGGGAGAGGTCAGGGGCCGGCTGACTGCAAGCCTTCCCCCCATGGAGCGTATAAGTAGCTGACGAGCAGTAAGGAAACCGAATTCTGCAGCAAAATCCATGGGGAAGCCACATGGGAGGGTAAAGACTGATTCCAGTTCCTCCATCTTTACTGAAAGCCCAGCTCTTGGTCCAGGCCAGCATCCTCAGTGTATGCAACCATGGGCGTCCTGGTCACGCCTAGGATGTGCTTGATATATTGCCGATGTTCCCCGATGGTTTTGGCCCTGCCTTCTGCCTTCCCCGTGCCTCAGTCCTGAAAGCATGGCTGCTGCTGCTCTGAATCTGTGGGACATCAGTGTCACAGCCAGCCTGAGATTTATCACGATCCTGATCTCAGTCCCAGTTCATCCCACCTGCCATGGCCTAGTAGTCTTCAAGGAAAGGCCCCCGGTGCTAGCCCACCAATGTGGTCCCCTGGGGGGCTCCCAACTCACTCCCCCACCCGTACATCTCTCCACTAGTCTACATGGGGCCTCAAACCCTGCCACCACGTCCCTTGTCCTTTAGGCTAAGATATTGATCCATATTAAAGTGCATTAGGGACCCTAATGGGTAAGCTCCAGAGGGCCTGACTCATGAGTGACCGGGTTCCTCTGGGCCCTCCATGGCAAGGCCTCTCACTGGGAAGGAGTGGCTCACGGGCAGCCCAAAGGCACCCCCTGGGCTGGGTACTCTGGATGGGGCCTCCACCCTGCAAACCCAGGCTGGCAGGGGCTCTCCCGCCCCACCCTGTCCCTGCCTGTCCCACTACATACAAGACTTCCAGGAAGAGTGCAGCCGCCCAAGTGCCGGAGCAATTCTGGGTCCCCTACCCTGAGGCCCCTCCTCGGGCTCCTCTGCCTTGGCCTCTGGGGCCTCGACCCCCTCGGGCCCTGGATTCCGTTCCTCCGAGCTCGGCTGGGCCCCCTTGTCCCCACCGCGTGGAGTTCCTGCTGCTTGCTGGGGTTCCCTTGCTTCCTCGGAGGCACCCCCTTCTTCCTCTGAACTAGCCCCATGGCCGCCGCTGTCCTCAGATTCTTCTTGGGATGGAGCACCTTCTGCCTCGCCTCTGCTGTGGCTGCCACCCTCTTCCTCAGAGGAGGCCACCTCCGGGCCCTCCTCGGACATCCCTGGCACCTGGGCCGCTCGGGGCTGGTCCTCCCGGGCATCCCCTGTCTTCGTGGCTGGGCTGGGGCCTGGGCCCCCCTGGTCCTCGGGCCCCTCCCTGGCTTCTGTGCTCACGGCCGCGACTCCATCTGGCCCTTCGGGGCCTGGACTGGCCGTGCCCGTTGTCTCGGGCGTGCGGACCTCCTCAGCCCCCACAGTGGAAGGGGCCCCCGTGCCTTCCGCCGCGATGGGCCCTGCTGCTGCTGCTGCTGCTGCGCCCTGCCTGGGACCGCCCTCTGGGGCCCCGCCTGCTTCCTCCGGGCCCGCCTCGTCCGCCGGGCCCTCCCCTGCGCTGAGCTCGGGCCTCCCCTCGTCCCCAGCTCCCCCTTCCCCTCCTGGAAGGAGGGCACTAGCTCCTGGTGGCCCCGCAGGGTCCTCGGGGGCAGCTGCCTCTGAGGCTGAGGCATTGGAGAGGCTGGCTTCGGGGTCAGAGCCCGGGCCGGGGGCGCTGGGGGCCCCGGCGGCAGTCTTCTCTGGGCTCTCAGCCTCCCTGCCATCTGGGGGGTGAAGGAGCAGCTTCTTCTCGCGCGGGGCCGCCTTTGCATAAAGCGCCCTCTCCTTCTCCTCTAGACTCGCGTCTCCAGCAGAGAAATGATTCTCCAACAAATTGCCAACATCTTCCGTGCCACCCGAAGCAGAAACTTGCAGTTCTGAATGATTAGAACACGAGTGGTCAGTTTCACAGGGTTGGCACTGACGTCGCCTCTCAAAGGGTAACTCAATCTAGCTCTGGCCTCCGGGAGGGAGGCGCGGCGCGGCGGGAAGGACACCGCCCGCCCTGCTCTTCGTACCTGCCCCGAGTAGCAAGCACCAGGGCCGTTATTCCATCCCTCTCTCAGGACTTGGAGGCCGCGGCTGGGGGTATGACAGACACACTGTCCGTCGTGGCAGGATTGAGCAACTGACCCACTCCCAAGAGCCCCACCCTTGACCCTGACTGAGCCTCCCACTGGATCCTAATGACTGTGTAGGGATGCAAAGTGGGTGAGTCCTTGCAGTCCTTCCTCAGCCTTGTGGCAGGCACGCAGGCACGTGCAGCCTGGCTCACCAGATCCTTCCAAGCTAGGACAGATGCCCCGTCAGTTCCTAGAGTCATTAACCAGCTTGCTTTTTATACTGCTATCAGCAAAGGCGTGCAAACAGGTGTGTGCAAGCCAGATCATCTTAGGTTACATGGCAGAGTACTTAGGGGATTACTTGTGGCTCTCAGCCTTATTAAGTAACACATCCAACTCTGTCCCCTTAAGGGCAAGCATTTGCTGGCCTTGCTACCTTAGATTAGAGGGGACGTGGCCTGAGGAGGAGGAGGTATCCAAAATGGGAAGGGCCAGGGCTTCCCAGTGGCCTTAGCCAACCCCCCCCCCCCCCAGGGGATCCCCTTCTAAAGGCTGACAGCTTTGCCAGGAAGCTAAGGGCACAGCAAGAACAAAGGGAGAGAAAGCAAGGTAGGGGCCTAGTCTGCGCTGAAATCTCTGGCAAAGGACAAGTATAATTTATTTGGAAAACGGGATCAGAAGAGAGGGCTGAGCCTATCCTTTCTGCCTCCTCCCAACCAGACTGGGACCTGTTTAAGGTAGGGAAACGCTGCTGGCCCGAGGGGATGGGGGACCACAGGGCCCTGCCCTGGGGCAGCTGAGACAGTCCCAGGCTCTGTGACTCACAAGGACTCTTTCTGAGGAAACAGCCTCCTGCCTCTCTGCTGGGTACAGATACCCCCACCCCCACCCCCAGGCCACAGCCTGATCCTCCCATGTCTGCCTCACAAAGAAAAGCCACTTTTTGGGACACCTGTTCTGCCACAGGGTACCCACACACCTTGTGTCCTAAAAGCTGGGGCAGCCCCCAGGGACCAGGAACAAATATTTTCTCCTTAGCCCCCAGAGATGCAACCTGTTATCAGATTCAGAAGAATGGACGTTTGGGTGCCTTGTAGCATAAAGGCGCCCTGTGACTGCATCCAAGCCTCCCTTATTCCTGTCAGCCACACTTCAGAGCTGAAGGTCAAGACATGACTTGCCCAAGGCACCGGGTGTCTGGCTAATGGGTGACCGGAACCCAGAAGTGCCCAGTCCTTGCCCAAGCCCTCCATGCCATGGTGTGTGTAGGGGGACACGGGGCACACCTTCCCATAGGCACCCCGCCCCTGCCTGCACGCACCTTCTCTCCAGGCTCACATCTGGATCTCACGAGCCAAAGTTTAATCCTCCCTGTGTTCCCAGAGCTGGTACCTGCCTGACCCCCAGAAAGTGCTAAGAAGAGGTCATTGGTGAGATTTGGGTACCATGGAACTTCCTGGTCCCTCATCAGAGGGGTGGGAGGCTGCTCATTAAAAGTGTCTCTCATTACCACCTGAACACCTACACGTCCTAATTCCTTCACCTGCATCTCTAGCCCCGGGTCACCAGCCACCGAGAAAAACCTATGGCAAGGACTTGGCTCAACCCGAGGACACTGAAAGTCATCTGAGCAGCAAGGTATGTGTCATATAGGATACATTTGGATAACTATTCACTTCCTATGTACAACATTAATGTACTTGATCTTTCTCAACTCACTGACTCCTACTTGCCTCTGCAGAACAAGTCTTCCCGTACAGGCGAGAGCACGGGGATCAGACTGAACGCCTTGCCCAGCACACAGGTAGCAACTGGTTGAGGCCTTTTAACTCCAGGGCTGCAAAGAAGATTGCCTGACCCTGAAGCGGGTACTACGCACATGCTACTCAGAGTGTGATCCTGTCACCCACAGCAATGGCACCACCCAGGAGCCTGGTGCAGATGCAGACTCTCTCAGGCCCCAGCCCACACCCAGCGAACCAGAATCTGCATCTTAACAATTCATTTTTACACTCCAGTTTGAGAAGCTGGCCTACACCACCTGACAGAACTGCCTCTACACCAGTGGTTCCCGGAATATGGGAAACACCAGGCTCTTGGCCCCACTCCTCTCCACATCCTCAAAGGTTCTGACTGAACTAAGGTGTATCCCCAACACCATAACTTTAACAAAAATAAAAATTATTGGGTAATTCTAAAGTGCAGCCCAAGCTGCAAACTGCTGCTAAGCCAAATAATCCTGACCCCAAGGCTTCTGCTTCCAGCCTCTTCCCACTTGTGTGCCCATTTGGGGCTCCCAAGTTGGATGGGTCACCCAGGGCTTGGCATGTGACCTTTGAATAGCAGTGGTCAAGGCTTCTCCTCTGGGGAAGACAGTGCTTTCCACAAGCCTGATGATGATGATGTTGATAATGATGGTGGTGGTGGTAGTGATGATGACGGTGAGGATTGTGATGGTGATGGTGACATTGATGATGGTGGTGGGTGATAGTGATGGTGATGGTCATGGTGTTGATAGTGAAGATGGTGACGATACTGGGCAAGCAGACTGGGTCTGACCACCTGTGGCATTTCTAATATTCTCAAAACAACCTCTGATCCTGATGGAGGTGAGAAGGCTACATAATCCCAAGGGAGATGAGGACTCCACATTTTGCAGGCTAACTATGACCTTCACACTGTTGTGTATCTCCCCTCCTAGGCCCTGGACATGAAGTCAAGTATATGCATATGTATACAGATTTACATTTCTACTCTTCCCTGGTTTTCATGACTTAGGGCCAAGCTGCCCCTGACCTTCTGCTGAGCAATTTAGAGTGAAAAAGACCGAGGGTGATAGCTTCATGACCTGTGACCTTCCTTCCCAAGCTAAAAACAATTTGTCTAATACAAAGTCTCTCAATGAAACAAGCTGTGCCATTGGATCCCAGAGCTCAATCCTCAGGAAGCAGCAGTGCCATTGGGCCCAACTTTTCCTCTGGGAGGCACAGTTAGAGGCTTCAGGAGCCCCTCATAAAACTCAGTTCAATTCTAGGAAATCAAACTGTGTCTTCCCTCCCTCTCCGGCCTCCCTAGCATCTTGCTGAAGCCCCCCGCTGGCTCCTGGAGGAGGAGGTGGAGGAGGATGCAGAAGACCCAGAACACCCTGGATAGGCTGAGAGCCTGGAAAGATGAGTCTTGGTCGATCCCAGGACATGCAGTACTGTATTGTATTTGCTGCTGCCAAAGCCACCGCCCCGGCCCCACACAAGTCTGGGTGCTTACATCAGGGTACATGAATAGCAAGCCCCCAGCTCAGCCCTGGAAACTATGAGATGGCCCATATGCCTGACAGCTTGGTGCCCTGAATAGAGCAAGGCATATACCAGTTCTACTTTCTCTCCCAATACTCTCTCTACCATCAGCCTTTCTTTTGGGGTCAGCCTCAGCTGCTCCCCCCACCCACAGCCTCAGCAATAGCCCTACATTCAGTCCCTCCTTCCTCTCTCCACTACTAAACGGTCACCTCATTGTCTTCCTATCTCCTAATTCATTTCAGAGCACCTTTCCCATGGACTCAGAGAACTATGGAGTTTCCAAGGGCCTTTCTTAATGAGTCCAAGTACAGAGGAAGAAACTCTGGCCAGGGAGCATTAGCAACTTGGCCAAGGTCAGGGGTAGGTTGAAACAGAGCCCAAGTTCATGGCTGTCAGTCTAGAGTTCCCAAGAAGTTTGCAAACTATGTCCCATGAAGGGCTATGGGTCCAAGGAGATGAGTAGGAGGTGAGGGAAGATGAAGGAGCTGGGACTCCTTTGTACTTCCAGCAGCTTTACTCGGATCTGTGCCCCTGCTTAAGGAGGGAGTGGGTGGTTGATAACCCTTGCTCCTGCTTCCCTTGCCTCCTCCCTGAAAATTCTTCTAGCCTCCTCTTAATCATTTTCTCCAACATCCCAAGGAACCGCCCCCCCTTACAGCATCTTTTCACTTTGTTGATCAACACGTGCCAGAAACTGACATAGATGATGTCTTGCCTTCACACAGAACTTCATGCTTTCCAAAGAAGTTTCATGCTCTTCTTCTCCTAGCAGTCTTCTGAGGCAGGGAAAGCAAGAATTAATAACTTCTCTTGAAATGAGAAAGCAGGCACAGGACAGTCAAGTTCTTTGCTCAACAAGCCATTCAAAGGAACTCAGGCCAAGAGGCAAAACAAAGCTTCCTGGCCCACGTTGGGTGGCATCTGACACCTGAGAACTTTCCAAGCACAGATGCCCAGTCTCCAAGGGTGCGTCAGTGTGAATCTGGTGTTTCACAAGGTGAGTCTAATAAACACCAACAATTGAGAACCATGGCTCTGAACCACCCTCGGTACCAAGTGTCAGGGAGTTTGACTTGAGGTCGGGAGAAGGGAGGTCTATTCCAGAGTCTTGTTGACCTGTTTTGAGCCCAACTCAAAGGGCTGAATTTACTCCACCTTGGGGGAACAGAATGTAAACTCAACTCCAACCTGTCCAAGGACACACTTCGAAGGATCTGCCAAGGTTATTTCTCCACATACTTCGCATTTATGTGAACTGAAACTACTGAGTCCAAGGTCATACCCAGGTAAAATGCCTTTGACTGTTACACACACACATTATGCAAATATGTCATCAGTAATAAAGTTCCAGGGGGACAATCACTTTCCAACTCTACCCCAGGATGTATCTGTCCCAGGAAGTCAGAAAAATCAGTCTCAGCATCCAGAGAGTCCCACGTCTGTCACCAGGCTGTCCTTCATTCACACTTGGACATCGCATCAGCTATGCCTCAAGTGCAGCTGAGACCACTTAAGTAACCATGCTCACAGAGCTGGAGTGGGTGGACTGCCCCTTCCATGTTATAGATCTTGTTTCTGAACCCTGCAGGACTGGGAAAATGGTCAGTGGTCTCTTCTGGCATCACACTGCTTCTTGACCTTATTTACAGAATAAATGCTCACCACTCCGATCCCTTGTTCTTTCACTTCTTGGATGACCCTTCAGCTTTGTAGATGCCGATGCGGAAAAGAACCTTAGAGGAGAAGTGCTTGCAAGAGGCAAGGGTTGCCCACATCCTCCCAAGACCCTGAGACCCTCTCTCTTGCCATTCTGTGGCCCTTTACCTCTTCCCCCCAGACAAGAGGACCAGGGTGCGGTGAACAAGGCAGCCACTCTTGGAAGGTTCTTTGGCCTCCTAGCCAAGCTCCCAAAGTCAAGGCTAATCTCACCAGGACAGCCTGTCCCCAGCTGGACTCAAGCCCCAAAATGATTCACCCAGTGGATAGGATACAATGACAAAGACACCAATCAGAAACAACATGAGATTGGGGGTCAAAAGGGACCTCCTCATAGACCAGCTAATTTGATTTCACCAATAAGGATTCTGAAACCCTGATAAGTGTTGTCCCAGGGCCACAGAGCTAGTTAGGCTAGTTAGCAGTGAGCTGGTCTAGAACCCAGCTCACCACCAACTCTGAGTCTTATGAGCTTTCCCAGTACCTGGCCACTGCGTCCCCCAAAATGAGAGGAGGTGCCCTAGCCTTTAGGACAGCAACTTCTTAGTCTACCCTCTCCTTCCTCCATTTATAAAAGATGTTTAAGACTTCAAGACAGTTGTTTTTAGCTCATAAAGTCCAGAGAATTAACAGATAACTTCACTCCCTGTCTCACCCCTAATTCCTGGGAATTCTTGGTTTTGGAAGTATGGAGATAAAGCGCCCACAATCCCACGACCATTGTATATACACAAGCTTGTCACTAACACCAAGGGAGTCTGGGTAAGCATGCTTTCAAAAGGCAAATACCTTTGAGAGAAGTGAAACATAAAGCCTTAATCCCTCGGGGTGACTCAATTATTAAAGGGATACTCTGTGGAGTACCCAGTGTCCCCAGAGATCAGCCTCAAGTGAACAGAAATTCTTGCAGGAGTCATTAGGCAATACTTTCTCCACTGGGAAAGGCTGAGCTGGTCAGGAGAGGAAAGAAAGGAGGGAGAGGTTCAGGCTGGATTCTGAGACAGATTGAGGCAGGTGGCTGGCTTCCTCCAACCTCCCACCTCCCACCCACCTCTCACCCAAAGAAACAGAATCTCCCTGGGATCTGTGAGAATGACCTCTGAGAGGTCAATGATTTAACTTTGGGGCACCAGGAAGGAAGAGAACAACTAGGAGCCAAAGGAGTCTGATCCCCTCAACCTTGGGCTCAGGTCAGAGCCATCGTGGGCTTGACAGGTAGAGGGAACAATGAGACTAGCCCCACCTCACCCCCAACCCAGGGAAGCTGGAGGATGTCTGCTTAATTCTCCAGCTTGGAAATGGATCTGACGCCTTCCCCAGCCTGGGCGAGGACCCCATCTCTGGGCTTTCCTTTGCCATGCATCCCAGAGCCCGACTTGTCTCTCTCTGGACATGGCTGAAAGTCAGGAGAGCCTGGCCCTGCCTGTTGCTGTCTTACTAACCAGCCATGTGACCTTGAGCTGCTCCTCACTCTGCCTACACCCATCTCCACTCACCCATGTAAAATGCAGATAACAGCACTTGCTTTGCCAACGCTTTTTGGAATATTTTAAACAGCAAGTGATGTTTAAAAGCATTCTATGAATGTCAGATATAATAATAATTATTTCCTAGAAGAGCAAAGACACCAGGCCAAATCCCAAGTTCACTGAGTGGGCCAAAACAGAACCAGGTTTGGACAGAAGCCAAGGTGGCTCACCTTCTCTCTCCTCCTTTGACCCTCTGCTTCTGGGGTGTCAGTTAGTAGGCCAAGGGAGTTATTTCTGCCTGGGGCTCCGTCTCCCCTTCTCCCACCCAGAAGCAGCTCAAACGAGGAGCTGTGGGTGTTTGTGGGATAACCCTGCTCTCTGTGTGAAGTTCCAGCTGGCCTGGGACAGAAATAGGCCTTAGCTGTCAACACTCCTGGGCCTAGATCTCATACTGCTGAGCCCCAAGTTAACTCCTGTGGTCACTGACTCCCAGTTTCAGTCAGCCCTGACTTGACCAGAAACTTCTGAGGCCTCACGTGGTTTTCCCTCTTCCTTTTACCTCCCAGATCCTTTCCATCTAGCCACTGAAGCAAGGTGAACCTGCACTTCACCAGAACGCAAATGCACACTCAGGGGGACATCGAAACAGACTCACTTGTCAGGGCACATCTGTGAGGTCCTGCTGGAAGCAGAGCAATGGGGTTTCTTCACAACCCTCCGAAAAGGCACCACAGCCAGATACTGGCCACTCACAGTACCAGCGTGGCCTTGTGTCCTTATGATAAGTAAGCACAGAGAGCAAAACAATATACCCTTCAGAATAAGCTCAGGCCTTGAGAATAGAGCTTTGCGTTACAAAGACAAAGCAAGAGTGGCTCTGAGTAGGGCTTTGAGTAGTGCTTTGCCTGTCCTGCTCGGCTGAAATCAGAGCTAATGTTTTTGTGGGCCTGCATGACCACAGCACCCTTTCACCCCAGTTAGCAGACCAGGCTTCCCCATACACCTGCTCAGCAGTGAGGTGTCCTTAGCAGATTTCACCTCCAACTACCAAGGAGACCAGAAAAGCCACCCATCCCCAAGTCTGCTCAGAGAAGGTCAGCCAAGGGCAGAGGCTGGGGCAGCAACTGCAAATATTCCTCCCTGTGTGCTCCTGTCCATAGACCCTTCCAGAAAAACTGCTGTCCAGGCACCAAGACACCAGATCTTTTCACCTTCTCTCACAAAATCATGACAGATAGGCTCCACTTCTGGGTCCTGACTTTCTCACCCCAAACCTTGTCTGGTTATTTAGCCCCATAGTTATTTTCCTAGAACTGGAAGCAAACTTAGAAATTAACTCCCAACTTTTTCATTCCACAGATAAGGAGACTGAGGTCCAAAGAAGGAAAAGTCATCTAGCAAGCTGGGGGCAAAGCTGGCCATAAACACAAGGTATCCAGACCCCTCACCCTGGTCTTTCATGTGGAGTTCCAAACAGCCATGACTCCTCTCCCTGACATTTCTAACCCTTTATGCCCACATCTTGCCCTATCCCTGGGAGGTACATTCCTGGGATCATCCATCTGTTCACCCAGTTGTTCCTATAAAATATAGCCTCCCACAAGTGGCTACCAAGGGCATTGACATCAGGTTGGGTCCCTGAACAGAGCTGTGTAGAGTTCTGGGGAAGGACCAGGTGGGTTTAAGCTCCCAGAGGTCACCTTCCCCAGGTGTTCGCCATTAGTATGCAGTACTCCTGGCGTCACCAGGAGATGAATATAGGGAGGGGCGCACTGTCTCTGTCACCAGGAGGAGACAAAGGACAGTTGGTTCCCAAGCACAGAGACCACAAGAAGACTGGAGCAGAAGAGGCTTCCAGAGCCCGGTCACAAGAGAAAGGAAAGAAGACCATCGCCCTCTCTGCTGCTCCATGAATGAGACAAACTCTCAAAGCCTCCCAGCAAATCTACGCATTACACCACAGGCAAAGTCACCTAGAATATGGTGGAATGTTCTAGAAATTTTATGTCTTTCCTGGGAGCAGACTTGCTCTTGGTTTGTATCCCTAAGTGGCCTGGACTCCTGAACCTCGGACACATGGTCCACCCTTTCCTGGATGATTGGCAGGCTCTGTCTCTCCCATAGGCCAGGCCTCTAAGCCCTCCCGCAGATTCCCTCTCTGGATACCCCTACCTCCACCAAGAATCATTACAGGCAATTCAACTCAAAAGTAGCTTCCTTCTCCAGTGGATTTAGTGTCACCTAGGGCCTGAGTTCTCTGCCTCATCTCTGCAATACTAAAACGAGAGGAGGCTCTTCACACCTGGGAGCTTTCTTTTCCTTTGGCAGCCTGGTGGCCGTGCAGATGGTCAGGGCAGGCATCTACTCCTTGGTTCTCATGGGGCTCCCCTGAGGAAAGGGGAGAACCAAGGGCAGGGTAGAGGGTGGGGCCAGAGCAGGTATACATTCTGTACTTCCTGTCCCCAGGGTGACCCTGGCCAGTGCCAAGGGCCCTACTTGGCCACTGCCAGGCTGCATCCAAGGCACTCCAGCAGGCCGAATGCCCAAAGGGTCCCCCAACCCCAGCTGGACAAGAACCCCAGGTCCCTGCATCCCTGCATTGCCTGGCCATGTCTTAGTTTCTTGTGGCTACAATTACTACATGGGTGGCTTAAAGCAATAGAAATGTTTTCTCTCACAGTTCTGAAGACCACAAGTCCAAAATCAGGTGTCAGCAGGGCTGAGTTCCCCCGAAAGTCTCTAGGGGAGGCTCCTTCCTGCTTCTCCCAACCCTGGTAGCTTCCAGCAATCCTTGGCTTGTCAGTGCATCCCTCCAGTTTCTGCCTCCATCACACGTGGCCTTCTCCCTGTGCCTCTGTTCTGTGACTCTTTTCCTTTACTTACAAGGATACTAGCAGATTAACTCATTACATCAGTGATGACCCTATTTCCAACAAGGTCACATTTGGAAGTACTAGGGGTTAGGACTTCACTGTATCTTTTGGGGGGGACACAATCCAACTCACGATAGGGCTTCCGATGGCCCACACCACCACCTGTGTGGAATGCCCTTCTGCTTCTCTGCAGACCCAGCCTTACCTGTCTCCTCTAGCCCTCCATGTTGCCTTCCAGTTCTCATCCCTCCAGGCCACAAGGGTCCCCTCACTGACTTTGACTCAGTGTCTGTGACTATCCACACTAAGCCAAGTGACACAGCCTCTGCTCTGTGTGGCTGTGACCTTCGGGGCATGTGCACGTGTCCTAACTTCCCTGCTAGGTCGTCATCTCTTCCAGGACAAGAGGGTTGGCCCAATGCCGCGTTATGTCCTCACCGGGCCTGGAAAAGCACTGAGCATCAAGACTCACACAGAAAACACCTGCAGAATTCTCCCAGAATTCTTTCTGTAAGGAATCCTTTCAGTCCCCATGCTGTCCTTTCCAATCAGTCTCCTTGAGCCCCAGCCCCACTGCTGTCCTTCCCCCCACACCCTGGACCTGGGTAATTCTTTTTTTTTTTTTTTTTTTTTTTTTTTTCGCTTTTTGGTATGCGGGTAGCTCCCTGACTGGGAATCGAACCCAGGCCGCAACGCTGACAGTGCCAGCGCTGAAGCCTTAAGCCTCTACACCATCAGGGAACTCCCTGGACCTGGGTAATTCTGACTTACACTTCAGATCTCAGGTTTGAGGCATTCTGACCCTTCAGTACTGAGGAGCTTCTGCTCTGGTTCCCACAGCGTGTCACCCTTTGTGACAGCCTTTTTTTTTTTAACCTGTGTCCCCATGGAGGATAATCTCCCTGAGGCCAGTGCCTGTAGCTGGTTCCCAGTGGGATTGCGGGTGTCCAGCATGGGGCCTGGCAGATAGCCCTGCATAGAAAATATCTGCTGATGACCTGAGAGCGCCAGACAGTAATGAGCCTCCTGCCCTGGGTCAGCCTTTCTCAAGGCATGGCTCAAAGCCATTTGCAAAAGCATCAGGGAGGAGCTTAGCTAAAGGTTCCATTCCTGGCCCATTCCTCAGACCCTTGGAATCACTGAACCTGCCCAGGCCTAGTTCTTTGTCATCAAAGGGTTACAGTGGTTCTCAACCTTCCTAAGGCCACGACCCTTTAATACAGCTCCTCATGGTGTGGTGACCCCCATAAAATCATTGTCGTTGCTACTTCATAACTGTCATGTTGCTACTGTTGTGAATCGTCATGTAAATATCTGATATGTGTTTGCCAATGGTCTTAGGCGACCCCTGTGAGAGGGGCGTTCGACCCCCAAAGCGGTACAGGTTGAGAACCGCAGGGTTAGAAGCAGCTGCCTCACCAGTTCGGAAGGTTGCTGCGATAACCACGAACTGGATTCCTGCACTTAAGGTCCTCCCCATTAAAGACATTAGCATCTGATTGGAGCGGGAGGCGGGCAGCAGAGTCTCAGCCCTTGTAGGCTCACCCCGGAGCCCCTGGATGGTAGGCCTTGGGGTTGGAGTCTGCGGGCGCCGAGCCAAGTGCGTGCCGGGAGCAGTGGCCGCGGTCAGGAGGGTGGGACACAGCAGCGGGGAGCAGTACGCGGGGCCATGGAGCGCTGACTGGACCCACTGGGAAGAGTTTCTGGGAAGGCTAGAAGACCCTGACCCTGCTTTCCTCCAGAACCGGGACAGACTACAGAGTGCAACAGAGCCACAGCCACCAGCCCCCACAGCTGCCCCAATACCTAGACTCCAGGTTGGGACCCCGAATTCCTCCACGAGGAGACCCAGATACCTGCCCTTCCAGTCAGGGCCTCCTGCCACTGGTGAGGAGAGTGCAGAAAGGAAGATGCAAAAGATGCAAAACTCTCATGAACTGGGCCGAGAATTCACTTGTAAGTTTTTTCCCAAGCAGCTTCTACAGGGGCTTAGGAGGTACCTTCTCTCCTGCTAACCTTCCTGCTGTGTGCTGTGCCCATGGCAGATCGTGAGGGGCTGGGTGTGGGGGAGCACGTGAGAGAGCCCCCTGCTCTCTCCACCACATAATCAGCTGGGAACCACACCACCCATCCCTCAGGACACCAACTTCAACTGGGTCTGCATGTAAAAACAAAAAACAAAAACAAACAACTGGGTCTGCACCTGAGCACACCCAACAGGGAGCTAGAAAATTCTCCCCACTGTCCTCCCCAGCGTCACCACTAGGCTAGGTGGCTGCTCCCAGAACTCCCTGCCCACGTCCAGCTGTTCATCCATTCATTCAACACACTTGCCCTGGGTGTGTCAGCAGAGCCTCAAATTAACTGCTGGAGCGACCACATGGGCCATGGGTCCTGAGAGAACTAAGGAAACAGGTGCCATCTGTGCCTAGTAGAAGACTACCAACCAGGAGAGAAACAAGAGCCAGCAACTGCTCAAAAGTCTTGAGTCCAAGGCTAAGGAACTATGTGGCTGAAGCGTGTCCCCCCAAATTCACAACCCCCGAACCTCAGAACATGACCCTAGTTGAAAACAGGGTCTATGCAGATGTAATTAGTTGGATTGGGGTGGGCCCTCAGTCCAATGACTGGTATCCTCGTAAGAAGAGGAGAGGCCACGTGAGGACAGAGATCAGAGAGCTGCACCTAAAGTCAAGGAACTCCAAAGACCGCCAGGGTCTACCAGAAGCTGGAAGAGGCAGGAAGTAAGGACACTCCTCGGGGGCCTGCAGGGGAAACACATCCCTTCCAAAACCTTGAGTTCAGACTTCCAGACTCCAGACCGTGACAGAATAAATTTCTGTTGTTTTAAGTCACCCAGTTTGTGGTCATTTGTTATGGCAGCTCCAGGAAAATAATATAGTAACTAACACCTAAGCCTGGCCCTACCAAATCCTCCCAACCCCTCCCCCCACCAAGAGGGTGGTGTTTTCATCAGCCTGAAGCCCCATCCTGCTCCACCTGCTCCCCATTTCTCTGCACTCTCAGGCTACTTATTTTTAGCCCCTGATTACACCTGCCTTATACGGTTTCCTACTTGTGTCATGAGTGGGGACTGTCTCCCCTCCTGGTTTGTAAGCTCGTCGAGGACAGAGAATCCCAAGGATTTAACCGTCCCGAGCAGGGGCATCTATGTTGATGAATTCCCCCAGTTGTTCGTGTTTCATGATATTTGAGGAAACCAGTGGTAGATGACAAGCCACAGGAATACCGACAGCAGATATAGCCTATAATTACAACCTTAAAATGTATCTGATATCAAATGTTTTAAGCATCCCATAGCCGTTTGTTTATTTTAGTCACAGAGCCCCATGCTGTAAACAGGGCAAAGTATTCTTTTCCTGTTTTATGGGTGAACAAACAGGTGTGAACACGGAAAGGGGTTTGGTGGCAAACGTGTGGCAAAGCCAGCACTTGCTCTGCCCTTGAATCCCAGCGTGTCCACCTGATTGGCCGCTCTGCTCCTGTGTGGGCAGCCTCAGGTGAGGGGGTCTGAGTGGAAAGGCCTCCAGCATATCCACCAACCCAGAAAGGAAAGTGAGGCATGAAAAAATGGGAGAAGAGGTAGAGCTTGTAACCAGGTTCATTCTGCTGGGACCTAAGGCCAGGATGGGCTACTCAAGGCCATGGTGAGCACTGTGACCCTTCCCTAATTTTTCCAGTTGCCTCTCCAAGTCCCAGGGAGCGCTCCTGGCATCTTGACCTCCCAAGACAGGCTAGAGAAATAGGTGATCTTCTACTAACTTTCACTTAGAATAAAGGGTAGGAGGAAATACGGGGGTGGAGGGGGGGAAGTAACAACCAAAGTGGATAGAAGCTTCTCTCGGGGGTACGGGTGCCCAGGACAGGCAGCTGTGGAGTCAGATGCATATCAGAGGCATATTTTTCAAGGCAATGGCTTTGTCAAGTCTTTACCTATTGCCATCTAGGGAAAATTCTATGGAAGACAACAGAGCTGGCTAAGGTCCTAACCAAATGACCACTTGGAGGAGGACCAGGACCCACAGTTTTGGCAGCCACCTGGTAGTGGAATGGGGGCGGGGGTTCTCAAACCCCAGGGCTCTCCCCTGGCCTGGTTCTGGGCTGAGCTCCCAGCACAACCCATTTCCTGCAGGCCGAGAACTCCAGGCCAGACTTTGCCTGCACCTGTTTGAGCTCAGAAATATAGACCCCGCTCTAGAAGGATCCAAAAATATCTGAGAGGGAGGAGGAGGAGGAGGGGCTAGCCACAGGGGAACAGGCTAGGTATGCGGAGGGCCTAGGGAGAGAGCCACTTGGTCTGGCACTCAAGGCCCTTCGCAATGTGCCCCAACCCCTAACGATAGTCTGATCTCCTCCAACAGGAGCCCCACATTCTCGCCAGAGCTGGCCTCATCCTGTCCCTGCCAATGCCATGCTCTGAGCATCCCCACTCCCAGCTTTGGTCACTATTTTAGATGCTCTTCCATCCAGCTTGCATAAGTCATCTACTCATTCATCTCCATTGTTAAGAGCCTTCAGTGAGCCAAACACATGCTCTGCTGGTGAAACAGCAGTAAGTAAATTAAATACACAGTCCCTGACGTCTTGGAGCTCATAGTCCAGAGACGATCCCCTTCCACCCAGGCCAGCAGGAACCCTGCCCCTCCATGAGGCCAATCTTCCAGCCCTCCTCTGAGCTCCAAACAGAGCTGCCGGGATGTTAGTTACTCTTTTTTCAGTGTGTATCATCTCCCTAAATAGAAGGGCAGCTCCTAGGGGCAGAGACACAGCCCATTCCTGGCCCGCACAGTGTGGCCTCATACTGAAAGCTGGGCCTTTCAGAGAGGGGCCCACATCTCCTCACCTTTCCCGCCTCTCTTTCCCACCTGGTGTGACTGACCAGCCTCAGTCTTCTCCCTCTAAGATCCTGTAGTGTCCCAATCCGTGTTGCCTCCTGCTGATCATCTACTGCCTCTCACTCTGATCATGAGTCCCTCCTGCTTCCCCGATCCGTGATGGACTCCCCAGGTTCAGCCACACCTCCCACTTCTCCAGGACTCTGCGCTGAGCCTTCATTCTCCCTAGGACTGGCTACACAGCCCACACTCATTCTGTGCCCATTAGCACCCAAGAGTCAGAGAAGAAAGTACCTTGTCCTCCTTTAATACCCTGTGATGAGCCTGGGAAGCCTGCCCCCCTCCCCATCTGAACCAACAACCCACCTGACATCCTCCTGGGCCCCACATTTGGAGTTAGACAGAGCACCCACAACTATGCTTTCTGTGGCCCAATGACATGATCCCAGGAAAACAGGCTCCTGGGATGACACTGGGCAGGAGCTGCCACCGGCACCACAGTCTCTTCAGTATCAGGCCTCTGGGCACACCCACCACCCAGGCAGCGTGTGGCAGCCTGCCCTACGCACCAGCTAGGGAGAGAGGAGGCTGCTGTAGGACCCGGATGAGGATGTGAATGGCTGACCTCCTAATAGCTTGGGTACTTTAGGAGGCAGGAGCCAATTCTGCCACCCAAGCCCCCCACCAAGGCTGGGCAGCTGAGGAAAGGCTGCTCCAGAGCCCTCCGTGAGGGAGGATGAGGGAGGCCTTACAGCTGTGCCAACCAGGCTCCAATTCACTCACTCACTCACTCCTGCAGGGCCAGGCAGAGAAAGCCCCACTGAGCTCAGAACTAGTGGACTGTTTATTGCCTCAATGAAACGGGAAATCCCACATTAGAGATGCACTCCTTGAGGTAAAATCTTCTGACTCCTTTAAAACAAAAAGTGATTCGGGAAGGTGGAAGTCGAAGTGTTGAGCCATTGGCCGTCATCAGAATGAGTTTCAGGGCTTTTGCTGATGGTGTGTCTTAGGGAGGGGAACAGAGCAGGGCCAGTGTGGGAGGAGGGAGGGGAGCCACCAAGGGGAAGGAAAGGACCCAACAGGAGTGATGCTGGCCTCCGAAGACAGACTTCCAGCTCTCAAGTCTCGGAAAGCCCCTGAGAAGACAGGGGCCTTTGAGGGGCCTGGACCCCCAGGGCAGGTAGTGAGAACACAGGCCAGCCCACTGACTGGACTTACTCCTCCCACTCAGTCCCTTCATCCCAAAATGAGCTCCACCAACGGGCCATGGGGGATGGGGAGGAGTGAAGGCCTCACACTCAAGAAAACACCTAAGAGGGAAGCTGAGGCTGGGCCGTCTCCATTCCACAAGGAAGAATGCCAACCAAGGTCACCCGGGAAACTTGGGCCACATGCCTCCACACCAACTTGCACTAAACTCACTAATCCCAGTAGAGTCCAAACTCAGCGCTTTTCCCACTGTAGACCCAGTGGACATTCCCTGGATAAATGCCTTAGATGGGGTCAGATTCTGCCCTCTACTTCTCTACAGCATCTAGCTTGGGGATGTGGGCTCACCAACAGTGAGACAGTAACATTCACTGTGTAAACTGCTGATTCAACAACTTGGTCTCTGCACCTCAGGTCCTTCAGGCTCTGCCCAGTGCACCTCTCAGGGTCCTTGGGAAGATGAGTCCAGTTCCTTATCCTCTGGGGCCTTCCAGGCCCCTCTGTAGCAATCCCCAGTGTAGACCAGGGCTGACGCCAGGGCTACTGAGTTCACCTGGAATACGTGGTGTCCCTGAGGGCTTCCCAGCTCCATGGCATGTGTCCCCTAAGACCTAGATCAGACCTTGTCCACCTCCTCAACTGTCTGACATCCTGGTCACTTCCTTGTCCCTCCCCATCAGCCTACAAACACACTTAGTCTTCTCTAGTGTTAAAAAGGAAATTTTCTACCTCTGCAAACCCACCCACCCCCATTCACCCTTATTGTCCTCTACTCCTCCTAAATGCAATGTTGAAAGTCTCTCCTGAACACAGGTATGCTGCCTCCCCATCTCACTGAACACATCATGTCAGTGACCTCCTGCATGTCAAAGCCGGTGCCTCCTCCTCCTCCTCGGCATCTTTGGTACCAAATCCCGTTGGCCAGCCCTTCTAGGAGGCATCCTTTCCCTTGGCTTCCAGGTCACTGTTTCTCCCTAAAGTCCATTTATCTTCTTCTTCCCACTCCCAAATCTACAGCTCCCTTGGCAGTCTCACAGACTTACCTACATCTTTACCCAAATGAATCACATTTCTGGATTCCTGGGCCTGACTTCCCTCCTCAGCTCCGATCCACCTTTCTAACTATCTCCATCCGATGCTCACTGGCACTTAAAATGACCCAAACCGAGCTGTTTTAATCTGTTCTTTTCTCTTAGGTTCCTGGTTTCCTTTTCTGGCAAGATCACATGACCTTCACTAAACCCAGCAGGGCTCCTTCTGGCTCCCTCCCCGTAGCTCACACCCTCTTACTTGCATTTCTGACATGGTTGTCTAATCAGTTGCTCCATGTTCTTTTCCTCCCCACAAACAACTGCCAGATGGATTCTTCTAAAGCCTTCAGTGGTTACCCACCACCCACAGAGCAAGGCCCCTGTCCTCAGCCCAGCATTCAAGGCCCTCCACACTCTGGCCCCCATCTCTGGCCCCCATTTCTCTGTGCCTGCCCTTACCCCAGGCGGGACACCGTATCCTTTCCTGGTTCTCCCCAGAGCACCATTCTTTCCCGACTCTGTGAGTTTGTGCATCCTCTTCCCTTACACGGAATTCTCTTCCTTCTATCTTTTCATGTCTCAATCTACTTTCTTTAAGATCCAGCTCAATATTCTCTCATCTACAAAACATTTCCTGATCCACTGAGTTAAAAATAAACTCCCTACTTCCCTGCATCCCACCTCACTTCAACTGGTCCTCCCTAGGACAACTCCACGTCTGATTTGCACATGTAGAGCCCCAAGGCAGAAAACACTGTTCACCCCACTAGACCATAAGCCCACCAAGGACAAAATGCTTATCCGAATGGCCCCAGTGCCACACCTAAAAAATAGCAGGTATGCAGTAAGTCTGGGATGGACACGATGGAATGTGGCAATGTGTTTGCATGAAAGGGCCTCGCACACTCCAGCAATATTTGAATAAAGTGGTTGTGCTGTGAGTGGGTCAGGATTTGGATTTGGTGCAGGAAAGGTGCCCAGGAGAGAAGGTTAAGCCCAGCATCCCACAGCTGCAGACCCCACCCCTTCCCCCCATCCCAACCCCCCAATGTCAATCTTGTTCCAGGCAAGAAGGTGCAGCACTTAGGCCCTGTCCTCAGCCCCTCAGACCAGGTGAGAGGAAGAACAGGTGGGGGTAGAGAATGCCTGTGTCCGTAGGAGCTAGCTAGGCTCCATCCCAGCTCACCACACTTATGTGAGCATCAAACAGCCAGGTGGATGCAACTGGCCTCACAGGGGACCTCCTTCTGAGTGTGTAAGTGCCCAAAACACTGGATAAGAAGTGACAGGACTTGAATTCCAGCTCTGGTTCTGCTATGAACTACCTGTTTGACCTTCACTGCCACTTCCAGACATGGGACAAAATCAGCATTTCCAAAATGCCATTTCACAGTCCACCAAGCAAGGCGTCCACATTTGGGAGGATGCACCCATTAACGAATCCCAGACTAGCACTTTGCAGACATGGTGGGGGTAGTAGTGGACTAGATGCTCCCTACAAGCTCATCCAGATGCACTGAGCTAGGAATCAGGAGCCTGCTGAGGACACAACTTGCTGGGGGCTGGAAAGGCTGTGGGGTCTATTTCCCCAGGACCCCTCAGCTCATGACTTTCTCTCAGCAGCCCTTCCCATGGTGGGTCATAGCTGCTACACAGTCCTGCTTAGGAAGTGTGAATGGGCCTCCTTCCAGAAATAATAAGCCTGGGGTGTATGAGGAGGTCTTAAGAGGAGGACACATTTCCCGGTGGACACCATGCACCCTCATTTCTCATGGAGGGGTGGGTCAGCCCCAGCATGCACTAACCTCTCACCACTGAGATTTTAGGGTGGGGGCGAGAGCATCCTTTGGCCTAGAGGATGAAGTGTGCACAGACTCAGAATGCCCCTGGCCCTGTCTGTCCCCAATCTCTCTCTGCATACAGTACACAACAGAAAGCAAAGATATCCCAAATTCAGCCTAACAAACGCCAACAGCTTAAATCCAAATAAATATTTTCTGAGCAACCCTCATCCCACCCCATCCCTGAGAAGTCCTTGTCCTGCATCCTGAGGGAAGCTATCCGAGGGCAGCCTCTCCACCACCCCTCACACGCCCGGAGAGGCAGAGGGCAGTAACTCCCAGGTGGGGTAAGACTAGCCCTGGGCTGGGTGGACCTGTCACTAACTCACTGTCTGACCTTGAACACATCTCTTCACTCCTCTAGCTTTCACTCCCTGTCCAGAGGCCAGGTCCCCAAGACCAAGAGGTGGACCCCAGTGGCTACAAAGGACCTACGACAGGGGGTTGGTGTCTGATGACAGGGGCTTGGCTCCATCTGCATCCTGGAATCAGGAGTGCTTGGTCCCTCACTTGGGGATGAAAAGAGGAGGCTGTAGAGCCCGTCACCCTGGTCCAGAGGGTCAGAGGAGCAACATGGGGACAAAAGAAGAGCATCTCTGTAGGGAAACAAACAGTGGGGGTGGGGGTAGAGAATGCCTGTCACCCAGCGAAGAGCAAGCAACACAGGCACGGAAAGGAGGACCCAGCAGTGGGCTAGGAGGTCCAGGAGTGAAGCTGCTGCCTGTGAGCAGGGTGACACTTACTGGGTGACACAAATCTAGGGGAAAATCAACCTGTAGGAAGGACAGTTGCTATGGGGGCAGGGGAAAGCCACCCTTATGGTTGAAACCTCCCAGTGGGTGCAGAAGCAAGCTGTCATTTTGGGTATACAACCTACAACTGCAGTCGTGATCAAGTCCACATGGGTAAGAACCCACAGCCCGAGTGTGAGCACGGTGAGGAGGGAGGGAACCTTATTCACTGGTGGACAACCACTCCCTGGAAGCCAGGCTAGAGCACCAAGGAGTCCAGGAAGGAAGAAGCATGCAGAGAGGATCTTTGCACAAAGCACCCACCTGCCTCCTTTCCCCACAGCAGGACCCCAGAAAGGCGTGTGGAACATTCCAGATGTCCAGTTCCCTTGTTGGGAGGAATGATAAAGGATGTCCCTAAAAGGCTAAAAGTTCCTGAGCCTGTTGTGTGGAATCAAAGAGAGGTGGCAGCTGAGGCTGGGAGGAGCAGGGGAGGGGCTGCGAAAAGGAGAGGGTGGCAGTGGTTCGGCTGGAGATCCAATTACATGGCTGTTTCCATACTTAGCCACCTGACAGCCGCTTGGAATCCTCACCACTCCAGCCACTGCAGCTCCATGGAGCCCAAATTAACACAAGGGCAGACAAGGTCAGGGCCCAGCAACACATGCAAAGCTGGAGCCTCCCACCTTGGTCTCTAACTCCGAGATAATAGCTTTAGCTGCCCCTGCCACCTGCTCTCCTGGCTAAGGCTGAGACCTCAAGAAACAGAACCTCAAAGATCAGAGAGGCTGGGGCTCTGGCCCCCATGTTCTCTGGTGCAGATGAAGACTGCAATCATAAAAAGACAAAGCAGAATCACAGATTCCTGGGGGGTCTCACAAAGCACCTATGAAGCATCCCCAAGGGGACCCCAGTCCCAGGAATCTCAGAAACAGAGGTGGCAAAATGATCTGGTGTCCCCTCTACATCTATAAATAACTTCCATGCTGTAACCAGAGCTGCCTCTGCCACACACAGTGCTGAGATGTCACAGGGAAACCACGGCACACAGTCCCTCAGCCCCTTCTAACGAAGCTCAGCTGAGCCCTGTTCTACTCCAGAACAGTCCTGTTCCTCTTCTGAACTTTATGTCCAATTCAATTGCCAGCCCAATCCCCCATTCTCTCTCCAGTCCCGTCCTAAACTCATGGCCACTCTATATCACTTCCCTCCAGACAACCCTCAACAAGGCCCAGCGTAGCCCCGTTCTCAATCATGCAGAGCCAGACCCCTGCGAGATCTCTACCAGGTGGGAGGGTCAACTCAACCATCTCCAGGGGCACCTCCAGCTCCAAGATCAGGTTCTTCTGTCTGCCTATAATGCTCCTCTCCCCCAGCATCTACTGGCCAAACCTTCCCTCTGGCCCCCAGCTCAAGCAATGTACCTTCCTGCACCTCTCAGTTCACTGCTGCCCCATCCCCTGCTCTCCCCATGAGCCCCCTGACTGCTCTCGGGTTCTCTCCACACCCAGTTCCTTCTCCTGGGCCCCAGGGAAGACAATGGGGACAATGTGAGACAAGCCATCAGCACCAGGAATCACAGAGGCCTCATTCTCCAACTATCACCCAAGCCCCCCACACCAAGACTGGGGATTGCAGTATGGCCTGGCCAACAAGGGTGGGGTCATACCTGCTTGTCCTGGGAGCAGGAGCGACGCCACAAAGCAGCAGAGCAGAACCAGCGCCCTCATGGTGACTGCCAAGAGAGCCCAGCTGCTCCTCGCCTCTATTTATAGGGCTGGTGGCAGTGAGGGAGGGGGAGAAGGGTCACACAGTCACTAGGGCAACTGGGCAGACGTGATGGGGAAGCAGTGCAGACCCTGTGAGGCCACTCAGAGGCTCGCTCTGTCACTGCTGTGCCAGCTGCCAGGCCCCAGAAGGCAGGGCCTCAGCTGGAGTCTCTTCCCCCAGCAGCCCTGTGGTCACATGACATGGGTCACAGGGTGGGGGTGGGGGGAGTGGTGTGTCCCTTGAGTTAGGTCTGGGAATTAGGAACCCGAGTGTTCCTAGTATTTGCACTAACTTGATCCAAAGTCTGCAGCAAGTCAAAGACCTTGATACGCCTCAATTTTCTGAACAAGGGAGTTATAGAGTAAAGTGCCAAGAGTCACTGGCATACATTTCGGCCCCTCCCCAAAGGTCATGAGGATAAAGCCCTAATGGTTAGGTAAGGCAAACCCTCGATGTCTGACCTTTGAGGTCCATGACTAGATTAACCTTCCCAGGCTGCTGGAAGAGACAGAATGCTGACAGGAGCGGGGAAAGGGGGAGCTAGGAGACTATCTGAGGATGTGATGTAAGCCAGAGAGTGGAGGGACAGAGATCCATTTCCAGTGGACTTTATGTCGCCTTTGTGATGTGCTATTTGATGCAATTTTCCTAAGGGTGTGTGGTGGCCACTGAGAGCCAGTTCTATGAAGCTGAGGGAAAGCAGACACTGGCTTGTCTGGCCGGGGGAGGGCGTCATTGTGACGGTAGGAGTTGGCCACCTGGGAAAACACCCAGAGTCGATTAGGCATCTTCTGTATGCTTTACCTCTAAAACGACTTTCTTGACCTGTAATCAACACATAGCAAACAATGCACAAAGGGTACACTCGGATACATTTTCACATACGAGTGTATGTATAACCACAATCACAGATTCCTCACTCACACATTTTCCTCCTGTCCCTTCAGTCCCTCCCTCTACTCCTTCCCAGGCAACCACTGATCTATGTCCAGTCAGTACACATTAGTTTCCATTTCCTAAATTTTTACATAAATGGAATCATGCCTGTATGTGTTCTTTTTTAATCTGGCTTCTTTCACTCAGCATAATTATTCTGAGATTTATTCACAGTGTTACATGTCACAATAGTTCATTCCTTTTTATTCTGAATGGTATTATGTTGTGTGGATATGGTGCAGGTCTTCAAATGTTTCATTCAACAACATCCTTTTGTTAAGTTGATGAGATGTCACAAAAACTTAGCTCTTATTTACATTAATTAGCCTATGATGAAACAGTTTTCCTTACATGGCTATTGACAGCCTCAAGTTAGGACTTAATTTACCACAATTTGTTATCAACTCACCTGCTGAGAGACAGGTTGTTTCCAACTTTTAGCTATTACCAATAAGCTACTATAAACATTTGTATCCAATTAAATTTATAGACATATGCTTTCATTTCTCTTGGGTAAACAAGAGCAGAATGGTTGGTCACTTTTTTTCAAAGATGACTGTACTGTTTTATGTTCCCACCACCAGTTACTTCCTCCACATCCTTGCCAATGCTTGGTAATGGGCAGTGTTAAATTTTAGTCATTCTTGTAAATGTGTAGGAATTATTTCATTGCAGTTTTAATTTGCATTTTTCTATTGATTAATGTTTCCATGTTCACGTTTGTTCATCTTTGGTGTGTCTTTGGTGACATGCCTACAGTAATCTTTTGCCCATTTTTTATTGGTTGTTTTCTTATATTGAGCTTTGAAGAGTTCTTTATATATGCTGGCTACAAGCCCTTTTCAGCTATATTATTTGTAAATATTTTCTCCCACAGCTATTTGTGGACTATGTTCTGTTCCATTGATCGCTATGTCCATCCTTTCACTAATATCACACTGTCTTTTTCTTTTTTTAAGATACAAAAATTTTCTTGGGGAGTTCCCTGGTGGTGTAGTGGCTAAGGCTTCGGCACTGTCAACACTGCGGCCTGGGTTCAATTCCCAGCCAGGGAACTACCCACATAAAATAAAAAAAATTAAAAAAAAAAATTTTTTTTTCTTTATTAATGACTACAACTGTATTTCTTCAGATACAGGTATGTTGAACTCAAATACTTAGGAGAAAACAAGTTAAGACTGCATTATTCTGCAACTCATTACCAGTAACATATTGCAAAGCAAAGCAGGAAGGAGGGTGGGAGGGAAGATAAAGAAAAGGAATTAAGTTGATCAAGTGGAATTTTTTTTCTTTTTTTTCATTCCTGGGAACAATGAAATCCTTGTAAGCACAGCTCATTTCTGCAGATTATTTCCCAAATTTGTACAAAATGGAACCAAAATGGAGAATCTCTTCAGAATCTGAAGAGATGCAACATTAAAAGCTACAATTATCCAGTAGCAAGTGTTCCAGCCTTCAGTTGTCAGCTGCTTCCTCTTCCAGTCCCCAAGAGTTAGCAGGATGAACACATCTTCCCCACGATTGTCTTCCTTTCTTTCTTCTCAGCATCTGGACGTGCACAATTCAGCACCTTGAGGAAGTCGGATGTTTTTGTCTGTGTACATGTGCAATATAAACGCCCTAGAGCACTTGATGTGGTAGTGAGGATAGTGCTGGAACGTGGTGTTGTCTCAAGCGCTGGTGTTGGTGTGGCGAGGGAATAGCACAAAGGTGATATAGCCAATGTTGTCACCCACAGCAGCATCAGGGTCTTTCAGCTCCAGAGGAGGTTCCCTGGGGCTAAAGAGCACTCGTGGGGCTGTGGGGTGGCTCTGTGACCTTCTTTGAATGCCTGCATGAACATCTCTCCAATGACCACATCATCATCACCCTTAAACACTGTGCTGAAGACTACGGTGACTCTGTCCTTTTTAGACTTAACATTCATGGTCTCATCACCCTTATAAATGGATAAATGCTCTGTTCTCTCCTTCCTTGCCCTCTTCTTGGAACTAAAAGTATTTCTCAAAAACAGAGGCAAAACAATTTCGTTTCAACATGGCAGCCTGATGCACAATGAAATCCTTGGATGCAGGCAAATTTTCAAGGTCGTATAGCAAAGAGTGTATCCTGATTTTGGATTTACAAAGAAACTCCTGTATGCTCTTTAGTAATGCACCACATGCCTGAAGTTCCTTGCAGAATTTCAAAGAAATATAGACCATCACTTCTGTTTTGTCTCCATTAGGATTTGAGATATGACTGAAGACCCCATCAAAATATGCAAATGTTACTTCTACGGCTTCTGGTTTGTTTCCAGCGGCTGTGTTCCTGAACTTGAACATGGGCATCTCCTCAATGATGTGTTGTTCACCTCCAGCAGGATCATGGCAGTGGCTGGCCCCAGAAGTCTGAACCTGCCTGGCAAGGCAAACCTGCTGCCCATGCCACTTCACTGACCATACCATACTGTCTTGATCATCAGGCTTCCTAGTAAGTCTAATCCTCTAACTTTGATCTTCTTTTCAAAAAAAGAGTTGTTTTGGTTATTCTTGTTCCTTTGCACTTCCATATAAATTTTGGATTTAGTTTGTCAATTATTTTGGATTTTAATCGGGATTACGATGAATCTACAGATCAGTTTAAAGAGAACTGACAAGTTACCAATTGTGAGGGTTATTTTCTGTGCCAACTTACCTGTGTATTTCAGACTTTCCAGTCCCCACATTTTCTCTCTATAAATACACATCCTGTTGGTTGTTTTTCAGAACCCTGACAACACTCTAATACTGAGACTTCCAATGCATGTTCACAGCTGGGGAGAGAGGCCAACCTGAGGGGAGGAGGTAGCACCTAGTCATGGAGAGAAAAGGAAGTCAAAGTCAATGAAGTGTCTACTCTGTGCCGAATGCTTCACATGTGATGAAAGGTGGGCACACATCACCAGTTCACAAGGAGACCAAGGCTCAAAGAGCTGAAGTGACCTGTTCAATATCAGCAAGGAGGGACAGACTTGCCTGCATTGGAACCAGATCTGTCTGACTCATAAACCCATGACTTTCCCCATCAGTCCAAGTGAATGCTGTCAGGGGAAGAGAGGAATCAGCATGTCAGGGAAAGAGGGTAGAGGGCTGAGCAGGAGGCATGGGGACAGAGAAAGCACAAAGGCTGAGGGGTCAGAGAGAGCCACAGAACCCCAACCCAGGCAGGAAGGGAAAGGGTGAGCCTAGTGCTGTTTAAAGGGTTAATTGTATCTGATTTAAAGATAGCTTGTTTGGGTTCAAACAGATCCTTAGATACCCATGGCCAAAGCAGCATTATTCACAATACTTAGAAGGAGGAAACAACTCAGTCAAGTGTCCATCAACAAATGAATAGATAAGTTGAATGTGATCTACCATATGATGAAGTATTATTCAGCCATTAAAAAAAAAAAGGAATTCTAATACATGCTACAACATGGATGAATTTTCAAAATGTTATGCTAAGTGAAATAAACCAGTTACAAAAGCTGCCATAACAAAATAATACAGATTGGTAAACTTAAACAATAGAAATTTATTTTTTCACAGTTCTGGAGGCTGGAAGTTCAAGGTCAAGGTGTGGGTAAGTTTGATTTCTTCTGAGGCCACTCTCCTTGGTTTGCAGATGGCTACCTCCTCACTGTGTCCTCACATGGTCATTTCTCAGTCTGTGTTGTGTCCTAATCGCTTCTTCATATATGGACACCAGTCATCTTGAACAGGGACCCATCCATATGATCTCATTTAACCTTAATTACCTCTTTGAAGACCTATTTCCAAATAGAGTCACGTTTTTGAGGTACTGGGGGTTAGGACATCAACATATGATTCTGGGAGGACACAATAAAGCCCATAATAGACAAATGCTATTATCATTAGATTTATATGAGGTACCTAGAATAGGCAAATTCATACAGAAAGTAGAATGGTGGTTGCCAAGGGCTGAGGGGAAAGGGGCATTGGAGTTATTGTTTAATGGGTACAGTTTCTACTTAAAATGATGAAAAAGTTCTGGAGATAGATATAAGTGGTGATGGTTGCACAACACTCTGAATGTATACTGAAGTGTACATTAAAAATGGTTAAAATAGTAAATTTCATTTATACATATATATGTATACATACATGTGTATATATATAGGTATATATTTTAACCACAATTTTTAAAAACTGAATTTAAAAAAGACATGCTGTTTGGAAAATAAGAGAGACTAAAAAGGGGGTAGACTCAACTGAAGATAAACTCTCAGGTCACAAATTCTTCAACAGACTTAGCCCTGTGAAATTGTTGTGGAAAGGCTCTACCTTCCGAATGTTGCGGAAGGCTCTACCCATTCACCTGTCAGAAAGGTCAAGCAGCACTCGGAGCACTTGCAAGTTCAGGTTGTTTATTTTATGCCGGTGGGCTGAGAGGAGTTGTTTCCAAAGTCTAAGCCCCGAACAAAGGCAGGGTGGGGAAACTTATAGCATAGCATTTCCATAATAATCATGTTTCCCAAGCACAGGCTAAGGTTGGCAGAACAGGGGCTCAGGGAGAAGAACCAGAAGTGACTCTGAGGGAGCGGGGGTCCCAGGGGACTAGGCTATCGGCCATGTTGGGAGACAATATTTCTCTACATTCCCAATACTCAGCTTCTGGTACTGAAAAGGAGCTGCAAGTGACAACTGCAGAGTTTCCTGAATTAGGGGGCCCAGGTCACAGGTCCGCTTTGGGTGCATCCTGTCTCAGTGGACACCCTCAGAATCAAATTCAAGAGGAAATGGGAAAGTGGTTAGAGAAGGCTGCAGAGATTAGTTTGTTGATACTTGGTCTTTCTCACATTGGCCCTGTGAAAGATACAGAAGATGCTCTGAAAATTTCCATTGCAAAGATAACTGAAGAAAATCTCCTGTTCTATTGTAAGTAAAAGGAAATGTCAGTGGGTTTGACTAGGCACTGAAGGTTAGTAGGGGACTTCTTACTTGAAATCAAGGGAGAGGTGGTCTCCATTCCCCGTGGGGTCCTCATGGTGCATGTCTCTGGCTTGGGGCAGGAACATGAGGTGGCAGGTTGGGAGGAGATCTGGAGCACTGTGGCTTGTTCCAGACCTCACATCATATTCAAAACACTGGAGTTGGTGCTCTCTGGTAATGAGTTCCCTGTCATTGGAGGACAGATGCTAGATTCCTACCTGTCAGTTACTGTGGAGATTACTGCTCTGAGTGGGCATATGGTTCTTTCTAAGGTAGGTGACCTATAATTACTAAGATAAATGGAAAAACACTCTTGAGGTTACCTGCAGTGCTGTTAGTATCAAGTGTAGAGCAGATTCAGATGCAAAGAGACCTGCATTGATACAGTCCCACTCAGTTTCCCCCATCCCTTTGAGGAACTGCTCAAGGCATGGATTAATCTAGCAAGTCAGTTGCTAAAAGAAAATGAACTACAGGAACTTTGTGAGGGTGAGGATGAGGATCCTTAAGCTTTGTGCTCTGACAGCTTTTATCTATGACTGAGCTGGGGAAAGAGAAGGTGTTTGCCTGGGAAGGTGGCAGTGGTAGTGGGTGATGTGGGATGAAACCAGTGAAAAGATTTTGTAGAGACATATTGCCTCCCAACATGGCCGAGAGCCTAGTGCTTCCTGGTTCTTCTTCCCCCTGAGCCCCTGTTCCACCAACCCTAGCCCACACGCAGGAAACTGATGATTATTATGGAAACGCTGTGCTACACATTTCCCCACCCTGCCTTTGTTCGGGGCTCAGACTTTGGAGACAACTCCTCTGAGCTCACCGGAGTAAAATAAACAACCTGAACTTGCAAGTACTCTGAGTGCTGCTCGTCTTTCCGACAGGAGAACAGGCAGAGCCTTTCCTCAACATTTTGGTTCCCTGACTGGGAAGCCCAATTGGGCCCTTTGCAGCCACCGGTTTGGGCAAGCATGGGCAGCGGACGGTGGGAGGAGCCGCGGAGGGGAAGGTGCACCCTGCCCACGTAGGCAGTCTCAGGCGGCTGCCTCCAGTTGACCCCGTTTCGTGATCACCATCATCGGACTCATAGGAAGCTGGACAAGACAGGTTCCGGACCAGGCATGGGATATGGTAAGGCCCTGGGGCCCCACTCAGTTAGGCCCGCCCAAGTGGGCAGAAGGGGAGCCTGATCACCTCCCAGGGACTCACAGGAGTCCGAATCAGGAATTAGGCTGGGAGGGAATGTTCTAACCTCTGAATGAACGTATGAATGCGTGAGTGAGTGCAGATCGTGGAGGCCTGAGTCCATTGATCCATTTTGTGGTTCCACTGCCTTGGAGTCCGAGTGGGCCCTAACCTGCAGTTCCATGGCTATGTCATAAGGCATAATGGTGATTTGTCCTAGTGAGGACAACCAGGCCCGGGGCTTATACGGGTACACCTTAGCCAAGATGTGCCTAAAGTCCCACGAGGGACACAGCCAGGCAGGCGCTTGAGAGGTCTCCTTTGGGAGGCACCCCTTCCTTTTGTCTGTCTTGCAACACTGGTCATGGGAAACATGGGGTCAGGACACAGCAAACCCACGGTGTTAGACTGTATGTTGAAAAACTTTAGGAAGGGCTTTTCCAGTGACTATGGGGTTACGATGACCCCCGGTAAGCTCTGGACCCTCTGTGAGCTCAAATGGCCCACGTTCCAGGTCAGATGGCCATCGGAAGGGACATTAGACATCCCGATGGTCCATTGCATTTGGCAGGTTGTTACCGAGACGCCAGGACACCTGGACCAGTCCCCATATATAGATTCTTGGTTGCAAGTCGGCCGGACACTTCCCCCATGGGTGTGGTTCCACTGCAATAGTCAGGGACAGGCTAGAGTCTTTGTGGCACAAACTCAACTAGGTTGGAAGCCTCCACCAAATAAGGACACTACCCGAATCTGTGCAAGTGCTGTCAGCAGCTACTGCGGACTCTCTTTAATACTGAGGAGAGATGAAAGATCTTAAGAAGGGCCTGCCAATGGCTAGAGGAAAACGCCCCAGCAGGAGTCATCGATCCCAGAACCTAGGACCTAGTCGCTGTCCCTGAAGAATGCCCAGCCTAGGACTTCATGACCGAGGAAGGGCAGGCCCAGATCCAGCGGTACCAAGAGGCACTACTCCAAGGAGTCTGGGCTAGAAAAAAGAAACCGATGAACGTGTCTAAGGTCTCCACAGTCACAGATCAACCAGAAGAGGCTCCCGGGGACTACTATGAGAGACTCCGTGAGGCTTACCGGGTCTAAACCCCCTTTGACCCTGAAGTGGCTGAAAGCCAACAAATGGTTAACGTGTCCTTTGTGGCGCAGGCAGCCCCAGACATATGCAGGAAATTGCAAACACTCAAAGGCTTTGTGGGAATGAACATCACTCAGCTCTTGGAGGTCACCAACAAGGTCTACATGAATCGGGACACAATAGCGGGGGGGGGGGCAATCGGATGAAGGAGGTCAGCCTCCTCACAGCCGCCCTCACGGGGCAGGGGGACCAAAACCCAAGAAAGGAATGGCCACCTAAGGGGGGAATTGGCAGCCTCCCCACCACAGCAGCCAATCAATGCGCCTGCTGCAAGGAGACAGGACACTGGAAGAACGAGCGCCCCAACAGAGAGAGGCCCTGAATGGCAGTAAGTACCAACGGAAACCCATGGGAAGGGATCTCCTTGGCTTGGCCGACTGGACTCAGAATAAGAAAGACTGGGCTCTCTCCTTCTCGGTGCCCACGAGCCCACGGTCAAAGTAAAAGTAGGGGCCAACCTATGACTTTCATGGTCGACACCAGGGCCGAACACTCTGTAGTAACAACCCGGTAGGGCCACTCAGCGAACGGACCACCATCATCCTTGAAGCAACTGGGGACTGTGCTGCACAAAAGCAGTTCTGCAGGACCCACCTCTGTGAATTGGGAGGGCACATGACATGCCAGAGTGCCCTATCCCTCTTCTGGGATGAGACACTCTCTCCAAGCTGGGGGCGCTGAGTTCCTAACCACATACCCACTGGCGTGGGCAGAAGACAACCCGCCTGGGTAGGCCCACAACTGGGCTCCTATCATCGTTGAGCTTATACTGGGGACATGCCCACAGAGACAACGACAGTATCCAATCCTCCGGGAGACCCAACTTGGCATCCAGGAGCATCTAATTTAACTTAAAGAGGCAGGTATCCTAATTGAATGTCAATCAGTTTGGAACACTCCCCTGCTGCCAATAAAAAAAAACCTGGGGGAGGGTACCGGCCCGTCCAGGATCTCCAGGCAATCAACAAAGTAACTGTCTCCTTGCACCCTGTGGTTCCAAACCCCTACACCCTCCTCGGCCAAGTCCCCCAATCTGCCAGATGGTTAACCTGTTTAGACCTCAAAGATGCCTTCTTCTGCCTCTGGCTTGCACCACAGAGCCAGCCTCTTTTTGCCTTTGAATGGACTGATCTGACCACGGGACACCAAACACAGCAACAATGGACCAGCTTTTACAGCAGAAATCATCCAAACCCTGACAGAGGTGCTCGGCATCACTTGGAAGCTCCACACTGTTTACAGGCCCCAGAGTTCAGGGAAAGTAGGGTGTATGAACCACACCCTAAAAGAGACTTTAGCCAAGTTCAGCCAAGAAACGGGTCTATAGGGAGTACGCCAGGAAACCTCTATCAATTAGGTGACAAGAGTATAGCAGAGCAACTCCAGGCCCTAGGGACGGTCCTCCCAGCGTTACGATGCCATACTACAGAGCGCCCCCGTTGCACTGAGTGACCCTGTCCACCCCTTTCAAGACGGCAACTTAGTCTGGGTCAAAGATTGGAAAAAGGAACCCCTCATGCTGCATTGGGAAGGACTTCACACAGTAATCTTAACAACCCCCACTGCTCTTAAGGCTTCAGGAATCATCCCGTGGGTCCATCATTCGAGAGTGAAAAAGGCCCATCCAGAGGAGGATCTGGAGACTTGGAGAGCCGAGCAGAACCCAACGGACCCACTAGCCTTCTACGTCCATCTCGGACCTTTGAGGGAAAACAGCCCCCAATACCCTACGGGGCTGTAACACCTGACCTGTGCGCCCACTACATCTCAGTGAGCAACAACCAGACCCGCTGTAAACCGCCCCCCCCCCCACCCGCCCCGACTCTTTTTCCTCTGTGGCACCACGGCATACTGGTGCCTACAGACCATTATTATGGAAACGCTATGCTACAAATTTCCCCACCCTGCCTTTGTTCTGGGCTCAGATTTTGGAACCAACTCCTCTGAGCCCACCAACAGAAAATAAACAACCTCAACTTGCAAGTGCTCCGAGTGCCACTTGGTCTTTCAGACAGCTGAACGGGTAGAGCCTTCTGCAACATTCGGAAGGTAGAGCCTTTCCGCAACAGGGAGAGCAGGTTTGGGAGCTCATTCTTTCCTACAGATATGAGATTTAGGGCTAGTCCTGTTCCGCATCCCCCAGTCCTACCCCCTCCTCTAGGTCAGCACGTGCTCTTGTCAATCAACAGAAGAAACTTGCAACTCAGCAGGGCAGGGAGAAAGAGGGGACCAAAGCAGGGGATGGTGCTAACCCAACCTCAGCCCAGGAATTGCAGGGCACAAGACAGCAAGCAGAACTCAAGAGAGTAGCTTTGCACAGTGCAGTATCATAGCCAATGAGGTTTATCCGAGGCATGATTATTGCTAATTGAGAACGCAAGAGAGTGAAAAAGGTTAAGTGCCACAGGGACCGGAGCATCCAGGAAAGGCAGTTGGATAAAGAAGGGACAGTGGGATGGACTCAGGTGGGATATAACGGAGCCAGAACCAACAAAATCTGAGGCTAAGGACTTCAGGGCCAGCCAGCTCCAAGAGGCAGCTGGAGGATTTGCATGTGCTTTACGTACTGGTCTGAAGCCAGTTAATCAACTACTAAGGAGGTCAAGGTCCCAGGAAGACCCCCCACTCCCCACCCCATTCCACTACATAGCCCTTCAAACCTCTCACAGAGCTGGGACATGTACTTATGCCAAAGACATCCCCAAATCATCATACAAGGGACATTTACTTATTATAAGCTCCTGTGCCACAAAAGCAGAAAGATGGCTTCCAAGTACTCATAAAGTACAGCAGGAAGGCAAGAACTGGAAGTAACAGTAGGAAAAAACCACACAAAGGAAAGGACACAAAATGGAGCCACGCAAAAAGCAAACGGCACTACATACTTAAGTCCCTCACATGTGTGTAACTTGATCGCTTGCCAATTCAGTGTCCTTAAAATAAGAACAAACCAACTGCTCGGGAGAAGTGAAATTATTTCTGCTACTGAGACTCGACAGGAATTTCTTCTGAGGCTCTTCTTAAAGGGAACACAGTGTAATGTAACCATCTTTGAGAATGTGGAAGCAGACATTTTCCATGAGGTTTATCCCTAACAGAGACCCTTAAAATAGGGCAGGGAGGCCACCAAGAACCAAGAATGCCCGGCTCCCTCCCAAAGAAACCATCAGCAAAGACGGTCAATGGTAGATGCTTAGGATATCTTTTCCTTCACTGCCACCTGCCAGTTGCTTGAGAGTGCCAGTTGCTTGAGTTCTGGTTAACTGGGAGTCTACGGTACAGTGAGAACATGTAAGAATGATAAAATCTGAGTAAGCTTTTGACTGCACCAATAGCAATGCCTGGTTTCCGTGTTGTAAGTTAGGTATGCAAGACGTTATCACAGGGGGAGGCTGGGTGACGGGTGCACATGACCTCCAAGTTCATTTTTACATTTCCAATTTTTTCTTTTACAGATTTCATTTCCTTGTGAATTTGGTTTTTTGGGGGGATATAGGGAATGTGTCAGGAAATGTCACTGTGGGTAGTTACACCCCACCAGGGTACAGTTCATTCTAATCTTCCTTGTGTATTTTGGAGCTTTTTCTTTTTGTTGGAGCTGCTGCCTCTTCAAGTCCATTGCTGAGTGGCTCCTCCTAGAAGAGAACCTCCTCTTTTTCTTGGGGACACTCTTGTTCCCTGCCTTTTCGGGGTCAATAACTGGTTCCTCTTTGGGAGAAAGATTTCATCCTCTTAGAAAGACTTCCACTACCACCTTTTTCCTTAAGTTCACTACTAAACAGCTCCTCCTTGGAAGAGGATTTCTTTTTCTTGGGTTTGGATAAAGAGACAGGTGGGTTTTCCATTCCATTTTCCTGAGGAGTCTCCTGGAGCTTTTGTACTTTTTCTTCTTTTTGGGTCTTTCACTTGTCTCCTCACACTTCTCCAGTGTACTACGGTTGTTTTCTGAAGATGTAAGGGCCACTACGCAACCATTTCTTTTACTTCTTCAAGTGTTTTTTCTCCTGTTTCTCTCTAGCATCCTAGTAATCTCAGCAGCTGCTTCCTCAGCCTAAACCTTGCCTCCCAGATTCTTTGGTGGAATCTCTCCAGTGTCACAGAAAATCAACAGCTCTTCACCTTGTTCTCAAAGGTTCTCACCAAATACACTTGGGAGCATCTCAGAAAAGCAATGAATTTGTGAGGCAATACTGCATTTGTTTGCTAGGTATCAGGAGATGTGACCTTTGTTCTTGGCAGCTGCTTCGTCAATAAAGGTGGAGTGAAAAATGAGTCTATATTTTGGAGTGTTACCCCTTGTCTTCAGGGCTCTAGAAACTTGGTCCCTTTGCTAGGCCCTGGGAATCATTCAGATACCAGGACTGGCCATTAAAAAGTTTTAAAAGGGAAACCACTTAGTGGCTTGGTGGGGTGCTGGCTACATGGTTGTACAAGTATATTCAATTGTGAACATTCACAATTGAACTAAACCAAGCTATACTCCCTCTTCTGAGTGTAAGGTATACGGAAGTTCTTAAATAAAAAGGTTTTTAAACGGGTTTTGTTGAACGTTAGGTTGATCATGTCTCTCCTAGACAAAATATGAAGCTTCTTAGTATGACTTTAAGTCCTCTAAGATCCCTTTCCCAAATCTTCACTTTTTCCTCCTCCCAGGCCAGTGTCTGCACTGCTCTAGGACACTGCTCTTTCTGACCACCAGGGGTGACTGGAGCCGTGCCACTCCACGTGTGGCCGCGGACCCGGCCCCCCTCCCCCCGCCCCCCCGGTGCCCTACGCGTGGCTCCAGACCCTAAACCCATGGTGTTCAAGGGGTGGCCAGGGCAACACGCATAATGAGCTCCCCAGACTTGGCAGGGGAAAAAAATTCGTTTGTAGTTTCTTACTTTCCTCCTCTATGCAGAAATGACAATGTTTCGGATACTGAGGTTAAAATTAAACATGTTAAAAAAAAAGACCAGTGTCACCTTTTCTACGCGGCCTCTAGACCATCATCCTAAGTCACGTGTGCGGCTCGCCGGACTTCCGCTGGGCAGCGCCAGCTCCACCACCTGGACCCACGCAGCGCGTCCTAAGGGGTGAGGGATGGGGTAAGAGACGCACTAAGGAACGGGCAGCCGCAGAAGTCGCCAATCATCCCCGCGCGGGACACACACGGGAACTGTAAGTTTGAAGTACTGGCGAGCAGAGCATGCGTGAGGGCGCACGGACGCCTAGCGCGGGGCGGGGCCAGACCAGCCCGCGCAAGACGGCCTGAGGAGCCGGAGCATGCGCACCAAGGGGGTTGGGGCGGAGCAAACCTAGTCCGGGAAGGGGTGGGGCCCGGGGCTGCAACCCTGAGACCCGCCGCCTGGTGACACCGCCTACAGTTTCTGGGTTCGCCACTGCAGGTCTGGGGAGGCGGGGGTCGGGGTTCCTTGGCCCCACCCCCAGCTCCGCCTCTGGCGTGTAGGAGCTGAACTTTCCCGCGGGCACCGGGAGGTGGAGACTCTGCCTTTGCTGGGCCAGGTGTCCTGGCCCACAGCGCTCTCTGTTGATCCTCTTAGGAAATGCCTGGTTCCCTTGGGGCGCGCCTTGCACCTGCCCACAAGGAGTCGCTGGCCAGGCCCCGGCCCCACCCAGCTCCTAGCTAAGCCCCTCCCCTTAGCTAGATACACCCAAAGAGAGGAACTTAGTTATAATGCTAAGTGAAAGAACCCAGACTCAAAAGGCTAAATATTGTATGATACTGTTTATGACATTTTGGAAAAGGCAAACCTATAAGACCCGATCACTTATTATCAGGAGCTAGGTGGACCACAAAGGGACATGGGATGAGGAAACTAATTTATATCATGATTGTGGTGGTGGTTACATAACTATGCATTTGTCAAAACTCAGTCAAAAACTAAAAAATGTTAATTTTACCAAATGTAAATTACACTTTTAATTTTTAAAAATACTAAAAAATGAGAAAGCAGACTGTTGCCAGAGGCTGTGAGGTGGGAGGAATGAGGATACTGTTTAACAAGTGGTTCATTTTGGAGTGATGGAAATGTTTTGGAACTAGAGATTATGGTTGCACAACAGTATGGATATACTAAATGCCACTGAATCATTCCCTTTAAAATGGTTGATATGTAAATTTCAACTTTTAAAGTTATAAAGTTTCTTTAAAAATGCAGGCTTCTGTCTGCTATTTTGAGAAGTGAATTAGCTATTTCACTCTAGCCTTAGTTCCATGCACCTGAAACAATGTGAGCATGAGGAAAAGCAGGCCCAGGGTGCATTATAAAATGCTCTCTAGTCATGGAGAATTACGAACTTAAAAGGTCCACTCCCACCACTGTAAGATGAATTGCCCTCGTGCCATTATTCCCAACTTTCAGAAGAGAAAACTGAAGCTCAAAAATTGAAAGGCTTGCCCAGGGTGGAACTGACAGCTGGCAGACCAACTCCAGAACCTGAATTCTTAAACATCACACCATGAGGGAATGCTCCCTTCCCTTCTATAGATGAGGGGACTGAGGTTCAGGGAGGTTACACAAGCCAAAACCATGGCAAAGCCTAGAGATCAACTAGGACCCATTCTGTATTCTTTCTTTAGTATAGGAACTTGTGGCTTGATTGTTCATTCTCTCCTTGACCCACCCTCCGCCCACCCCCATCAAGGAATTGGGAGTGACCCCTCCCACCTCCAACACCATCTCCCATCTTTGCAGAATATCCAGAGTAATCCCAGGAAATGTGAGGACCCCAATTTCTCACTGGAACACCACACAAGTTGGCGGAATCATCATGCTCATCCACATCCCCTCCCCTCTGGTGGCATCCCATACTCTAGTCCAGGAAGCTTTACCCACCAACTCAGGACAGCATGCACCAGGAGACACAAAATCTAAAAAACCAAGTACAAACTTTATTTTGTTTCTTTATAAAGGCACGGTGGCCTCTTGGTTTTACCCCCACTTTCTTAACAAAATATAATAGCTCTCCATGAACACAAAGACCTCAAAATTGTAAAAAAACAAACAAAATAAAAACCCAAAAAACAAAACCGAAAAAAAAAAAAACCAACAACAAACGAAACAAAAAGAAAGACAGACATTTTGGGGGGTCGAAGATGGGAAACCTGGAGGGAAAGGTGGGAGCCGGCTGGTGGTGGAGTGGCGAATCCTAGTGCTGAGATGGGGCAGGGAGGGGAGGGCAGGGCAGAAGGACAGCAGCAAACCCCAACCAAGAAGCATCTTCAACCCCAGAACCCCAGAGAGTCCTGACCCAGCCAGACCCCCAACCCATGTAAGTGCTTAAAGGAGAAAGAAAAAAACCAAAAGAGGAAGGAAGGAGTTAAAAACTGAAAGTCATAGGGCTGGCTCTGGGGAGGGCAGAAATATGTGGGGTTTTGTTTGATTTTCCCTGTTCTTAAAAACACGTTTAAATGAAAAAATGCTTTTTGGCAGAGAGAGGCCAGGCACCTCAGTGTCAGCTCCCTCAGCCTCCCGGGCGAGGCCCAGCCCCGGGTGCCCCGGTGCTCCCACACACTCCCACCACGCCAGCCTTAGGTTAGGTGGCCTTCGTTCAAAGGTTGATTTACAGTATTGAAAAGGAGGTCATAAAAGAGACCCAAATGACATCATAATTTTGTAAAAATTCCTCACTTGCTGGCCTGCATGTACTCCCTGTTACTGCCCCGACCCCCTCCAGCCCCCAGAAGGGAGAGGAGGGCTGGGGGGTGGTCAGGGAAGCCCCCCTGTCCCCACCAGCTCCTCCCGGCTCTGGTCCATGGCATCACTGTCCGAGGCCTCCGAATCAGAGGCGGTGTCGGAGGCCTGGGCCTCCGGGCAGCTTCGGACCGGCTTCACGATGACCGCTCGCCGCTGCTCCTCCTCCTGCTCCTGTCTTTCCTGGGTGCCCTCGATATGCTGGATTGCCTAGGGGGACAGGTTGTGGTGAGGAAGGCCAGAAGCCACGATGCCCACCTCCCAACTCACATACACACATATACCCCAGAAAGGTTTAAAATTCTGGTAAAGCAGCAGGTAGCCTGCCAGTAAGGGAAACAAACTTTAGCAAACACCGATGTTCAGCTAAAAACTCCAACTCCTTCCAGATGACAGTGAAGTACTACATAGAAATCACCAACATCTCTCTTTTATTTATATATTTCTAAGTTGGCCCGTTCACTGATGGGAGAGGTCTTTGTTACTAACTTTATTATTCAATTTTCCGGGTTTATGTACAACTAAAGGTCCAAGGGCTGATGGCCTTTTTTTGTTTGTTTTTGTTTAGCTGTTTGTTGCTTACTTTGTGATGCTGCTGGGGCTCCCAATGGGTCTCTGCCCCAGGCTGGGTATAGCAGTGACTTCTGGTCTGACCCACAGAGCTTTCTTCCTCCTGTATAGGAGGCTTATCTGCCACCGTCCCAGCTACTGCTGCCTCCACCCCATGTGAAAGGAAGTTCCGGACCAACCCCAGAGCTGGATGCAGAAACTCTGGAAGCCCAGGGCTCCAGGAGCAAAGGACCCTCTCAGCAAACCCCATTAGGAAGGAAGGGACAAGGTCTTCCTTCTGGGCCATCTTGTCCCCCATTTCTCCTGTTCTCCAGCACATACTCCACAGAGCTGCCTCTCCCACCACCCCAGAGAGGAAGACTGGGAGATGGACGGACACGGACACATGAATACACGGACGGACGGACGGACGGATGGACGGACAGACGGACACACACACACACACACACACACACACACACACACAGCCTCCAGACCTTCACCCTGCCACATTCAAGCCCTGTCTCACTCCTGATGAGAACCTCCTGTAAAGGGCCTGTTCCCACAGGATGACTCCCACATGAGCCCAGGTACCTGCACAATGGTGTCCAGATTTTGCCGGGATGTGGAAACAGAGTTGATGACCGAGGAAGGGCCCATGGTAACGACGTTGATGTGGTGGGAGGAAGGGGGTGGCGGCGCTGGTACAATCACCGTCGGGTGGTGGGTGGGGGCTGGAGGGGGCAGAAGCTAAGAGACAAGAGACCCTCAGTCTTTCTCCAAAGGTTCCCTGTGCTGCCCCTTCCCTCTGGTGCTCACAAAGGGCATGAGATGCCCTCCAAAACCTTCTCCCTCTGCCCACTGCCTCCAGATAGCCTCTGCCGAACACTCATGAGGGGCTGGCCAGTTTGGGATCCCCCTACCCGCTCTTATTTTAAGAAACAAAGCAATTATAGCCTAGAGAGAGGCTTCCAGCCCTGTAAGATCCCATGGATCCTTCACTATCCAGCACCAACCAAGCAGTCCAACATCTAATACAGTGGTGGTCAGCAGTTTGCATTCTGCATTTAGACAGCCAGGGTTCAAATCCATGCCCCAATCACTGAGGACCCAGGGCAAGTTATTTAGCCTTTCTGTGCCTCACTTTCCTGACTAGTAAAACGGCCTCAAGGGGCTGCTCCAAGGATTAATGTAATAGTGTCACACAGCCTAGAAATCAGGGATGTCTGCGTTGTAATTTAGGTCCCGGATCTGCTCTGCGGACACTGAGGCACCCAAGCGGAGTCCTCGCCGAGCCCCACCCAGCTGCTTGCGGGTGCCTCCTGCTCACCTGGGACCGCAGGTGCTGCTGTTCTCGCTCTAGCTTCTCCTGGTGCAGCAGCCGCACCTGCTCCTGCTGCTGCTGCAGCTGCACCTGCTGTGCAATCACCTTGAGCTTTTCCGGGTACATGTGGGCCTCCAGTGAACGCACCTGGGGGCAGAGAGGCAGGCTCAGGGGCAGGTCCCAGACCACCCCTTGGCGCCTCCTCCAGTGCAGGGACCTCGGGGCTGCCAGGGTCAGCCTCCCCCACCTCTACGCCTCACAAAGCAGGCCATTCACTCTTGAAAATCCTAGCAAGAGCCTATCACCTGCTGAAGATACCAAAGTTCTACCATAGCCTCCCAGGCTGGCTCTGACTCACCTCTTCTCCTTCATGACCTTCCTCATGCCATGCTGCCTCCCTCCCCCCAGCTTCAGGGGCTTTGCCCATGCTGTTCCTTATGCCTGGAGCACCCTTCTCCCCTCTCAGCCTGGTTAACTGTGAGACCAACCCCACCCCTCCCAACCTCCCAACCTCACCTCAAGTCACTTTAATAGAGAAGCCATGGGGCAGCCCAAATCCCACTCCCGATGTCCATGCTTCCTGCACAACCTTTATAACGGCTGCATTTTTACACTGTGAGATCCTTTAACTAATCTCCCTACCGCAAAGCAGATGGTGGCCCCTGAGGGCGGGGACCTGTCTAGTTTGCTCCCCACTGGACCTCCCCACTCCTAGGCCTAGTACAAAGCAGGCACTCCTGTAAATAACCGCTCAAGGGAAGTAGGAATAGGAGGAAAGGAAGAGAGAGGGAATCCCCACCACCACACCCACCCACCTGCCTTACCTGCTCCTCCAACATCATGCGGACCGAACGCTCCTTGTCTAGCTGCTGCCGCAGCTCGATCATCTCTCGCCGCAGGTCCTCTGCCTTCTCGTCCTCCCAGATGTCCGGTGAGCCAATGCCCTCATCTTTGTCCTCTGCTCGTCGTCGCTTGGGGGATGAGCCACTCAGCTCCTGAGGACCCCAAGGGGTCAGTGTGTGTGCCTTGACACTTCGTACCACACCAGCAATGGGGAAGTCAGAGAGCCCCATCATAGCCCCCTAAAGCTGTCAACCCAGGTGCACCAGCACAGTGAGCCCCAACCTGCAAATCCAACAACGGTCACAGGCCACAAACAGAGGGAGAATGGACCCAATTCCTTCCAGAGCTACTCCACTACACTTGAAAGATGGGTAAATTGAGGCCCTGGCAGGCAGGCAAATGACTCAAATGGGTGGGTCGGTGGGGAAGATGGGAGCTGCAGCCACATGGGTGTCTCAGGGCAGTGGTTGGGCCGACTCATGCCCATGCCGGGGAGAGGGAGCCAGGAGGAGGGCAGGGCACTGAGGTGATGGGAGGCCTCCAGAGGTGCTACCTGGATGAAGCGCTTGAGCTGTGTGTTCTGCTGCAGGAGCCTAGTCTTCTCCTGCTCCAGGGAGAAGATGTATTCCGCCGTCTGCTGGAGGATGGCTGCCTGCGGGCAAGAGGGACAAGTCAGGGGCCCTGGCTGGAGCAGCTGCCAAAGCTCACTTCCTTCTCCCTGTTGGAGCCCACCACCTGCTCCAGGCAGCCCTCCCTGACCTCGCCTACCTTGCTGAGCTTCTCTCCATCTGTGTGGGGGATGAGGGTCTTGAGGGACTGGAAACCTGCGTTGATGCTCTGCATGCGCCTCCGCTCGTTGCTGTTGGCAATCTCCCTCCGAATCCGCCGCTCCTGGTCCCGCTGAGTCTCAGGGGTCAGTGGAATGTTGGCAAGGCTGCCAGGGAGAGCAGGGACAGACTCAGGCTAGATGCCCTCCATGCCCTGACCCCAATGGGCCCCTGTCTTTACAATTCATCTCCAGAGGGCCCCAGTGTAACCTGCATTTCTCCCCCTGCAAAAGATGCCAGACCTGTCTGATGCCTACACCCAAACAGATTAGCAGGGTGACGGAGTAGTGCGCTCTGCACCACCTGAGTGTCAAAGTCACCGTGCAGACCCCAGGTCCTGGCCCCAGTGTCTGGCCAGCAGCTCAATGTGAAACCCAAATCCTCATAGATAGTAAGAATCCCTGTGATTCTGACACAGGTGGGACCAGGTGACAAGTGGAGACACCAGCTTCTGGGACTCCTCTGAGTTCCTTGATATGCACCTGGACCACCTCCTTCAGTGTCTCAGGCTTGAGGCCTGAGGAAATTGTCCCTCCTCCCTCCCCATCCCTATAACCATGTCTCTAGCCACAAGCTCCTACACAAGCCCCCAGCCACCCTGCACTAAGACTTCAAAGGCAGAACAGTTAGCACTCACTGCAGGAAGGAGACACCAGGCCCACCTACCCCAAGAGGCAGACCCACCCGGTGCCAGAGAAGCAAGGCTTCCAGCATGCACTGGGCAATGTTACTGCATATTATGTGATTACATCCTACAGGAGGAGCAGCCAGTGGGGTGACAGAGAAGGCAGCCAGCAGAAGGGGGCTGAGGCTGCGGGATGAGAGGCGTTGGCGGGAGGCAGAGAAGGCAGTGGTGCCTGTGAGCCTATGGGCCCAAAGCCATTGCTCCCAAGGGGTGGGCCTGTGTGTGGCCTTGAGAAGGCATGTTCCCCTTCCAGGCCCTCTCTTGCAACTCCCCCCACCCCTGGCCTGATGGCTTCCAGATGCTGGGCTCCCAGAAGAGGCCACTGGCCCCACCCAAAGCCGCAGCCCTGGCTTCTTCCTGAGGGGCCCTCCCAGGGTGACCTGGTCTAGGATTGGGCTCACACCCTTGGATCTGGGGGAACGGGGAACGGACTCTGGGCAGCCCTATTTCCATAGATAGTGCAGCTGGGCTCAAAGAGGTGTCTGGTCCAGCTCCTCTGCCATGCCTAGCCCCAGGCAGAAAGGAGTCCACACAGAAACCCAGAAGGGAAACACTTCTGCAATAGCTGGAGACAGCGGAGGCCTATCCTGGCTTCCCCGCAGCCCGCCTTATCTGTCCCACCTCGGCTGTCTGCAGGATCCTGGACTTGTCCTTGCCCCTTCCTGGGCCCCAACAGAGGGTGGTTGACTGGGTACCCTCTCAGTCAGTGGGCCAGAGATAAGACCCTTTCTCCACCAGTTGCCCCAGGTCCTCCCTGCATCCCCTCCCACAGGGTACAGGTCCCACAGTGCCTTGGAAAGAAGACCCATTACCCCCACTTTATAGATGGGACTTAGGGCTCAGAGTAGGGTGGGACATGGTTTTAGGGTCAGACAGCCAAGCAACTGGATACCCCACTTCTGGGCCAGGAGTACCTTACTTCTCCCAGTTTCCATGCCCTTACAGTAGGGGTGACTGGGGTGGCTGGAGAGTGTGCAGGTCAGACCTGGTATGAAGGGCATGACTGCCTTTTGGGGGAGAGTGGGTCAGAACAGAGTCCAGGCTCCCAGGCCTGGCAGTGCCCTCCAGAAGCTCTGTGGTTGGTGGATTAAAGCCGGGGCTCTTTGGGGCGAGAAAGGATGGGGAGAGATGTCTACAGTAAGCCAAGCCACTGGGTGACTGTCTGGGAGCATCTCCCTCCCGCTAAGGAGAGATACAAGGAGAGACACCCCCCCCCCCCACTCACTCAGTCCCTGGGTCCCTCACGGTAATGCCCAAAGGCCAGAGCTGACCAGAGTAATGAGGGGTCAAAAAGGAGTCCCACGTCCATCCCTGAACCACCCTGGGCACTAGCCCTTCAGAAGGCCAACCTGGACAGCCTGGCAACAGAGTTATAAGTTTTTTAAAAAGTCTTCTTAAGTTCTTACTATAATGTGCTAGGGACTTGCTTTGCTGAGATTTTCTCATTGAACTGTCACAATCTTCATCTGATTTTTGTAGCCTTATGATTTCCTGTGTGGGATGAGGGCACAGAGACTTGGAAAGGGACAGCTCAGCAAATTGTGGGGCTGGGACTTGAACCCGGATCCCAGGGCTCTGCTCTTACCCACAAGAGGTCTCGCCACAGAAAAGAGTGGGCTCTAGAATGTCCCACAGAGAGGCACACCCCGACAGGTGACAGTTACTCCTATATTAAGGACCAAGCCTCCCATCCTGTTAGCTCCTATTATCATTCACAGAAGTCTTCTACATTTTTCCCTGACTCTCACAGAAACCCAGCAGAATGGCTGCATCATCCTGTCGCAATGAGGAATCCAGGGTCTTGGGAGGTTAAATGACAAGGCCAATGTCAGGCAACCAACCAGGCACCTGCAGACAATGAAGCTCACTCCTCTCCCACCTGCTGATGGCGCCCTCTACTGACAGCTCATACACACAGCCCACTGTTTACTAGAGGCCCCTGTGTGTGGATGCAAGAGGCAGCGCTCCTCCACCAAGACACAGCTCAGGGGTCCCCCACCAGCCAGCTCATCTACTTATGAAACCTCAGCTCTGGAGAGCTGACCCTCAGCCTGTCCCTTCCCGCCCAGAAAGCTCACAAACTGGGGAGACCAATGGAGACTGCAGGACCCCAGGTCTGCAAGCCCCAGCCAGAAGTTCCCAAAAGGAAGAGTCCTGAGGCCCAGGTAGGGCATAGGAGCCTATGTCTTCACCTGCTCATCAGAAGCCACCAGCCTGTTTCTTCCAAATGTTCCATCAAGTTCCCTCTGCCACCAAATCCATCAGCCCAGCCTCCTGGCTCAGGAACCAGCTAGTGCAGACTTAGGTCTCCAGAAAAGACTTCTCCCCCAAAGATACAGTATCTAATGGGGACCTGGGCTGCCACCAAGACATTCCACTATCACTCACCTAAATAGCCCAGGAAGTACCAGCTGACAGTTTCTTTAACAGATTTAACTAACCAGGGGTTCTGACTGGTGGAGTGCTGGCCAAGTAGAGGTACCTATAAAGGATGGCTAACTGGAATTTCAGTTGATACTGTACTAGATAAAGTAGATTTTCCTGTAAATGCCTTAAAGTTTTGTTTTTGTTTGCATTTCTTTCTGAGTTTTGCAGAAGTAAATATGATTTACAGTAATTGTGGGCTGACCAGACGGACTGTATTTTCTTTTTCCTTTTTTTTTTTTTTTTAACGTGGGTAGCTCCCTGGCTGGGAATCGAACCCAGGCCACAGCATTGACAGTGCCGAAGCCCAGCCACTACACCACCAGGAAACTCCCCCAGCTGGACCATTTTAAATGAGATAGAAAACAATGGTACTATCCCATTTCAAATGGTGTGTGGTCAGCCTCGTCTCACTGAGCGAAATTCAAAGGGTCAGTAGGCTGACCATACGTACCATTTGAAAAGGGACAGTATTATTGTTTCCTGTCCTGTTTAAAACAGGACATCTGGTCAATAATTGTAAAAGTCCTACGCACTCCCTTCTATATCAACTTTAGAACCAATCCTAGGTAAGCAGTAAAGGTGGCCTGGGTCCACTAACACCGAGTACCTCTGGCTTCTCTTACACCCTGACTGCCCTCTGACAATCCCCTGGGGCTGGCCAGGGGCTGCCCTGCCTCGGGGATAAGGGAGGGTTCCTGCCAAGAAACAGTCTGGGTACTAGCCTCAGGTGGCAAGACCAGAGCTGCCACCCCACCCTCAGACAGAGCACCCTCAGACAGCCCCCTGGGAATAACGCCGGCATCCCAACTAGAGGTTCAGGGCAGGGAGCATGCTCTTCTAGTTTAGATCCTGACCTGTACCTAGCCCAAGGTATTCCCCATTGCCCTAGGTCCCCCTATGCCTGGTTCCAGCCTCCAATTAGCCACTGTCAACTCTCATTTCACACTGCACCAAAGTCACTCACACACCTGCCACTCAAGAGTGACACAGTCAGACGTGAGACAGCCATACGAGGTTTCTCCCAGACTCCAAAGGAGGACAGGAGGGAGAAAGACGACCCTCACCAAGGATGCCCAAGGTGTTCATCCTTCTCCCTGCAGCAGGTACTGAAGCAGCCTGGGGCCCTTGCCCATCCCCCTACTTCTGTCCATACACCCCACTGCACCAGCCTGCCCTCGTACCAGATCACACCACATCCAGGCTGTTCCCATCAGAAACATCCCCTCCCCAGAGCTTCTCCAGCCCCTCAGAGGGAACCCTGCACTCAGTAGGTTCAAGTGCAAACTCTAGCCTTGCCACTTACTAGCTATGGAACTCCAAGCTTAGCCACTTCATTTCTCAAAGCCTCAGTCTCCTTATCTGTAAAATAGGGGAATACCAACTTCCTTCACAGGGTCATGGTAAAGTTTAAAAAATGAGGAGGAGAATAGCAGGAGAGAGGGGGAGAAGAGAGAAAAAACAGATATTGAAGATACCGGGATGCCTTGTTTTTCCAGGTTTTGTACCCAGGACTCCAGGAGAACCCATAAATCTCTCTCAGGGGGCTGACAAGATCCTTAATCACCTGAGACCTTAAGCTCTTAAGGCAGATGCCAGTTCTGGTTCATTGTGATATCCTCAATCCCAGCACTAAGTAGGTGCCCCGTAAATACCAATCAGGGACCCAACACACATTCCAAAGCCCATAACTGTTCTCTAAGTCCTGAGAGCAGCTTGTCTCTTTCCCTGCAGAGGACAGTCTCTAAAATCTTTAAGACCATACCAGCTTCTAAGAGTTTGAGAACCATTTTAACAGCTACCAGGTACTTTCCATACATGTAGTCCAACTTCACAGGTGCTCCATTTTACCAAGACTAAGAGCAGTTAAGTGGAGTTCCCTGGTGCTGTAGTAGCTAGGCTTTGGCGCTGTCCACACTGCGGCCTGGGTTCGATTCCCAGCCAGGGAACTACCCCCATTAAAAAAAAAAAAAAAAAAAAAGAGGAGCAGTTAGGTGACAAGTCCAAAACCACAGCTTGTGCAGGACCCGCTGTACAGTGCAGGGGCCCCTCTGCAAAGGTAGGTAACCCCACTAGTCACTGAGGGATGGAACAAAGTCCACCAGCCTGAGAAACAAGTCCACTTGGTCAGAAGGTCCTGCCCAACCCACAAGCTTGATCTCTGACAGATCTCCAACCTCATACCCTGACCCCTTCTACAGATGAACAAACCGAGAGGCCCCCAACTCCACACCCTGGCTGTGCACAGGCTGACAAGTGTTTCCCAGCAAGGCATGAGAAGGCCCACATGCCTGGCCCTGCAGTGGGGTCCCACTAGTTTGAGTGCTTTGCCCCTGCAGGACAGATGGTCTCTGTCAAAACAGGGTTAGGGACAGAAACAGAGTGAAGAGTCCACTGCACCAAACCTGCCCAGGGTCAGGGCAGGCAATGTCGTGTCCAGCATGTGGAGCAGCTCAATCCCTCCTCCCCACCGTCCAACATACCTCTAAGCAACAAAAAGCTGGGGAGTAAGAGCAGGGCACTGGGATCAAGGTTCAAGTCCCAATTCTACCACTTGCTATAGCTGTTTCCTTCCCAAGCCTGTGTCCTCATCCCATACAGGGATTTTAGGCCACCTAGGAAGACTGACAATTCAGTGAGAAAAATCTGGCAAAACAAGTCCCTATAATATACTAAGAGCTCCGGATTTTTAAAAATTTTTTATAGCTAGGTCCTCCAGGTGTACCTTTTGAAGGGCCAGCCAGCCCTGAGGGCGTCCTGCTGGCTGCAGGACCCACTAACTGGCTCATCTTTCTTGAATTTGAGAGTAAAGTGGGTACGAAGTGGTGTTATTATGTGTGCAGCAACCTTCCCCCAATCTCATTTCTGCAGCCCCTGGTATCCAACCAGCCTGGGCCACACCACCTGGGGCTCCACCTCCCTCAATCCACCGCCCAGCCTTCCCCAGCGGCTGCAGAGCACGTGGTCACAGCCCTGGGGAGCCATTTCTCGGCTAGATCGGCGCCGCAGGATAGGAGCCACAGATCGCAAACTTGGGCACACGAGAGAAACCCCCACCCACCCACCAAGCAGTATCGCCGTCCGCGGCGGTGTTCAGTATGCAAGTCTGCCAGGTCTTTCTAGCTATCCGAGTCGCGGGTACGGGCATTTTAACAAGTGTACAAGGATGTCTCGGATGCAGGTGGTGTACAAACCCATCACCCTTTGGTAACTGGTGGATCTGGAGCAACCTGGGTCAAACTTGTAAAGTGGCTCCTGCAGGAGAGCTGCAGACCTCGGACCACCCACCCACCCGGCTGGGAGACCTGCCGCTTTTGGTTTATGGCTGGGGGAGGGGAATGGGACGGGAAAGTTTGCAGTTGAGAACCACGTGTGACGAGCAGCGGCCTCGACAGGGTAGGGGTGGCTTCTAGTACCCCCTCCCCAGAAAGCCTCCCCCGCTCCCAGCCTGCTTCACCTATCCCGCCTGCGGGGGCCGAGCTTTGTGTGGGGAAAGCATGGCCTGAGCGCGCCTACAACTCCCACAATGCCGTGCCAGCGGGGCGCGGAGAACTACAGCTCCCACGAGGCGGCGCACCGAGATCCGCCTACTCCAAGAGGGCTGCAGAGTCACGTCCAGGCCTCGCTAGTAAACAGCGCCCGGGCGCGGGTGGCGAGCGAGCTAGTGGCCGCGAAAGTGTCCCGGTCTGCGGGGATCCCGGCGGGCCGCGCGGGCCCCTTGGGTCCCGCCCACACCCGCACCCTTACGCGAACACGCCCCCGACCCCACAGCAGCCCAGCGCCCTGCAAAAACGCACACCACCCGGCTCCCCGCCCCCCCCCCACGCCCGGAGTCGCGGCGTGGCTGCATTGTAGCGTCCCCCGCGCGCCCCAGGGCCCTCAGGCCCCTCAGGCCCCCTAGGAGAGGGACGCCCAAAGAGCGAGGAAAGAGGGAGAGGAAGGAAGCCGCCGCGGGAGGGGGGAGGAGGAAGCGCGGGGGAAAGCCACCAGCACCAAGCATGGCCGGGACTGCTGCAGAACCACGTGGGTCTGTTTGCAATTTAAAAACGTCGCGACTCGCCAGCCTACAGCGGACAAAAGTGACCGGGGCCGCTCAGGGCCCCCACGTTCCGAGGGAGGAGGGTCCCCAGACGGCACGAGCCCAGCGCGCGGGGCTGCAGCCGCCCCAGCGGCTAAGAAAGGCTAGCGGGGTTGGCGGCGCAGGCCATGCGTGCGTACACGCGCGCCCGTCCGGTCGGGCTGGCCGGGGGCTGCAATCGTAAGAAGGGAGTGGGGGGGAGGAGGAGTACACACCTACAGAGCCCTCCTATCACTTCTTTCTCTGTTTTCCTGAAATGTTGCAAAGAGGGCACCTTCTGAGTGGGCACCATGAAATACTCCATAGCGATCGGCCCCCCTCCTCTGCACGAGCCGGGTCCCGCAGTCCGCCGGAGAATGCAAGATGGAAATCCGAATCAAAGGGCAGCGCCGGACAGAGGTGCAGAATCGGCCGGTCCCAGATGCTGGCGGCGGCGGCGAGGGGAGGGAGGCGGGCGGGAGGGGCGGGAGGGAGGTCTCTCCGGCCTGCCTCCCCGGGCGCGTGTATGTGTGTGTGTGTTTGCAGCTGATCAGATGTCTGTTTCAAGGCGGGAAACAGCTGGTGAAAACTCAGCACTCCCCCGGCCTCCTTCCGCGGAGTAAGGAATTGCATGTAAACAAAGGACTATTTGCAGCGCCCCCCAGGCGGCGCGAAGCTGGGGCGAAAGGGGCGCAGGCCCCCGGAGGCGGGTGGCAGCCTAGGTCTGCGAACATACCCCCTGGAGCCGGGGGCTGCGGGCCTGCTAGGGGGGTGCGGCGTGAATGAAGCGAGCTGCGGCCGAGCTACATGCGCCACTATGGGTGATGAGGTCCATCAGCTGACAGGTTGGCAAGCGTTGCAAAAAAAAAAAAAAAAAAAAAAAACCAAAAAAAAAAAAAAAACCAGCCACCGCGAGGGAACCCAGCCCATGCGGCCGGGGTCCGTCGGGGACTGCCCCGTGCAGGGTCTGCACGCTCTGGGGCCCTCGGGGGCGGAGGGCGCGCAGCTGGGCTCGGCATGCGGCGGCAAGGGCGGCCTGGGGTGCTGCTTGGGGCTTTTCCTTTTTCACAATTGCAACTGCACGAAGTGGAGCCGCTCTGGCGCGCTCCCTCCGAGCCCAGGGCCCCCTGGAAACTTGCGTCAGAGCCACCGCTTCCCACATTCAACTTGGGGCCGACTTAGGAGGCCGGCCAGCCTCCTCCCTCCCTCCCTCCCTGCCCGCCCAGTGGTCCTTCGCCGGCCGCCCGACCTGGGCTCCGGAGCCTGGGAATCCTAGAGCCAGGGAAAGGAAGGCAGAGGGGGGCGCGCCGGGAGCCTCGGATCCTGTGGCAGCCCTAGGAAGCTGGGGCCCCCGGCGGGGCGGGAAAGGTGGAGGAGAGCCAGGACGGCAGCGGCCGGGGGACTGGCTGCCAGCGCGGCTGGGAGGTCTGGTGGCTGCTGCTGGGTCTCATAGAACCCCCCGACACACACACACACACACACACACACTCTCTCTCTCTCTCTCTCTCTCTCTCTCTCTCTCACTCTCTCTCACTCTCTCTCTCTCTCAACACACACACGCACACACTGCTGGGTCTCAGAAACACACACACTCACTCTCACAGAACACACACACACACTGCTGGGTCTCTTATACACACACACACACACACACTCTTTCCCCTTCCGCAGGGAAGCTGGTTGGCAAAGCCAATTCGAGACTTACTCCTTCGCTAGGGTGCGCTCTCTGGGGCGGGGGACACTGCCTGGCAGCAAGCTTCTTTCCCACCCCCTACCCCCACCACCACCCTCACCACCACGTCCCCACCTTCCTAACCCAGGCCCTCCCTGGCTCCTGGAGGGTTGGCCCCAGGCTCAGGAAAACCACGCCTGCCTTGGAATGTCCTGCCTCCTGCACACCGCCTTTCCCAGTCCTATCCGCCTTCAAGGTTCCACCCAAATCGCGCCTAATTGAAAATACTCCTACTAATAACAAGGATTACTGTTATTATTAGGAAATATTGTTATTAGATAGTGCAAGCACCTTGTAGATGCCCAGCAGTTCTGCATGCATCCTTAAAGCAACCTGTTGGCCAGTTTCTCTAACGACAGAGCCCAGGCTTAACATCACAGTTTCTGGGCCTCCCTGTGGAGACAGGGAATGTGTTCAGGAAACGAGGACATCAGAGGGATAACATAGGAAACAGGGCCACATAACTGTACACTGAGCAACATGTACAGAGCCTGGATGAATGAACAAATGTATGACAGTTGGGAGAAGTGTTATCAACCCCTTGCTCTTCCACAGAGCTGCCTTAACTGGGCTTGGTCCCCATGAGCTGGCTTTTTCCATATCTGCAAAGGACACCTTCTTCCCTAGAGCCCTCAGCTGTCTCACATGCACAAACCCCAAGGCCCCTGAGCTGGACCAGCCGCTCCTGCCCCAATGCCTGAAATATCACTGCCCTTCAGTCCTCCACTCCAACTCTCTCCCATCACTATGGCAGTAGCATAAGCAGTCCCTAAAATCCCAGGCTGTCCCCATTCCCAGGAGGTTCTATACATCCCCCCCCACCCCCACTTTTCCTCCCCGTCCCAACTCCTAAGCTCAGTCCACTGTGCCCTCTGGAGCCCTCAGAGGGTATTCAGCAAAATCCCTTAAATCTTCGACCTTTGATTCTCCAGGTCACCTTCTTGCTCTAAATTAGGAGTCAGCAAACTTTTTCTGTAAAGGGCATGGAAAAGTTATTTCTATTAGTTTCCTATTGCTACTGTAACAAATTATTACAAACTTAGTGGTTTAAAACACACAAATTTATTCTCCAGAGGTCAGAAGTCCAAATGGGTTATATTTGGCTCAAATCAAGGTGTCGGCAGGGCTGTGTTCCTTGTGAAAGCTCTAGAGGGGACTACATTTCCTTGCCTTTTCCAACTTCTAGAGGCAGCCCAAATTTCTTGGCTCATGGCTCCTTCCTCCATCTTCAAAGTGTGGCACTACAACTTCTGCTTCTTCATCACATCTCCTCCAACCCTCCTGCCTCCCTTTCATGATGACTTGGGGCCCACTCAGATAATCCAAAATAATTCCCCCATCTCAAGATCCGTAATTTAGTTACATCCTCAAAGTTCCTTTTGCCATGTAAGGTAACTTTTTCACAGGTACTGGGGATTAGGACATAAATATCTGGGAGGGAGCATTTTTCTGTCTACCACTCCATTCTTAATTTGTGTGCCATACAAAACCAGGCAGTTCCCAGCCAGGGAGCTACCCACATACCAAAAAGCAAGAAAAAAAAAACAAACAAAACAAAACAAAACAAAAAAAAAACCAGGCAGAAGTTACAATATGCCACAGTAATTCCACTCTTAGGTATATATCCAAAAAAATAAAAAAGTGACTCAAACATGTACACAGTGTTCACAGTAGCATTATTCACAATAACCAAAAGGTGCGGATCATCTACTGTCCAACTGACTGGATAAACAAAATGTGGCCTATCCATACAATGGAATATTATTCAGTCTTAAATGGAATGAAGTTATGATACATCTACAACATGGATTAGCCTTGAAAACCATGCTAACTGAAATAAGCCAACTATAAAAGAGCACATATTATATGATTCCACTTTTATGAACTATCTAGAATAAGCAAATTCATTGAGACAGAAAGTAGATTAGAGGTTACTAGGGACTGGGGGATGGGTGAATGGGAATTATCGCTTACTGGGTATGGAGTTCCTGGTTGGGGGGAATGGAAAATTTTAGAAATAGTGGTGATTATATGACATTGTACATGTAATTAATACCACTGAATGCACACTTTACATGTTTCAAATGGCAAATCTTACATCTATTTTACCACAATAAAAAAAGTTAAACAAAAAAAAGGTCTGTGAGCTGGATTTGGCCTGTGGGCTATAGTTTGCCCAATGCCATTGATTCAACCAATTTTCCCCCCATAATTCTCACGTTCCTCTTTATCCGGCTTAGAATTCACTGCCTATCAGTATGTATACACTCTCTCTCTTGAGTCTAACCTCACCTGCCCTGCCTCTACCGCCCTCCCCCAACCCAAGCTGAACAGGGCTGCAAAAAAGAAATCCCACAACCCTGCTGACTGATCTGATTTTTGAATGCCAGGATCCTGGAGTGCAGCCTTGGGCCTCTGATAATTGCTCCATATTGCCCTATCCTCCCACTTTCTCTCTCCTCAAGAACTCCATCACCCCCTCCCACTCCTCACTCTCTGCTCATGACCGACCTCACGTCCTGTTTCTCGGAGAAAATGGGAGCAGTTAGAAGAGAGATCCTACACACTCTGTCACCACCTCTACCTCCCTACCTGTACCTGTAATGAGTCTGGATGAATGTCCGTGCATGGAGAACCCCCACCACCCCATTGCCTATGACTCAGAGACGTCTCTCTGGCAGCTGCCTGCTCTCCTTCATCCTCAGTGTGTGCCTCTGTTGGACTGCTCCACCACCAAAAACAAGCTGTCCTTATTCCCATTTTTTAAAAAAGAAAAAGAATGAGCCTACATCCCCTTCCTGCTACCATTCTTTTCCCAAGTCTCCTTTACAGCACAACCCCCTAAACTGGGTGCTTATTCTCACTCTCCAACTCCACCTGGCCCCCACAATTCCATGAAAACTGCTCTCTCTAAAGTCACTGGTGAACTCCAAGAAGCTGTTTTCTGTTTTCAGCATATCTGGACTTCTTGAAATCATTTTCCTTGGGATCTGGGATCTGAACCCCATGGGGCCACAGTTCTCAGACCTCCTCTCTATCTACACACACTCCCTGCTCTTCGGACAACAGCTTTCCAGAAAGGTCTAGAAGCCATGCCATGTGGTTCAGATCCAGGCTCTGCCTGACCTCCAGCTTCAGGGTGATCCCAGGCAATTTCCTCAACCTTACTCAGCTTCCTCATCTATAGACCAGAGGAAATACAGCACCTAACTTGCAGGTCGTCACAAGAAGTTGGTGGCATGCCTGGCATGTTGTAGCATCAATAAGTGGTAATTGCTGTATCACTGGTACCAGGTTGCCACAGGCAGTGGTAGCCAGAAGTATCTGAGCTGGCTCAGGGACAGCATTTGGTGGTGTGCAGGGAGGAACAGAGGAGGAGCCTAGCTCTCCTCAGCTTCACTGCTAAAACCTGCCACAGGTCAAAGGGAGCAGTCATGCTGTAAGGTTCTTTGACATTGAACATAGGCTTCACCTGCTTTACAGTAGAGACGAATGCACGTAGGATAGAGTGGTATGAACATCAGCCTGCTGACCTTTTGCCCTTTAAGAGGGTGATCTTTGTAAAAAGTGTAGTCAAATAACTTTCCAGGGATGAACACTGTTAGAAATGCAGATCATCATCTGCTAAGCTAGTGCCCAGCTCTCTTCCCTCCCCTTTGTCCCACTTCCCCTAGCCCCACCCCCAAGTTCCAGGTAGGAGGAATGCATGAGAGTCATCCACAGGCTTTAATGATGAATGAATACACAAAATGTGGTTCATTTATACAATGGAATATTATTCAGCCATAAAAAGCAGTGAAGTACTGATTCATGCCACAACACAGATGAGCCCTGAAACACGATTATCAGAGAAAGAAGCCAGACACACAAAAAAGTCACATATTGTATGATTCCACTTATATGAAATATTAGGAATAACCAAATCTATAGAGATAGGAAGATTAGTGGTTGCCAGGGAATGAGAGGGAGTTAGGAGGAAATGGCAAGTGTGATTGCTAATGGGTGTTGGGGGTTTCTTTTGGGGCAATGAATGTGTTCTAAAATTTGTTGTGGTGATGATTACACAACTCTGTGAATATACTAAAAACCACTCAATTCTAAAATTTAGATGGGTGAATTGTATCAAATAAAGCTGCTAGTGTTTTTCTAGGTTCATAATTTATTGTACATTGAGTATCACATGATTAGTTGATGTTAGTTTCACCAGGCACAGGAAATTAACAGAAGTACAGTTTAGAATTCTTTTTTTAATTTAATAATTAAAATTTTTACCTTATTAATTGACCTTGAAGTTAAGATGTATAGCTTTCCATTATGTTTTTTTTTTCCTTTTTTTTTTTTTTTTTTTTTTTTTTTTTTTTTTTTTGCTTTTTGGTATGTGGGTAGCTCCCTGACTGGGAATCAAACCCAGGCCACAGCACTGACAGTGCCAACGCTGAAGCCTTAATGAAGCCTTAAGCCACTACACCATCAGGGAACTCCCTTTTTTTTTTTTTTTGAGTTCTCTTTCCATCACCTTATATTTAGCTTCCCCTCCCTCTCCCACCCCCTCCCCTTCTCCCCTCCCTAACCCACTCGTTCCCAAATAAACATTGAACTATTGATTGTGTCCATGGGTTGGTTGTTTGTTCATTTCTTTTCTCTTTGTTGCTTTTGCTTTCAGTTTTATATTCCGCATATGAGTGAAGTCATACAGTTCTTTGTTTTTTCTGTCTGGCTTATTTCACTAAGCATGATGATCTCCAGGTCCATCCATTTAGAAATCTTTTATGTTGCTTTCACAGCTGAAGTTTTTTTAGACCTTAACCTAAAGTATGAGACCAGCAAAGCAATGCCTCCAAATGTGGTCAGTACACAATTCATTCTACTTGCAAGTGTGTAAGAGTTGAAATATTTTTTGACGCCAGTAAAATGGAATTGGTCTTCAATTTCTGGACTGCCATCATTTCAATCTTGCAAAAGGCAAGAAATCCAGAGGCTGTGTCCTTCAACGTACAAAGTTACCCCTCAGCCCAGCCAAAAGAAGCCATAAAGCTGTTATTTTAAAAATGATTTTATTGACCCTAAAAATGGCCAGAAGTCCAGGGGGTCCCAGAAATCATGGGGATTCCCTATAGCAGAAGGTTCCAGAGCTCCTTTCTTAGCCAAAGTGGGACCTGCCTGCTCTGATGGAGCCATCAGCACAGCCCTTCTCAGAACCAACCTGCCCTCATCTCAGGATGGTTGGAAGCTCAGGTGAGAGGTGTGAACCCTAAGAATGTGGGTTTAACTGCAGCCAGGATGGGAGATTGCAATCACAAGTGGCTGCTGCAGGTTTTGATTCTACACAGCACCCAGCGGAGCGGGGGGTAAATTTTTCTTATTTTTACCCTACATGTATCTAGAATACTATTCTTCTCTTTGGACAGATGCTGTATTTGTTTCTTGTTATAGAATAATTTTCCACTAATTTATTGGCTTAAAACAGCACCTGTCTATCATTGCACAGTTCAGGAGTCAGAAGGCCAGGACTGGCATGGCTTGGTTCAGTAACCTGAAGTGTCAGCTATGGATTTGATTTCATTTGGGACTGAAATCCTCTTCCAAGCTCACTGATTGTCAGCAGAATTCAGTTCCTTTCAGCTGTAGGACGGAGGTCCTGTTGGTTTACTGGTTACTGGCTGGGGTCTGCTCTCAGCTCCTAAAAGCCATTCTCAGCCTTTGTCCCATGGGCCCACCCTCAATCTAGAGGTGGATCCCCCTCTCACTGCAGATCTCTCTAATTTCCTCTTCCAGAAACAGTCAGAGAAAAGACTCTACTTTTTAAGGGTCAGATGATTAGGTCAGGCCCACCTGGATTATATCCCTATCTTAGGGTCAACTGAGAATATATAACATAACCTAATCATGGGAGTGATAAGTCCAGTCCCTCAACTAAAGGGGTATATACAAGGGCTGAAGTCATTGGGGGAATCAAAAGAATTCTGCTACAACAGAACATGGAGGTACAGAGAAAGTTAAGGGACTTCCCTAAGGATATACAGAGAATTGCAGATGGAACCTAGGAATCTAGGGCCCCAGCCCTAATTTGAGGCTTTTTTCTCCATGAAAATATGCCAGGATCAGGGAGGGGGTTGGACAGATGGTCTTTCAGACCCTAGCCTACTTGGGAGAGTGGGGATGGTAGACACCAGCTCTTGGATCAGGGATGGAGGTCCCATAGAAGCAAAAAGCCCCTGCTTGGGAGGAAATCCTGAATGCTCCCAGAAAAGTAGAATGGTAGTCAGATGCCCATGCTGAAGTCTGGAGCAAACCTCATTATCCCCCAATACCCTGGCCCCTTTTCCTATCCTAGACACAGGGAGCTCTCCAGGCCAACAAGGCTGGGGTTTCCCAACCACTAGGGGGCGCCCGGCATGCATGGTACTTGGTGGGCAGGCGGACTGTGAACACGTTTGGGCAAACCAAGGGAGGGACTGGGGTAGAGGGCCTGACCTCTGGCCTCCCACACCCGCAAGGCCCTGCAGATCTTGGGGGCATCGGGCTTGTCTAGGAGCCCCAAAAGGCCCTGACCTCTTGATGCCCACTTCCTTTGTTTAGCCAGATCTGACTCACTTTGCTCATAAGCAAGACCTTCAAAAGGGGGCTGGAGTCCACTACCTATGGCATGTCCCTTGTCCCCTCCATCCAGGCCCGCTACTGCAGCCCAGCAGGGTGGGCTCCTGCCCTCACTCCTCCTCTCTCTCCTCAGTAGTCAGCACTCATCTCATTCCTTCATACTCCATGGGAAAGTTTCACTTCCGTCTGCGAGTAACTTTCCCCAGGGACACATCTCTCTGCTTTTCACCATGTCATCAAGGAGGAACCAGGTACACCCTGCTTCAGTTAGGTCCATTCCCTTTATAAAAATTCAACTGATGGCCACCCTGGCTGGTCTGTTTCAATTTTAGACAGAAATGGCTATCTGACCACTTCCTCAGTTGATCTCTATAAGCAGCACAGGGTGGCTGTGACAATCCCCCCTGGCAGACCAGGAGCCTGAGGCATGGCACATAGCCATAAAGGTGGGACCTGACACCCAGCCTCGGCCCTTCCCACCAGAGAGTTCAGAGGGAAGGGGAGAACAGAACTTGGGGCCTCTGGTCAATATAAAAGGAGAGTAAGTCAGCCTAGGGACCAAGGTGATGTGGCACGAAGGGCAAAGGGTCAGCATAGGTGCCACAAGAAACCAGAAGACAGCATCTGGAGTTCAGGAGAAGGGTCACAAGTGGAGAGATAGGAGAAGAGGACAACGGGGGGCGCTGCTGACCTCAGAGAGAGTGGCCAGTGTCTTTCTGGGCAGCTGGCTCTCGGAGAAGGAGTGGACAGAGGTGAGGGCAAGAAGGCAGTATGTCCTGGCCCATTTGAGAATGGGAAAGAATGAGGCTGGGACTGGTCAGGCCATGGGAGGGGACAGAGTGCAAGGAGAGAGGTAGCCAGGAAACGGGAGTAGCTCTCCTGGGGGGTTCGGGGCAGTCCTCAGCCCTGCTCTGGTGGCTTTACTCAAATGCTCTGTTTTGTCCTCACTACTGTACCCCGAGTCTGTTATCACACCCCAGGGACCTGCTCAAGATCATCGCAGCTGATCAGTACCAGTACCCAGCATGCTGCAGGCTCCTCACAACCACCTGTGGGTTCAGGACTTGAAAGCTCACCTGGGACTGGTGGCCCAGCCCTGATCATGTAAGGCCAGGTGCAAAAGGGGCACCCAGCCAGATGCAGTGAGGGATATGAGGGAGAAAACACTGTCTGCATGAAAGGACAAGGTCAATTATATGATGACAGAGCCCATGTTTTGTGGTTGACTGTCAGTGCACAGGCAGCCAAAGGAAGGAATGACTCCTAGGAGTCAAAGAGGTTTTGGCTTCAAGTTTGGGCAGACAGGGAGGAAGAAGGCAAGATAAAGCCCCGGAGGGGAGCCAAGGGGCTAGAGCAAAGTGGCTGGTTTCGGGATGGCTTTTTCCTCCCTCAGCCCCTTCAGACCATGAGCCCCTGCTGCCCATTTCAGACTGTGCGCCACTGCCAGCACTTGGGGGATTAACATCTGCTGGTGCAGTGGCCTCAGCAGCAGCAGCAGCAGCAGCAGCAGCAGCAGCAACAGAGGCTGCTGTACGGCAGCACGAGGTGGTGCCAGTAACTCAGAAGCTGAAATGTGAGAAGCGGGAGGAGAGGGGCAGGGCAGGGAAAGGCTGAGCAGCAAGCAGCAGCAGAGAGGGTTTCCCTGGCAAGCACCCGAGATTCCACTTTGGTGGCCAAAGGAGGTCCTCCCATCCTTGCAAGGCCCATGTTCCCTCCACATGGCTGCCCCTCCAGCCTCACGCCGTGGGCTGTGGCACCCACTCAGCATGGTGCACAGGGCAGCATGTCTGTGCTGTAGATCTGGGGAAGGAATGGAGGGCTGGGCCCAGGCAACCAGCAGAGAATGCAGCAGGCCCTACCCAGCTTTGCCAGAAGCACTGGGTGGGGAGATGGGCAGAGGGGAGAGTGGGGAAGACAACGGGGAGGTCCCTCAGCCCGACCTCAGAGGCCTGGCCTTGACTTCCCCCTCCTTGGGTAGAACTTAGTCGGCAGCCTCCTGCTGCTCCAGGGACAGGGAGACTCCAAAGCTCCCTGCTGCACACTGCCCCCCCACCCCCAGCCCGCAGCCGCCCAGGCTGGCTGCCAGCCTGCCTTTGCAGTGAGGACTGACCAAGATAGGTGGCTTCCCAAGTGTGTGCTGGCTGCTGAATGGGCACCTCATCTCCCTTCTCTCAGTCAATCCCACAACCACCTAATCAGTGTATCAGTAGGTGGTATTATTATGACCCCTAACACACAGATAAGCAATAGAGGCTCATACATTCAGAAACTTGCCCAAAGCCAAACAGCCAGATTGGCAGAGCAGACTTAAACCAGGGTTTGTCTGACAACAGGACTCACATATCTACCCACCATGCCATGGAGGAAGGAAGGTGGAAGAAGCAAAGTTCACCGCTAGGTGAACACGGGTCTGTGTGCCAAATGCAAGGCAAGAGATCAAAGGCAGCCCTGAGACTCTCAGAAAAGCAAGGTGGTACAGGCTGAAAATGTATCCAGAGGAAGCAGTCAAGTGCCTGGTCCTGGATCTGTGGAAGAATCTGCAGCAGTAGGGACCTCTTATAACCCCTGGGGTGTTTCCCAGGAAACCATAGGATCACCACAACTGAGCAGGTGACCAGCACTCACCTTGACAGAACACGGAGAATTACTGGGGCTTGAGGTCCACATGGCCTTTGAAGAGTCAGCAACACTTACTGTGCAACAGCACTCAGCAAGGCTCTGCTAAAAATGAATGGAAACACCTCAGTAGGCATCACGGGGCCTGGCAGCCAAGAGTAGGAGAATCCCAGCACTTCCAGCTGTGTGACCTTGACTCACCTCTCTGAGCCTCAGTTTTCTCATCTGCAGGAAAGGGAGTGTTCCAGCACAGATACAAACCCCTGCTGTGAAGGTTAAATGAGGTTTTTGTCAAAAAGCACTTAGATTGAAAACCTCCATCTTCACAAAAAACTGTACACACATGTTCAAAGCATTATTCACAAAAGGTAGAAACAACCCAAACATCCACTGATGAATGGATACACAAATTCTGATCTATCTACATAATGGGATATTACTTCACCATAGAAAGGAATGAAATATTGATGCATGCTACAACACAAAAGAACCTTGAAAACATGATGCTCAGTAAAAGAAACCAAACACGAAAGGTCACATATTCCATTTATATGCAATGCCCAGAGTAGGCAAATCCACACAGACAGAAAGCAGACTGGTTGGTGATGGCCAGGGGCTGGAAGGGAAGGGAATGGCGAAATAGGGGGTGACTGCTAATGGTTCAGGGTTTCTTTTATATTTTGTTTTTGTTTCTAATCTATTTCATTTTTTAGAGCAGTTTTAAGTTCACAACAATACTGAGCAGAAGGTACAGAGCTTTCCCATACACCCCCTCCCTTCACGCATACATAGTTCTCTCATTAGCAACACCCCCTACATTTTTTTTACAATTGAAGAACCTACTGGAGTTTCTTTTTGAGACAATGAAAATGTTCTGGAATTAGATGGTGGTGACGGATGCACAACGCTGTGACTATACTAAAACCCACTGAACTGTACACTTTAGAAGGGCAAATTTTATGGTATATGAATTATATATCAATTTTTTTTTGTATGTGGGTAGTTCCCTGGCTGGGAATCGAACCCAGGCCGCAGCGCTGACAGTGCCAGCGCCAAAGCCTTAAGCCACTACACCACCAGGAAACTCCTATATCAATTTTTAAAAAGCATTTAGTAAGAGTTCAGCAAATGTACCTCTCATTACTATGTCCTTCAACTTCAGAGAGTTTGTCATAAATAGAAGAGGCCAGATGAATACATTAAAATATGCTCAATGCCCAGGCCAGAGCCAGGTAGCATAGTCCTGGCAGTGTGGGACAATTGTCACAACATGCTCAGTGCACAAAGATGTGAATGAGTGACCATGACAGGATCCACTGACCACTATGTTGACTGATGGAGTGTCCCAATGAAACTCTGCAGAAGTACTGAACCCACAGCCATGGAGACAAGAATAACCACAGGTGCATACAGCTGAGAGTTGTAGGACTTGGGTGGTTTGGTGGCAATGAGCTGGCACCCACAGACCTGTGGCAGCTCAGAAGTATGTCCCCAAGCAGAGCTGGTAAGACAGGAGGACAATGAGCCCAGGGGCGGAACAATCATTCTAGCACAACACCCAAGCAAAGTGTGGGAGGTGCCTTACCTCAGTTTACAAGGAGCTAGAAAAAGATGACAGTAGACCTGCTCTGCACCTACCCAGTTTCTCTGAGGTATCTAAGAGGCTCAGACTATTCTGGGCATCAATTATTCTTCTGAGAAGGTCCAGGCCTGAGTTCCTCTCAGATGCCCCCTGAGGTTCCAGGGTTCCAAAACAGAGATATACAAGATCAGCAAGCCTGGTTCAGAGCTGCCCCTCATTGTCAAATGACCAGACAGGCTTACAATGTGGCAAGGGAGGGACAGAGGCAGCCATTCTCAGAGCCTTCCTCCAGCCCCAGGTGCAGCTGAAGGCATAGGGCGGTGACTCCCAGAGGCAGGCCTGAGCCTGCAGACATGCATGTGCAGGTGGGGCACACACTTTTCTTCCTTAACCTCTTCACTCTTCCTCCTGCCTCTACCCTCTGTCCTGTGTAGTCCTTAACTCTCTGAGAGGAAGCCAAACAATATAGAACTCCCTGGAGAAGAGAAAGGGGCCTGCTGCATGCCCATACACACATGCACACACATCCTGTCACAGAGCTGATCACCCAGACACACGGAAGAGAAAGGGAACTAGAGGTGAGTTAGCATCTTGCCTCCTCCAGGCCAGGCAGGTGCCAAGGGATTTACGTGCATTGTCTCATTGAATCCTTAAAAGAATCCTATGAGATTTCATAGATGAAGAAAATGAGTTTCTGAGAGCTTAAGGAACTTAGCCAGTGGGACACCCACTAAGAGCCATAAAGCTGGGCACAGTGCCTGGCACAAGCCCCAGAAGCCAGTTCTGTGGAGGCAGTTTGGATCAGAGTCGGAGAATGTGGTGTCTCTGCCCACCATGGATTTGGTTCCTTTGGAGGACCCCTCACCTCTACTTTCTCGGTGTGGCTCTAGGGGTGTGGGCTGGGGCAAGCTCCTGACCTAGACCTATCCAATCAGTACCTTGTGGGACCCAACAAGAGGCAAGCCTGGGGTTTTAGTGGAGCCCTGGGAGAGGCAAGTTGGGCAGCACAGAGGATACTGGGTCAGGAGATGCAAGCCAGTGTCCCACACCATTGTTGAACACTGGATTAGCCAGGCCCTCGGCCTTTGCAGTTATATTAGCTGTTAAGCAACTGGTCTTTGAACACAGGTCTCACTGCAGAGCTCACAGTTTCCCATAGAGGCTCTGGTAGCTTAGGGGCTGGGACTTGGCTGGGGATGGGGCTTCACCTCTCTCCTAGAATCCTGAGGGTCGAGGGTTGGACCCCTGGGCCTCCTCCTAAAGCAGCTCTATCACTCAGTTTGACCTTCAAAGTTGGCATCTGCTTCAGGAATCTGTCTCCTCCTGGAATTCAGCCTCCAGATGTCGGCAGCGGTGGCTGCACATGGCTCCCCCCAGAGTGAATCAGCCACATTCCAAAGGTGCAAACACAGACGCCGCGCCCTCAGCAGCCTGGGGCTACAGACTTCCTCCCCAGGCCCGCCCAGCCCCCACTCCTGTTCCCCTTCCCTCTCCCCTCTTCCCAGCCAGACCAGGCTTTGGGCTTTCTTTCCAGAAACATTCTCTTGGAACTGAAACAGAGAGAAAAAGAAAGCCACTGGGGCCAGGAGACACCCTGATCCACTTAGTTCACTCCCTCCTCTGCAATGAGCAGGGACCCCAACCTAGCCCTCTCCCAGTTATCAGTATATATGGGTTCATTCACTCAACAGGTATTTATTGAGCACCTACTATGGGACAACCGAGATATAGACAAGTCCTTGACCTTATGAAACATAGCCCAGCAAGAGAGTCAGACAAAATCTGGTCCTGAACAAAAAAGAATTCCAAGTGTGAGAAGAGCTATAAGGCAAAGAAGAAAGAAGGGGCTGAAACTGATGGCAAGTGACAGGGAAGGTTATGGAAGAAGGGCACTCTCAGGGGTAACACGTAAGCTGAGGCCTGAAGGATTAATCGAAGCCTTCTCTAGAGTTCTTTCTCGGCAATCATTTCATGAGAATTACAGCAATGTAACCCCAAAGAATCTCCCCCAGCCATTCACCAAGTTCTTGAATCCACTTCCTTGTGCCATCTGTCAGCCACAATGCAGGGCAGTTTGGCTAATTTTTACGAAGTTTTATTGAGATATAACTCACATACCATACAATTTACCATTTTAAAGTATACAATTCAGTGTTTTTCAGTAGATTCACAATGTTGGGTAACCATCACCACAATCAATTTTAGAACATTTCCATTACCCCAAAAAGAAACTCTGTACCCATTAGCAGTTACTCTCCAATCTCTGTACCCCCAGCACCTGGAAACCACTCGTCTACTTTCCATTTCTATAGATTTGCATATTCTGGACATTTCATATGAATGGAATCATATAGTATGTGCACTCTTGTGTCTGACTTCTTTCACTTAGCATAATGTTTTAACATATATCAGTAGCACTTCATTCCTTTTTGTGGCTGAATAATATTCCATTGTATAGCTAGACCACATTTTGTTTACCTATTCATTGGTTGATGAACATTTGGGTTGTTTCTACCTTTTGGCTATTGTGCTATTGTGAATAATGCTGCTATGAACATCCATATTCAAGTTTTTGTGTGAACATGTTTTCAATTCTTTTAAATATACGAAGGCTGTCCGGAAAGTATCCAGCCATGTAATATAAAAACCAGAAGCATTTATGGCTGGATTTTTTCCAGATAGGCCTCATATACCTCGGAGTGGAAGTGCTGAGTCAACTGTTGACTCGTATGTTGAGGAACTACCAGACGCTTTCACAGTGGCTACACCTTTTGACACTGCCACCAGCAGGTGTGAGGGTTAATTCCTCCATATCCTCCCAATATTGTCCCTCTTTTTGTTTTGTTTTGTTTTGTTATAGCCATCTCGGTGTGTTTAAAGTGGTATCTCACTGTGATTTTGATTTGCAGTTCCTTAATAAAGCCTGCTCTCAGCCTGGCCTGTGGATCATGGTTCCTGACTACAACCCCCTTCTTTCTATACCTGCACTGCCCCCAACCTCAGAGGATTCTAATAACTTTAAACCCTACATCAGGGACTGCTGTGATCCATTTCCTCCTTTACAAGGGTCAAATTCATATCTAGTCCAATTCAGCCAATGCCTACTGCTTGAGGCCTTCAGGTACAAGGAGCAGTGGCGTGACTAGATAGGGGTCCTGGTCTGTGTCCCCAGGGCAGACAATGAGGAATTAAGGCCTCAGGAAAGTTCCTACAGTTCTTATACTTGTTCATCTCTTCCTATCTGTGTCCCACCAAAATGTAAGTAAGCTCCATGAAAGCAAAGCTTCCTCTGTTCATTCACTGCTATATCCTTAGGTAATAGCCACATAAACATTTGTGGAAGAAAGGAAAGGAGAGAGGGAGGGAGATGAAGAAAGAGAACCCAGAGTGGAAGTGTGGGTGTTAGTGGTTAGCAGCTCAGGCTCTGGAGTGACAGTTTGCACTAGAATAATCTCATCTCTGCTACTTTATAGCTGTGTGCCCTTGGGTGAATCACTTGGCTTCTCTGATTCTCCCTCTCTTTATGTACACAATGGGCCTGACAGCAACAATCTACCCAACAGGATGGTTTTGAGAATTAAATGTGATAATACAGATAGGGCAATATTATCTGCCAAGGATACTTAGAGATGAGGTCATGTAATGTCAATCCTCACAAGAGCCTTGTGAGACAGGACTGGTATTATCACATTTGACATTATAGATGAGGAAATGGGAACTTAGAGGGCTCAAGGAACCTGTCAGGTCATAAGGCTGGTTAGACAAAACCAGGATCTGAACCAAGACACTTAACTCCAGGCAGCAACAGCAGCCCAACTTTGTGTTGTTGCCTCTAACACAGGTGGAAGAAAGCCTGAGTCGTTGAGCAGGCAACAAAGGAACTGTTCCAGAGGGAGACCTGCCTGCTCAGTTGATGCCCCTGGGCTCAGTGTCCAGCTCTCAGCAAAGTGGGCAGATTACTGGTTAATTTCAGAGACCCTGAACTAGGCACTGTAGTCCTAGACAGGGGTGGATATGGAATGGGCAGGGGGTGGGCAGAGACCTTGAGGCTGCAAGCCTGTGGCACTAGCACAGACACCAATGTGGGTAAGGGGCTCATGGGTCAGGAAGATGAGAGGGTACTAATAGTTTTATTGGGAAAAGCAAAAAGTCAGAAGTTCCAACAGGGAAGCCTGGCTACTGAGATTTTTAAGGGCTCCCTTAAAAATAGCGGACGTTCTTTCCTCTAAGGGTGCGTAGCTTCAGGAAGGAGCCACACAGAGGCCACTCAGCTGGACCACCCTAAGTGGTGTTCCTATATTCCCCTCAAATCAAAGAGTCTATCTAGAAGAGCTCCAGTGAGCAGGCCTAGGGGAGACATCAAGCTAGCCCCTAAAAAAGTGGGCCTGGAGCCCCACAGAGGCTATAAATATTGGGGAGTCTCCTGAGTAGAGATGGACATTCCACTAACTTTTGCCCTTTAATTAAAGAAGTGTGTCAAGCAAAGGAGATCCAAGGAATCTTAAGGAATACCAGTTTCAGGGGCCATAGGCAGACCCTAGGGGCTTTAGGATGTGGTACAAAGTGCTTCATGAGGAGACAGCTCAGGACAGAACAAGTTCAGAAGGTAGTGGGTAATCTAGAGCAGACTGCTCTTTGAGGAAAGTTGGCAAGTGAGGGTTGGAGACAGGGCTCTCTATCGCTGGAGACTCCATCATTTACTTTAAACAAGGGAGAAACTAAGCTAATGACAGCATTCCAATGAAGAATGAGTTTAAATTCAGTCGTGGAGAACACACAACACTCAGCTCTGATCCTCTAGAAGACTCAGAAGGGGTTCCTCTAGGTTGCCTGGCTGAGAAGCCTGGGACAGTGGTTTTCCAGGTCTAGTCAGAGGACCACATGCATCACAGTCACATGAACTTGTTAAAAATGCAGATCCTGGGAGTTCCCTGGTGGTGTAGTGGCTTAAGGCTTCAGTGCTGTCAGCGCTGCAGCCTGGGTTCGATTCCCAGCCAGGGAACCACCCACATAAAAAAATAAAAAAAAAAAATGCAGATCCCTGAGCCCTGCCCCAGACTTACTCGGCAGCATGTGAATTTGAGAACCCACTGGGGCTCCAAGATTCAGAATATCACCAGGGAGGCAAGGAGTCCAGAGGGAAAGAGAAACCAGCTCAGCACAAAATAATGTACAGACTGTGTGCCACAAGCCCTGGTCCACAGGGGTCAGTCACTTGAGGGGTGAGCCCCCATCTCCTCCTAGCATTCTATCTACATTAGTCTCATGACTTGCATGTGTTGTGCCAGGCCTCTCTCCCTCCACCTTGGTATCCCCACATTCACGGGCACCTGGTCAGTAGCTATAGCTCCAGCTGTGCCCTTAGTTCAAACCTAGGGTGTACAGGTAGGTCCTGGGTACCCAGGTGGGCCCAGCTGCAAGACCAAAAACTGAGACTTCATGAGGAGTGAGCCCTTGGCTGAAGACCCTGCCAGGTGTCCCCCAAAGGTGTCTCTGGCCCCACCTGTACCAGTCCCATCCTAAGGGACTGATTCATCCCAGAGCAAAGATCTGGCAAGAAGGCCTAGGGTCTGCGTGGCTGATAAAAGAACAGAAAGTGTCTCCATCCGCCTTGGTCATCATCCCCTCCTCATCCCTATACCCCCAGAGAGTGTGTGCACACGTGCGTGCAGGGCGAGGCAGTCTCCAAGTAACACACCCATTCTGGCAAACGTGGCATACAAAGTACATCCCCTCAGCTGGGGGTGAATCTGCTTCCTGAGGGGCAGGCAGGACTTGGGCTCTGGACTCCACCAGTTTACATTTGGATCTCATCTCTGCTACTTTATAGCTGTGTGCTATCTCTGAGGATCAGCAACCCTGAGGCCCTTACCACCAGGTCTGGATGGTGTTCAGAGAACCTACTTGCCACTGCAGACCTAGGTGGGTTTCCTATGTGGGCTTTAATCTCTCCAGGCTCACAGGAATGTTTGGGTGATTGTGTTTGTTGTGCAGTTGCTGATGGGTAGACACAGCCTGCCTGGCTGACACCATCTGTTACTGTTCCAGAGCACTCAGTCACACCAGGATTCCCTCCAACCCACTACCAGTAGTAGTAGCCCCTTCTCAGCTCTGAGCCTTCTGCCCTCCCACCATGAAGCCACCTGCTCCAGTGTCTTGAGGGGTGCTTCCTAGACACAAAAGTCTTTCCTGGGAGAACAGAGAGAAAAGACTTCTGTTAAGGCTCTTCCTATACCCTTGTTCTGTGGACTGATTTTAAGCTGGGTTTCAGGGCAAATGTTGGGTGTGTATTACAGCAAGCTGGTTTTTGGGCAGGCTGTCAGCAAAAAGGGCACTAACAGTCCACCCTTCTCTTCAGGTCACTCACCACTCCCTCTCTCTAGTATAATGCTTTGGGAGGAAACTGAGGGGCAGGGTGAAGAACCTATCTTGATCAAGGTCACCCCACCCTGGGTCTCCTGGTTATGCTCAGGCAATGACATCAGTTTCCTTAGGCTCCAATGCTGTGTGACCTTGGGAAAGTTATTTAACCTCCCTGAGCCTGATTTCCTCTCAGCTAATGTTAGTGTCCAAGTTCGGGTTGCTCTTAGGATTAGTAAAATGCATAAAGTATCTAGCACTTGGCCTGGCACCTGCTCAACACGTGAGCCAAAATTATCATTATTCCATCCTTTTCACTCTCCCCTCTCCCTCCAGGCAGAGGGCCTCAGCGCCTGGCTGCTCCTCAACCCCCTCCAGGCACCGGCTTGCTTCCTCGCTTTCTCCAGGCCTTAACTCAAGTCATCTTCTAGCGAGCCCTCCCTAGCCACCTGTTTGATGCCCTTCCCCGCTTTTGTCCTCACCCTGACACTCATCTGACATAGTGGACATTCTACTCATGCACCCCACTGGACTCCCTCGCCCTGAACCGTAAGCCTTCTGAGGGCAGAGCTTTTGCGGCACTCTCCACCCGGTGTGCCCGTGGCCGCGCCTGCCGGCGATTGATATTCCTATTACGTCTCCGAAGCTGTGGGCGCGCCTAAGAGCCTGGCTCAAGGGCCGGACCCCATCCTGGGTCGGAGGAAGAGGGGCAGCGCGAGCCACAACCGCGGGCCGGGGCTGGCGGCGCGACAAAGGGCGGCCCTACCTGTGCTGGGGGCGCGGGGACCTCCCCCCCGAAGTCGCCGGCGCGCGCCCGCGAGGTTACGTCCGGGACACGCCAGCCGGAAGGAGGCCCCGCGCGGGGCGGGAGGGGCGGGGCGTTCGTAGCCAGGCCACGCCCCTACGACCAAGGGGCCGCGGCGGGGGCGGTGTCAGCCCAACCGGGTACGCCCCACACTTCCGCTCGCCCCAAGGGGCTCATTCATATTCATAAGGCGGGTGAGAGGCGGGGCCCGGCGCCCCGCCCCCGGGCCCGGATTCCGCCCCGGCGGAGGCTGCGGCCCCAGTGGGGCGCCCCCGGCTTCCGCCTCGGGGAGGGAGTTTCCACTTGGTCACGACTCAAAAATGTGTCGCTCCTGCTCCCCCGCCCCCTCGTCCCTGCCCTGGAGGGGGGTCTCCTCCCTCGGAAGGCAGGAGGGGCGGCTCCTCCTTCCTGGGGCAGGTCCTTGGGGGATCCAGAGCTGACCCCTCCCTCCTTTCTTCCCTCCTTTCCTCCCTCCAACATAGCGTCTGTAATAATCCTCAGTTTTAAAACATAATAATAGTTCTGATTTATTAAGCGCGTATTCTGTGCCAGGCACCGTGCCCTTTATATGAACTTATCTCTTAACCCTTCCAACAATCCAAATGAAGTAAGTACAATACTGTCACGCAGAAGCTCAGAAAAGTTGGGTGACTTACCCACCACTTACACAGCTGGCCTTTGGCTTTTCCTGAAAGTTCTTCCCGTTGCAAGGGCAGGTGCTTGCCTTCCTCCTAGCCAACCTTTCCAGAAACGGTCTTACCTAAGGCACTCCTGGCTGGCTGTGCACGGCTGAGGGTTGGGTCTGAATGACCTATTGGAGGGAGAAGCTACATACTGGGGGAAACCAAAGCATGAGAGCAGGACAGGCTGCACCATTGGCTGGACCTAGTGCAAAATGAAAATGTGGGGCCCAGTGTTCAAAAATGACTAAGAATTTCAAGATAGCAATGGCAGAACATTGAGCCCCAAGCATGAGCCCTCCTAAGTGCCATGCTTGTGTGACTGCACAGGTGAATATTATGAAGCTGGTCCCAATGAAGCTCAGGGGCTCTTCTAGGGGCAGAGAAGCCATATCCCCACCTCCGAATGTCACCTACCCCTACCCCTCAGCCCAGTAATCTTACCTCCATGTTGGCCTCCAGAACTCTAAAAGTTAAGTACTCCAGGTCCTCTCAGAGCAGTTTCCTAAGTGTCAAGTGAGTACCAACAGTGTGTCCAACTCAGCCAACCCTTGAGGAGGTGCTTCCTAGGTATTTTCGGCCCTGGGCCCTGCTGGCACTTGGGCAGGGTCACACCAGTTGGACCAAACCCAGCACAGGCCTCAGTTCTGACTCAAATCCCTCCTTTTTCACTGGTGCAGGGTGTGAGGAGCAGCCGGGGCTGCTTCCCAGAATAAACACCCCACCCATAGTCTGCCCCAGCCCTTCAGGCACGGCAAGACAGCACCAATGGGAGAGACGCTCACCAAGCTGCCAGCTTAAGGTTAATAAGTCATCCTGATCTCATTCCCTCCATCACTCCATCCTGTGCCTGCCCACCCCCCCTACAGTGGGTTGCAGGCTTCGTTAATAACAATAATAGCTACCGTTTCTTGCGCTGCTCTTCTCCCCGCTCCTGCCCACCATACTTTGGTGGAAGCCCTTTGTGTGCCCTCTCCACGGAGCCTCAAACAGCCCAAAAAAGGCATAAGGCTCACCATTTCACACATGGGAAACTAAGACTCAGACAGATCTGATGGCTGGGCTAAGTTAAAGAACCAGACTTCAGGAGTTCCCTGGTGGTGTAGTGGCTTAAGGCTTCAGTGCTGGCAATGTCAACACTGTGGCCTGGGTTCGATTCCCAGCCAGGGAACTACCCACATTAAAAAAAAACAAAACAAAACAAAACAAAACAAAAAACCGGAGTTCAGGGTCTGCTGCCATTTATCTATGCTGGTTCCTGTCATGTCTCTTACATCTGCAATATAAGTCTTAGCACTCACTTCTTCATGTTTACTTTCAGCTCCTCAGAATAAAGGCTCTGGAAAGATAGAAACTGTGCTAATGCCACTGAGTTTCCTGTTGGAGCTAGCATTGTGTGTTAAAGAGTCATATACTAAGTACCTACATTGTGTCGGAAACCTGCAGTCGGCAGGTACATATGTGTGAATGAGCTAGCACTGACAGGCCAAGGGTCCCCAGTAAACTGAGAGATCTCCTTGAAGACATGGATGGGTTTGCCTAGCCCCATGCATACCGTAGGCCCTCAATAAATGTTGTTAAATAAACACATAATAACAGCTTAATAAGGTATGTTTTGGGGAGTGAGTCTTGTCCCCTCATCTGTGAATGAATGAGAACCTAGGGAATGTTCAATAAGTGTTTACTGATAAAGGATGAGGGGACAAGACTCACTCCCCAAAACATACCTATCAGTAATTATCTTAATCAACTCAGACTGCTATAACAGAATACCACAGGCTGGGGAGATTAAACAACACACATTTACTTCTTACAGTTCTGGAGGCAGGGAAATCCAAGATCAAAGTGCTGAAAGATTCCGTTCCTGGTGAAGGCTCTCTTCCTTTCTTGCAGATGGCCACTTTCTTGTTGTATCCTCCTCACATGACAGAGAGCTAGGCTGACCACATGCACCGTTTGAAACAGGACAGAAAACAATGGTACTATCCTGTTTCAAACGGTATGTATAGTTGGCCTCGTCTCACTGGGCTAAATTCAAAGTGTCAGTAGGCTGACCATAAGTACTGTTTGAAACAGGACAGTACCATTGATTTCTGTCCTGTTTGAAACAGTACATCTGGTCAGCAGAGAAAGGGAGAGAGAGAGAGAGATCATCATGACCTCATTTAAATCTAATTACTTCCTAAATGCTCCACATGCAAATGCAGTTACATTGGGGGTTAGGGCTTCAACCTATGAATTTTGGGAAGATACATTCAGTTCATAAAAACAAAAAAATATTTATGAAGCATATACTATGTTCCAGATCCTGGACAGAACTCTGCAGGGAGAGTAACAAAGTGAATAATGCCCTTGTATCCTACTCTTTGGGGAATTTAGGGTCTAATAAGGGAAACAGTCCATGACACATAGGAGGGAGCAAAGAATAGGTGCTCAAAGACTCACTAGAGGGAGGAAACTCAGCCTGATGGTGTGGGAGGAAGACATTCCTCTTTATCCACCTTTCATTAAGAAGGAAGAAGCCAGACATAGCCTGACTGATACAGTAAGTACTGTCTCCTGGAGAAGCCAACCCCCACCCCTAAACCCTCTGAGAGCCTGGCCCTCTCAGATGTCGCACAACCCCACTGTTCCAGTTGTCTGAAGCTCCAGGGACAGAGCAGGTTATAACACAAGCTTTGGAATCAGAACTGAGATTGCAATCTGGACTATGCCTCCTACTAGTTCCTAAGACCTTGACTAAGTTATCTAACTTTCTGTGCCTCAGTTTCCTCCTCTGTAAACAGTAATAATAATAGGACCCACCCTCAGGATTGTTGTGAATATAATGCAAGTAAAGTGTCTGGTGCAGAGGAAGAACTGGTCTGACTACGAATTGGGGGTTTCTGGTTGAATGAACTCCACCACGATTATAGTGTTCTTCACTCTTGCTGGATTTGCAGGAGCCAAATTTGGGGCTTATTTGCAGCTAAGGGGCCATCAGCTAGCTGGGTCCTGGAATTGAAAAGCCTTCGACCAGGCTTAACACCTGGTAGTGATTGCTGATGTGTGTTAAGAACGTGCCTCATTTGATCTTTACAACAACCTCAGAAAGGAGATCCTATTATTCATCATCCCAACATGGGAATACCAAGACAGACTTATTTTTTTTTCTTTTTGGTTGGTTCCCAAGCCATGGAAGCCTAGCCACTACACCACCAGGGAACCCCCCAAGTCAGACTTCTCACTGAACAACCTGCTTGCCCATGAAAAGATGTGTGTGTAGAAAACCATGAGAATGGCCCTCAAGGGTGAAGGTTCCTTATGGTCAAGTCCCCCTTAAGGATCAGAAGTCATTGGATTTTACTGGCCATTGGATTCAGGTCCTGCTGGACTGTAAACTCCGTAAGAGTAACGACAGCTGGGGTTGTCACCTTTTGTCCTCACTGTCGCACAACGCCTGGCATCCTGTAAACACTCGGTAAGCATTTTTAACAGATATAGAATTAGCCCCTTGTGTACCTTTTTGATACACCTGGATTCCCCCAAATGAGGAGCCAGCAGGGCAGATTAGACGTTGTGACGCCTCCGGCTTCAGGGCCGCGCTGCAAAATGTATCGTCGCGATCCTGGAAGCCGGGAGGGGGCGCTCGGCGTCCCTCAGCCTCCGCCCCTCCCCACGCACCCGCCGGCCAGTGTACCGGGAGAGCTGGCTCTTAACAGCCCCCCTCCTGGAAGGTGCTAGGTTGCGAAGCTGGCCTTCCCCGGGGCCCATCTTACCGCTAATGTTTAACCCAACCTTACTCCACATTATCCATACGAGGGAAACATGGGTGGTGTGGGGGTGAGGTCAACTACAAATCGCCGCCTTCCAGGCCTACCGGCCTTGTATCACCCAATTCTCGAGTACCTACTCTGTGTCAATTGGCGCAGCAGTTATTAGACCTATTCCGTGTCCATTCATGCAGTGGTCATGAGCACCTAATATGTATCCATTTGCCCCAAATATAATGAGTATCTACTGTGTGTCCACATAACAGTTCACGAGCAGCTACTATGTGCCAAAGCACTGTGCCAGGCGCTGGGGAGGCTGCATGGTCTGGCGGGGATCGCGCCATCAAATACGCGAATGAAGGCGGAATCACGCCCAGAGGCAGATGTCTCACCTACAGAGGATGCTTTTTGTCTACTGGACTCCTCAAGGCCAAGTGTGTAGCGGCAGGGTTGGCCAACAGGAGCAGGGCTCCTTTTGAACCAAGGTCTGCCACCAGACAGTGGAGCAGCAAGACTGGCCCAAACAAAACTCGAGTCGGGGTTCAGCATCAGGAGGTAAAAACAACTTAGCGGGTGCAGGTGCGGGGCTGTCTCATTCGCGTTTATTCTCATTCGACTTCCTAATCGCACGGCGCTGGGCGCTGAGGGGTCAGGCGCAGTCAAGGACCCCGCAGCAGTCAGGTTGCGGACGCGGGTTGTCCCAACAGCTGGGGCCAAGACGGGGGCCGAGCAGAAGCCCGGACTACTCCGGGCTGGACCTGATCCTTATACCATCGTGAGGGAAACCGAGGGCAAGGCGGGGACTAGTCTGGCGTAATATTGGAGGGAGGCGATGAGCCCGGACTCGAACCCCAGCGTGCGCCGTCCCGAATCAGGAGCCGGGGCCTGTGCCCAGCGGGCGCTGCCCGCGCGTTCCTGGAACTGGGCTGGGCGGAGAAATCAAGGCCTGCGGAAAGGCATTCCGGCCGCCCTCTCAGCCGCCCTGGGCCGTGGGGGGCCTGGCCAAGGTGACCCCGCGGGAGGGAGCCGAGGGGCCTCCGCCCCCTCCTCCATCTTCCCGGTCTTCGGGTCTTTTCCTCTGGGCCCGCACGCCCTCCCTCCAGGCTTCAGCGAGCTCGCCCCCTCCCCGGGCTTCCCCGGGAGCGGGACGTTCCTCCCCTCTTCCACCCCCGGGCCACCTTCGGGCCGTGTCCTAGTGCTGCCCTCGGGATGGGGGCGGGGCCGCTGGTGGGGACCCGAGGATGGGGCCGAGGGGGACGCGCGCGGCCCGTCCGCAGCCTGGTGTCCCCTCCCTCCGTCCTGATGCCCACTCCAGGCAGCCGCGCCGCCCTCCGCCCTCCCCTCCCCTCCCCCGGCCCAGCGCCGGCGCGCTGCAGCCCCCTCCCCGCTACGCGCACGCCCCGCCTGGCAGCTGGCGCCCCGGGCCTGGGGCCGCAGCAGCGAGAGGGGTTTGCTGGGAGGGCGGGAGAGAACCAGCGAGGGAGGGAGGAAGGAGGGCGGCCGCCCCCCGCGCCCCTCCTCCTCCCCCTCCTTCGCGGCTTGCCGGTCCCTCCTCCCGCCGCTTCCCTCCGCCCTCCGCCCTCCCTCTGCAAGACATCCCGGCCCGGCCCGGCCGCCGAGGCCACCTTCCCCGCTGGAGCTGCAGATGTGGCGGAGCGGCCGGGCGCCGGGCGGCAGTGCCAGGGGAGCCCGCGCCCCGTGAGCCTCGCGCCCCGGCCCCCGCCCGCCCCGGCCCCTCCCCCGCTCGCTCCCTGCCGCCCCCCGACCGCCGGAGCCCGCAGCCGGGAGCCCTACCGCCCCCGCCGCCGAGGTAGGAAGCCCCCAGCGACGCGCCGTGGGGACGAGACCCTGCGGGAGGGGGGGGGGAGCGGTGCCAGTTTGTAGTGCGGGGGCTGTGGGGCTCGAGGGTCGACCCCCCCCTCCCGCGTCCGCGCCTCGCCCCGGGCCATTGTGAGCCCTAGCCGGGGCCCCTGCGCTCGCTCTGTCGCTCCTGGCTCGCGCGCCTCCTCCCTCGCCGGCTCCCCGGCCCCGTCCCTCCGTCTCTGTCTTTCTCCTCCCTGCCCTCCCTCCGTCCCGAGACCGGGCCGAGCTGCAGCCCGGGCCGGCCCGGCCCGGAGCAAACTTCGGCGGGGAAGTTGGGCGGCCACGGTGGGGACGCGCTGCGGGATGAGAGGGGGGCCCTGGAGCCTGGGCACGAAGTTGTCTAGGGCAGCTGGGCAGCCTGCCCTTCCCAGAGCTGCGCCGGGGCTGTTTCTAGGACGGGGTTTGAAAGGTGTCTCCTCCCTTGTCCCGGAAAGTCTCCCCCCTGCTGCCCCTGGTTAAACCCGGCCCTTCCTTGGGCAGGGGAGGGAGGCGTCCCTGAGGATCTGGACAGGGGTGCCGCCGCGTTTGACTGGGACCTGGAGTCCTGTCCAGCACTTGTTCTTCCCCTGCTGTCTGGGTGCAACAGAGGGCCTGGCAGAGTGGGGAGGGCAGGGGTACCCAACCCTACTGAGGAAAGGCATAGAGGGGCAGGGGAGGGGGTGAGGCAGGTGCACCTCGAGGGAGGGAGATGCCAGCGCCCTGCTTCCACGCTGGCCCCCTGGGATGGGGCTGGAATCCAAGCTGGCACCTGGAGGCCTTGGCATACTGCCCTGCCCAGCCGGGTACTCAGGCCACAGCAGGGCAGCATGCTGCCCGACTGGCCATCCAGGAGGGCCTGCCTGGCCTGGCCACCCTGGGCAGTGATGGTTGCAGGGAGCTACCCGGCCCTGCCCTGGGGCCTGGGAATGGAGAAGGGATCCTGGGAGGAGCCCTGGGCCCCCAGCCATCTCAGCCCAGGATCTTGGCTCTGAAGGGAACGCTTGACACTGAAGGGGCAGCCAGGCCAGCCCAGGACCTGGCCAAGGCCTGGGCTCCCGTGGTTCTTGGTTTGGGCCAGGGACAGGGTCCAAGCTGTGGTCCTGGGAGGCAGCCATCCTGAGGGTCCTACATGCCCGGTCCTGGCATCCTGGAAGGAAGGTGGGGCTTAGCAGGCAGCTGGAGACACTCTGCTCCCCAGTGTCTCCTTGAGGGCCTTCTTCAGCCTCCAGACTCAGGGAAGGAGAAACTGGCCCCTTCAGTCTGCCCACCCATCCAGCCCTCCCCCAGCCCCACATTGGTGCCACAGTGCCACAGCTGTTCCAGCCCAGCCCACACATCCCTCCCCATGACCTCCAGCCTTTTCCTTCTGCTCCTCCTTCTCCCCTCTGGGCCATGGCTGGGCCACGGCTGGGCCTCCCAGCTGGCCCTGGCCCACAATGTGGGAGGGGCTGCAACTGGGGGCTGCTCCTAGGATACCCCTTTCCCCACTTCAGCCCAGTCCATTTCACAGCCCACCCCAGCTCTGCTTGGCCCTGCCTGCAGCCTGCCAAGCAGGAGACAGTGCCAGGGTTTGGGGTACCATTTATGGGGGTTGAGGACCCCTTGAAAGCAGCCCTGTTTTCCTTAGCCCCCTTCCCCTCCCCCTCCTTTCCGGAGCTGCCATTAGCGCTGACCCTCTGACCCCCCCATGCATGCCCTCCCTTCCCTGTCTATGACCTTTGACCTTTGGTGTTAAATCCCTCCAGCTGGGGCTCTTCGTCCCCCAAGTGACCCTGGTGCAGGTCCCCTTGGGGGCCTCTCCCTACTCCAGGCTCTTAACACAGGGACACCTGCCAGCCCCTCCCTCACTGATGGGGAGGGGGTGCCCCAGGAAGCCAGATAGTGAGTCACCCCACTTCCAGGCACCACAGCTTTTGGGGTCAGTGGCTTTGGGGGATTTGCTGGAGCTGGGCCACAGCCTGGAGGGTGAGTAGGAAAAGCCCTCATCTAGGAGTCTGCCATCCTGGAATTGAGTTTTGGCTGAGCTACCAGCTCCCAGGGGTTCTTGGGCCAGGCTCCTCTCCTTTCTGGGTCTCAGTTTCTTCATCTGTCAAACCAAGAGGTCAGACAAGGTGAACTTGCTGAGCTCCAGAGTCCATGAGAAGACTGGGTAGGGGGCTGTGAGAGAGGGGATAAGGCCAAAAAAAAAGCCAACTCTCAATTATCCGTGGGTGGAGCCAGTATGAATAACTGGATGCCGCAGACATCCAAAAACCTCATTTTAAACAATCGTGTGAATCGTGTCCCCCGCACCCCCCCAAAGCTTTTGTTATTTCTAAAAATCCCAGCTGCAAATGAGTAGCCACAGCCTTGTCTTCTCCTGCCTGGGCTACCCTGGCTGCCCATGGAGGGCTAGAGGGTGAACTGGCCTGCAGGAGACAAAGCTCTCTAGAGCCCCTCCTGGGGCCTATCTGAAGGCCTAGAACCCCCAACCCCTCAACCCCACCTTTCTGCCTTTACTCCTCTCTCTTCTCCTTCCCTGGCCTGGGCCTGGCCTTGGCCCCCAGGCAGTGGGAGTGTCTTCTGCCACCTAATCCTCACAGGGTCTGAGCTGTGGGGTAGAAGGAAGAATGTGTTTTCCTGACATTTTCCCATGTGGGTTTCCATCTACCCAGACTGGCCTGGAATCCCAATTTCCCACTTGGGTGAGGGGGCAGGGACCGGTGCTGGGCAGAATTTGGGGCAATCCCAGGATGAGGGAGGGTGGTGACAGCTGTGGCCTGGGACCAGATGTGGGAAGTGGGGCCTGCAATTGAGCTCTTTGGGAGGTGTTTGAGGTGGGCCCCTGACACTGGGGGGCGGTGGCCCAGGGAAGACTGCTGCTCCCAGCTCTCCCCTCCAGTGTCCCATGGGAGGCCCCTCACCCAAGTGGGAAATTCAGATTGTGGTGGAGAGGCCTGCACAATGTGGAATGGGGTGGAGGAACTGTGTTTTCCTAGGCTGCAGAGAAACCTTCCTCTATTCAGGGTTATTATTGTCATTGTGTATTTCACACAGATGACTGAAGCCAAAGAAGTAATGCCTAGAAGGTACTGGGTGGTTCTCCCTTCACTCAGACAAGTGCCCTTCTCAGAGGTGGGAGCATTGCTGGCTGGTAAAGAAGTCTCTGGGGCCAGCCAGAAAGATATGGCTCCTCCCTGCCCTGCCTGAGTTGCCTCCCCTCCCAAGGCCTGTGAAAGGGCCCAAGAGAGGGGCTCAGGCCCAGACATGTGTCTGGGGGTTCACCTGAGAATGCCAGGACACCCAGCCTTGCCCCAGCCTCTGCCAGCTCTGGGTGTCAGGGACCACATCTTCTTCAAGGCCCTTGGGACTTATCTGCCTGGTGATTTCCAAAGTGGATGCCTGAGCCTCACACTGGAGGATCTAATTCAGGTGTGGCCAAGTGGGGACTTGGATTATCAAAAAGCACCAGGATCTCTGGTGCTTTGCTGATCATTCAGGATTGGGGCAACTGCTTTGATGCTGGGAAAGGAAAGGACTTGCTGGGGGAGTGGTTGTGGGGTCTCATGCAGGGGCACAGCCTGGAGTAGACCCAGGTTTCTCTTCTGGCTCCCACGTAGCCCTGTAAACCTCTGCTGTCTTGGCAACTAATAAAAATGCCATCTTAGGTCCCCAGGCAGGAGGTGGTTGCTGAAGTGGGTTAGGGATGGAGCATTGTGTGGGGCGGAATGCCTTGAAACAAATTTCTGAAAAAAGTAACATAGTGCCTTCCAATGGCAGGCAGACTTTGCAGATGTTGACATCTATCACTTGAAATTTCCACATTAACCTCATGAGAGAGATCCATTGATCCCTATTAGACAAATGAGGAAACTGAGGCTCAGGATGGAAAAGGGCCAGTGGTTTCCAGAGGTTTGTTATAAGCTAGGGGTGGTAGTGTCTGATGGCCAATTTCCCAGCCTGGGAGAGGGGGAACCCTGTTCCTGCGGGGAGCCTGAGGTGGCCCCAGCTGCTGTGTACAAAGGCTCCTAAGCACCCGTCCTTTCCTTGCGCTGACAATCTTGGCCTCTGCTCCAGACCTCTCCATGGGGGGAGCGAGGCCTGGCCTGGGTCTGCACGAGTCCCTGGCCCTCCTTTCCCTTCCAGCTCTGGCATCCTTCCAGGGGAGCTCTGGGAGCCTCCACACAATGAATCCCCAGGGAGCCCCAGAGGTTTGACTGTCCTGGCTGGGATGTTTCTCCAAACTCCCTCAGGGTTAGCAAGGTGGAGGCCCCAGCTCTAGGCCTTTTAGGAGGGGAAATCTGCCCTTGATGCCCCCCCCCCCATTCCAGGTGCGATGGAGGGTTCTGGTTAACTGGTGCCCAGGCTGGGAGGGGTCGGGCACAGAGATGGGAATGATTCTGATAGAGGGGGACTTCCTCTCTGTTCCAGATGCCCCTGATGGGAGATGGAAGAGGGCTGAGAATCTTTTGGGCCGTGACTAGGGAGTGGCAGGGGCCTGCTCAGGCCCTGTCTGTATTTTCTGAGAGGCCAGGTAGTACACGCCACTGGAAGGGCCCCAACAATGAGCCTGTGATGTGTATGTGCACATACTCCTGTCTTGGCAGATGGCTGCCTGGGGAGGGAACTCAGACCCAGCCTTTGGCCCCCTCCTCCAGTCATGGCCAGGGCGGGTGGGGAGGCTGTGGAGGCCCCAGGAGACGACTGCTGAGCTCCCTGAGTCAGCCCTGGGCACCTCCAGGAAAATAAGCCTGCCCACTGACCAAGGGTCTCCACTGTTTGCACAGTGTGCTCACATGCAATGCCCCACTGGGACCTTGGGGGTAAGGGGGCTGCCCGCGGGTTCTGGTGGGGGAAAACTGAGCTCAGAGATTTGAGGGCTTGCCCAGGGTCACCTGGGACCAAGGAGGGACAGAAGGGGATTGGATGGAGTTTAGGGCTGTCTGGCCCTGGCCCCTAAAATGTCAATTCAGCCTGGGAATCCCCCCAGCTCCACTCCTGTCCCACCATCCACTGCATGAGCCTAACATGGGGGACAGCTGTGTCTAGAGAAAGACTCCCTCCCTTACCCCTATGTCTACCTGGCTGGCAAGTCCTAGCCTCCCTGAGCCATTTCTCCCTTGGGTGACTTCCTGCTGCATCCAGAGCCCCCCACCCCCACACTTCCAGGCTCACTGACCCCAGCTATGATATTCTCCTCCCCCAAAGCTGTGGGCCCCTCCATTGTTCTGCCTGTTCAAAAGTTACCTCCCCATTTCAGTTCTATTGGCTGTCTGCCTGCCAGTTCTACCCTCCTTCAGGCCAAGCCCCTAGTACCACCTCAGAACACCTAGAGGTCACTCTGCACAGTCCTGTGGACTCTGGGTCATGAGGGCCTGGCAGGGACCTACCCAGCAGGTGTCCTTTTGGTTTGGAGGATGCCCCCCCAGCTGCTGCTGCTTCTTCTTCTTCTTCTTCTTCTTCTTCTTCTTCTTCTTCTTTTTTTTTTTTGGTAGTTCCCTGTCTGGGAATTGAAATCCCCAGCTTCTTGGACTTGCTTTGCTGCCTGGAGTGGACAAGCAGGGGAGGGCGGGGTGGCGGGGAAGAAAGGCATGGGGTGGAGTCCAGAGTTCATGCCGGAGCTCCTGCTGGGCCTTGTCTTGCCCGACTGTTCTGGGTTGGGCTCTGTGCCAGTGTTGGGTGGGAGTGACTGGAGATGAAGCTGGGAGAACTGGGCCCTTCTGGTCACCTCAGCTGACCAGGATGAGGCTGGCCACTCTACCCTCATCCTGCTCCTGGGTCCCTTGCCCGAGATAGTGGCAAGCCACTTCCTTCTTTGGGCTATAAGCCCTTCCATACCTGGCTGGTGGCACCACAGGTAGAGTCATTCAGTCATCAAACGTTCAGTGAGTGCCACTGTCCTGGAAAAGTGAAGGGGTGGTGTGATTTTGCTATTATGGGCATGGTTAGGATGCTCCAGCTCCAGTCCTATTCGAAGCTAGCCCCTTCCTTTCATGAATAGGGAAACCGAGGCCCAGAATCTGGTCCACATCACATTGACGTAGGCCTAATTGTTGGCTCTGAGCTCCAGCACTTTGCATTGTTGCCCAGTTCATGCTGGTGGAAGGAGTAAGCTCTGTGGGGGCTGTGGGAGGGTGGGCAGTGGTTTGCTTCATGAGGCCTTCTCCTCTTCAATGCCCCCAGAGGACTCAGAGCTGCCCGCCCTAGGCTGCTCTTCTTGGAAGGAGGCTCTGAGTATGAGGTGCAGGGGGTGAGTACCTGAGGCTGACGGGGGGGGGGGGGCAGTATACAAAGGCTGTCCAGAAAGTATCCAGCCATATAACCATTCTTTTTTGGGGGCCGGGTAGTTCCCTGGCTGGGAATCAAACCCAGCCTGCAGCGTTGAGAGCGCCGAAGCCTAGCCACTACACCACCAGGGAACCCCCTGTATAACCGTTCTTGTTATACTGACAGTGGCTGGATTTTTTCCGAAAAGCCCTCATATATGACACTGTGTGTAGGGCTGGGCACTCGGGACAGGTGTTGGTGACATTGTGGCATTAGTGATATATTAATGAGGGCCTGGACCCAGGGTAAGTGTGGCAGGTAACACAGAGTCATTGAAGGGCTAAAGGTCCTGCTCTCAGCAGCGCGGTGACAGTGCCAGGTCCTCTACTCAGCTATGGGGCACCTGGAAAAACAGTTCATGTATAGCTGCAAGAGGCTGAGGCTGCAGAGGGTGAATGAGGGAAGACTTGCTAAAGGAGGGAGTAGTGGGGAGTGGCAGTTGGAGGAGATTAGCAGGGCACACAAGATTGTGAAGCAGGAACTGGCACTCAAGAGGTGAGCCCAAGGCTTAAAGGAGGTAGGGAATCTTAAGAAAAGAGATGCTGCAGGGGAGACCCTGGGGACAGCCTGGGGACAGGAGACTGGGCTGAAAAGGAAGATGGCACTTTCAGGGCAGAACATTCCATGGCTCCCTAGTGCCCCCCAGGTCCTGGCCCAGCCTTCCCCTTAGGCCTGCTCCTCTGCTGAATGACAGGCAGGTTCTCTGTGGGTGAGCTGGGGCCACACCCCCAGGCCCCTACAGCATTGGGCCCAGAAATAGTGTGGGCTTTGGATGTGGATGTGAGACCCAACTGTGCTACTTATAGCTCTGTGACCTTACCAGGTGACCGAATCTCCCTGAGTCTCAGTGTCCCCATCTGGAAGATGGGGAGAATAGCACCTAATTGGCAGGGTGGTGAGGGTGAATGGAGATGGTGAGTGCGGCATGCAGAACTTGTTAGGACCCAACAGTCCACACCATGTCCTCATGGCCACACTCAATAGGAGCAGCCCACCCATAATGCTGTTTCTCTGTTGCCTGTATTTCTCCAACCGAAGACTGGGTGCTCTTCATTCTCACTCATCTGTGGGCCCCCCAGAACCCAGCGGAGGGCCTGGTGTTGGAATGCATAACTGAGTGATGGGGTAAATGAGGCAGGGAGGGAAGGGCCAAAGTCCAGAGCCTGCCTTGCCTGCCTCCCCTCCCGCTGGGACTTGGCAGGTACTGTTCATTGGGCCTGGTGCGTGTCCTGGGGTGGTGGGAAGGGTGGGCTGCAAGCGTCATCCTGGCTCCCCACCATAAGCCAAGACTTCTGGGTCCCAGGACCTGGACTCTGAAACTGGTTATCTGCCATATTCTGTGTAGCCCATGTGTGTGCATGTGGGACAATGACCAATGCCTTTACTGGGCCTAGAGAGCTCTGGCAGAGTGCCAGCCCTGTCGCCCACCACAAGTGGCAGTGCTGCCTGGCAGGGCCTGGGCTGCCTATGTCTAGGCCTCACTGGGTGTGTGTCCCTGTCTGGCTTCTCAATGCCGGCCCCTCCCAGGGATTTGGGCAGCCTGGGCCCAGCTCTTCCCTCCCCACCTGCCTGACCTGGTGGGCGGGCGGGCCGGCGTGGGGGCTGTTAGGCAGGCTCGCCTCTGGCTGAGGCCCAGGTGCAGGCAGTGCTCATAGCCCCACATACCACCTCCCCCCAAAGCTGGGCAGACAGGAAAATACCAGACATAGTTGTGCAAAGGTGGCTGCAGGCCGGCAGGCAGCAGGGGGTGGGGGCCTCACTAGGGCGCCCAGCACCACCAGGCTGAGGGGAGGTCTTTGTGCCAGGCTGGCCCCTGCAGCTGATGGGCACACACATATATGTGAGTGTGCATGTGCAGGCCAGGGCCCATGTGTGAGCTGCTGCCCCTAGTCTGGTGTCACTGCTGGCATTGGGGAAGGAAGTATATCTCCTGGGGAGTTGGGGCTGGTGAGGGGTGTGTGGGGAGCCAGCTGCATGCTTTCCATTTTCAGTGCTGCCTGAACTATCAGGGTGACCTTGGCAGGTCAAATTACTGTGTGGGGCACCCCTATCCCAGGGGCCAGGAACAAGAATCCTCAGGGCTACCAGTTGCTGGCACCTCCTGTGTGCTAGGCACTGGGCCAGGTGCACCCTGCAGGATGCCCTGAATCTCTACCCTGCCCAGTGAGCTGGCACCTTATTGTGGTGCCTGGGTTACAGATGAGAAAACCAAGGCTCAGAGGACATGACAGGCACCCATCTAAGGCCCCACAGCCAGGAGCAGAGGCCTAGAGGACTGGAACCAGGTAGTCTGGCTCTGAGTAGTGCTCTCTAAACACACCCAAGTGGGGGCTCCTGACACATATCCCTGTACAGGTACCACCCAGCTGGGACCCTTCCCGAGGCCCCATAACCCAGAGCAGAGAACTCTTCCCTGGCTGGGTCACCTGGGGGTGCTTGCACTCCCACCGTGCAGGATCTGCCCTCCCAGAGATCTAGGGAGGCCCCCGGTGCTGGCTGAGTACCATCTGGGGATGGGGGGAGGAGCCTGCCTGCCAGGCAAGAGGTTCCCAGGGAAGGTGAACCCCATGCTTTTCCAGGAAGTGCTGCCTGCCCTTGGCTCCTCTCTTGGGACCTGCTGGGCAGAGACCTCACTGGATAAACCCCTCCCCTCCATCCTGGGAGGAGGCCTGTCCCTTCCAGGGCTGCTCAGAACCTCTCCAAGGCCTCCCAGCATTCTTTCTTTGATGTAGTCAGGCTCTGGAAGGTGACTATGGTTAGCTGTGGCCAGTCCACAGGACAGGAGAGTCCTGAGGCTCTCTGAGGGGCACATGTTTCTTTAGTTACATACTAAACCAAAGCCCAGCTGCTCCCAGATGAGGGTGAGACTGTAGTTCCTGTGGATACAGCCAGGAGGGCCAGTCCCCCACTTAGCAGTACTCACAGCTCTAGATGGGCCAAAGGCTGGGGAATTCAACGATGGTGACAATTCATTCTACAAATTTGACTAAGTACCTACTAAGCACCCAGCACGCTTCTAGGTGCTGAATATTGCATACTAATGGGAAACACTAAGTAATCATTGGATGTGTATCATTGCATTGATTTCTCCCCCAAACCCAATGGGGATGACTTATTACTGTCATCATTCCATTTTAGAGATGAGGACCGGGAAGTGACTTGCCCTAAGTCACATGGGCAGGAAGTGGCAAGAGCCACGTTGGAGACTCAGTGGTCTACTCCATACTTGGAGTTCTGCTCTGCTGCCGGGTCAGGAAGCACCCCCACCCCACACACACCCCTGCTCCAGAGAATGAGGCCTGCCCCTGCCTCTAGCCCCTCCCTCTGGGTTGCGGAGGAGGGTGGTGCTCTTGGCCAGAGGAGGGCGGAGCTGAAGTGGTTCCCAGGAATTCTGGGCTGTGGGGGCTTTTTGCTTTGGCAGCGGTATCTGCCCAAACCTCTCCAAGTCTTCCTGTGGCTGCCCCCCACTGGGCCTCTCCACCACCCACCCAACTGCCTGCTGCCCCTCCTGGGCTCTGCACCTAGCTCCCACAAATGGGGTGGTGGGTGCAAAGCCTGAGCCCCTTTGCCTGCCCCTTCCCCAATCCATGGGCCCAGCAGGGGCTAATAGTGAACACAGCTTTAGGACTCACCTGGGCTTAAAAGCAAGTTCTGCCACAGGCAAAGAAAGCTGTGTGACCCTGGACAGATCCCTTAAATCTCTCTGAGCCTCAGTTTCTGCATCTCTAAAATGGGGATGAAACAGTACCTGCTGTAATAGGTGCTGGCACATTGCCCACTTATCAACAACTGGCTGTTGGTAGTGTGTGATATTCACCCATTGCTCCTAGTCCTGGGCATGCCACCCACTTGTGCAAGCTGGGAAGATGGTCTTCCCCTCTCGCCCTCAGTTTTCCCATCTGTAAGACCAACATGTTGACAGTGATGGTCCCAGTACCAGACATGGGGGCAACCATGGAGCACAGGTGGGCCAGGGACTTGCTTACCATTTCCCTTCAATATCAAGAATGCCACATGGGCTTTGAATTGCATCTTGGGCCCTTGTCCCCAAGTCCTAGGCTTGACAGGCCACAGCTGACCAAAGGGCAGTTTCAGGGTAATTCTGGGAATAAGAGGTGTCCCTCATATTGCCCGTGACAGCACTGATACACACAGGTGGTCACACACCAATCTGCACTCTGCCATTGGGTGCACAGGGAGAGCCCCCATCTTACAGAGGGCCCTGCCTCTCTCTGCTTCTGCCACGGAGACTCTGAGTGCTTCTCAGGTTTGGTGGATCCCCCCCAGGTCAGGGCCAGATCGCCACTGTTCCCCAACTAGGGAGAGGGGGCTTTATTCAGAGCAAGATTCCAGGCCGCACCTATTAGCCTGGTGACCTTAAGTCTCAGTTTCCTTATCTGTATGGCAGGGGAAATGGCTGCATCTTTTCACAGTAGCTATTTTAGAAGGCTCAGAGAATTTATGGACAGATGGAGCCTGACACACGGTAGGTGTTTGACGGATGTTGACCCCCCCTTTCTGTATGCACACCAGCCACAGTGCCATGGGGGAGACTGTTCCTTTTGTGAGCCTCGGTGTCCCCAAGTGCCGCCCGTCAGCGCTCACCCCTCTTTCCGAGGGTGGGCGGGGCCGCCAGGTAGGCCGGGCAGGCGAAGGGCTCCATCAGCGCTGCAGCTCGGCCCGGTTGCTCCGCGGCCGGCGGTACACAATAGCGGCCATTGTCCTCTGCCCGGTCGGCGGGGAGGGCGCAAAGGGGCGGGGGCCGAGCCCGAGGGCCGGCGCGGCCCACCCCGGGGTGACCCCCACCCCGCCCCGCCGCCCTGGTGGTCCCAGAGCCATCCCCACGCGCCCTCTGCTTTAATTAGTTCCTTTTGCAGCTGGAGCCACGGCGCGGGCGCGCGGCAATGTGACCACCTTGGCGCCGTCTCGCGATCAGGCATCCATTCCTCCCCAAACGCTGGGGAACCCCATAACCCCCTGGCCAGTAGGGTGGAGTCACATGACCTTGGAGCTAGCGGGAAACTGAGGCAGGGGTTCAGCAGGCACACTCCCGGGGGAAGGGACTCCGCGCTACACCAGGGGGCGCCTGCTGAGTGCCCGCACCCGGGTGTAGGCGACACGTGCCCCCCTCCAACTGCGGGCCCCACCACTGGTTAAGAAACTTGCCTGCACCCTCAGAGCAAGGCAGCCGCCCTGCTCTTCAGAGCGTCTCCGTCCTCTGATCTCGCTGGTTGAATTCCCAGTTCCAAACCAGCACTCCACCCTAATCAGGCCCAGTCCCCAGAGAAACAGCCCCATCCCACTTCCTGCCCCTAAGTTCTGCCCAGGGGTGCATTCTGATGGAAGCCAGAGTCCAGCCTCTGCAACCCTGGGAAAGGAAGAAGGAGCTTCCCCAAAACCTACAGCTCCCAGCACCCCCTCACCCCAGGCTGGTCCCACCTCTATCTCCATCCCTCTCAATGGTGGCCCTAACCCAAGAGGAAGACACCTGTGACCCTACTCGTTGGCCAGTCTCAAAGTGACCCCCTCCACCCACCAGTCAGCAGCCAGTTCTGGGCTCCAGCTCTGCTCTTTTTTCCTGGGCTGGAATTGGGGTGGGTGGGTAGAGGAACCGGTGAGAGCCAGGATCATGCTCTCTGGAGTCCTAGCAGACTGCCAGGCCTGGCACTCTGGAGTTGGGATAACCCAGGGAGGCCAGCCCACCATCACCCCATTTAACTCTCATGACAACCAGCACCTTGGGCCTTGTGCTCAGCCCCACCCCTGGAGACAGGCTCCTCTTGGAGCCCTCCCTAGTTCTGGGTTGAGGCAGGATGAACAATGGGACCCAGGGCCCAGGGTTCCTCCCTGGCCCCACTGTGGCTTAGGGGGAAGGTGCCAAAGGATGTTGCTTGGGCAGCTTCACCGTAAGAGTCAGTGTCAATTTTGAATTACCAGTTCCAAGCTGTTCTGCCCCCATGGTCCCCTTTTCTGGAAGGTCCCATTGGGGTTGGAGGCTGGAGGCTGTGGGAAGGCTTGTGGCCCTAGGCCAGCCAAGGACCAGGCCACCAGCCCTTCCTGGCTCCTGAATTCTTAATCAGCATAAATATTTACTTCCTTCCTCTCCTTCCAGGCTCCCAGCATAGAGGAGCTTCAGGGAGGTTGGACTTGGCCTGTGTCTAAAAATAAACAGGTGGAGGAGGGACGGCAGACGTACAGACAAACAGACATAACTGAGGGGTGGGTCAGGCAGAGGGCAACTCCTCCCCTGGCCAGAGGGAGAGTGGAGGGCGCCCAGGTCCATCCATCACTGTCATCCACTCACCTGCCTTTCTTGGGGGAAAGTGGGGCGGCTTCCTGAAGAACAGGCAATCTGGTCCCAGTCCCCCTTGCATTGCTGTGAACTCCTGGCCCATGTGTGGCCTGGGAAGCAAATCCAACAGATCTGAGGGCTCTCGCCTCAGCAAGTTTAACAGGGACAAGTCAAATCACAGACCTGGGTCCCCTGGCCAAGTGCAACCACCTGTGCTCTGATAACATAGTCCCCCTCCCTGAGCTCAGAGACTTTGATATTAGCCATGTGCTGGTGGGGTCTTGGGATGTGTCTCCAGAAGTAGAGGCTCCTAAGTGAGGGAGGGGACCACTTTATTCTGTGTGCTTGGAGGCACTTGGTAGAAGTGGAGCTTGTCCTGGGAGATGGATGAGCCAGGGCTCAGAACCCAGGGAAGACTGCTCAAAGTTGCTAAGGGGCTTGGCCTGGAGAAAAGATGAGTGGGGACATGGGGGGGTGTCCTCCCTCATCCTGCTCCATGGAGAGAACTCCAGGCAACACTGGCCCCCAAGGGGACAAACCTGCACAATATACAGTCTTTACCACGTGTTGGTTATGGGGATGTACTGTATTAAATTGTGAAAACCTGGATTCAGTGAATGGCAGGAAGTATCCCATAGTGTTGGCTTGCTTAACATATAGATTTTCAGGGTGTAATCATCTCAATTAACAAACGCGAGGAAATACTGACTTTCGCCACAAGTGAAAGGAGTGCTGCTGTAAGAAAAGTTTGAATTTGGAACGAAGAGTTGACCTTGCTCTTGGGTCATCTATATGTGAAGAAAATTACACCATTGAGACATTCTAAAAAAATAGTGAAAATTCCAGGATGAGAACTCATCGTTAAAGAATATCATCACCAGTAAAAAATGATGTATGTAGATATTTTACTAACCACTAGACAGAGCTGGTCCATTCCCTCCAACCCCGCCCCTGACTGGCCTGGCTGGGCCACGGTCCCCTTCTGCCCCCTGGTGGCAGCCCAGAGCCCTCTGGCTCCCGATGCCTATTGGCACCTCTCTGCCTGACCTCACTTGGGGGGCAAGTCCACCTATCTGTACCCCCATCCGTTGGGGCCAGGCTTTGCTCAGCTTTGCCCAGCAAACTCAGCCTTGTTCCCTCAGAGGTGACCACGACTGCCTATGGGGCTCAGCACAATATGTGCTCAGTAGTCAGTAGCTGAGGACCACTCGTGGCCACCTTAGAGGACATTTATTGCTCCTTTGGCCTGGTTTTGGGTCTTCTGGCTCAAACTGGGCATGCGTCCCAGGCATGACTTGCCACTTGGTCAGAAATGACCTTTGGGACTTGGCTGGCTCTGGCCTCAAATCTGGTAGCTCTGCTACTTCCTAGCTGTGTGACCTGAGGCAGTGTCTCTAAAACTCAGTTTCCTGGCAAAATGGACTCTCTGAGCTTTGCCTTCTAGAAAAGACTTGTAGGAAGTGGACATGGTAGCTCTGAGTAGGTGGCTGGCTCTATGATACCTGTCGGTCAGGCCACTCAGAGGGTCTCCCCTTCTAGGGAGACAGCCTTCGCACTATTGTGTACCCACTGCTCCGTCCTCCGTGCTTTAATGAGTGTAGCCTGAAGAGGAGCCTGGGGCCAGTGTCACAGCACAGCTCCTGTCATCCCTCAGGTTCCTGCTGAATACCAGCTTGGGAGCTCCCCACTACCTGCTGCCACATCCAACCCCAGCCCCACGTCACCATGCACTCCTTGGACGAGCCGCTTGACCTGAAGCTGAGCATCACCAAGCTCCGGGCGGCGAGAGAAAAGCGGGAGAGGACGCTGAGTGTAGTCCGGCACCGAGCTCTGCACAGGGAGCTTGGTCTGGTGGATGACAGTCCCACCCCAGGCTCCCCAGGCTCCCCGCCCTCAGGTACTCCACCCAGGCAGGGCGACAGTCTCTGGGCCCTGATGGAGAATGTCCAAGGTGTGTCCAGTGGGATATAACCACAGCCCCTCACAGCTTCCGGTTTAGAGCACTCCCCAGACTGGCCATTCATCTTTCCAGCAGTTTTATCTTTGGAAGTGACATTGTCCCTGGGAGGAGGAAACTTATCTGCCCAGTTTATAAAGCTGGAACAGCAGACCCAGAATTCAAATTGAGGCCTCCAGGAGGACTTGGAGTGGCTGGTAAGAGGAAGTGGGGGTTCACATGTAGTAAGGAAAGGCCCTGAGATCCAACTCCTGGGTTTTGAGGCAGTGTGGGTGCCAGCCAGATCAGAAGGGATTAGGGATCCAGCCCAGAAAGTACTTGGGATGCTTAGGCTCAGGCCCTCTGCTCTGCCTCTGGTGCACCTGAAAACCACATCCACCACATCTGAGCTGGAAGGCTCTGGAAGCAGCCCACCCAAACCTCATTTTACAGAAGGAAGCACTAAGGCAGAAGAGGCCTGGGTAAAGTTAGAGAGGTCCCCACCTGCCAATGTGACAGGAAGCTAGGGGCCCTGGCTTCAAGTTCCTAGTCAGTGTACCATTAGTAAAGTGGGCGTGTCCTGCTTTTCGTGTCAACCAATGGCCAAGCTCTGATGATGGCAAGTCACATCTGTCAGTTGTATAGGCTGCTGCTCAGATGCCTGGGGCCCCCGGGTGGTCTGGGAGTGTGGCATGGCATGGGATTCAGAGGTGGCAGGGCCTGGTTCACCAGGACTTCTGGTTCTAGCAGTCCTAAAGTGTGCCTCTCTTTTAGGCTTCCTGCTGAACCCCAAGTTTCCTGAGAAGGTGGAGGGACGCTTTACGGCAGCCCCTCTGGTGGACCTCAGCTTGTCGCCACCCTCTGGGCTGGACTCCCCCAATGGCAGCAGCTCTCTGTCCCCTGAGCGTCAGGGCAATGGGGACCTGCCCACAGTGCCCACTGCCCCGGTAAGGAGCAGGTGTGGGTTCTGGAGACAGAAGGTGTACTGGTTTCCTGGGGCTGTTGTAACAAAGGACCACAAACTGGGTGGCTTAAAACAACAGAAATATATTATTTTCTCATTGTTCTGGAAGCTGAAGTCCAAAATAAAGGTATTGACAGGGTTGGTTCCTTCTGAAGGCTCTAGAGAGGAATCCTTCCTTGCCTCTTCCAACGGCTGGGGGCTCTAGGCGAGCCTTGTAGCCACTCCAATCTCTGCCTCTGTCGTCACACGGCCTTCCCTCTGTGTGTGTCTATCTAAATCTCCCTCTTTCTCTTATGAAGACTGGCCACTGGATTCAGGGCCCACCCTAATCTAGTCTGCCCTTCTCTTCATTTGATCACATCTGCCAAAACCCTCTTTCTGGATAAGGTCACACGCACAGGTTCTGAGGGGTTGCACTGGCACACATCCTTATGGGGAACACAAGTCAACCTGCCGTAGAAGGAGACAGAGTGTCTGGGCCTGCTGGCCCCACAGAGCACTGACCAGTCCACCCCTCATCCTTTCCTGCCAGGATTTCCAGCCATTGCGCTACTTGGACAGCGTCCCCAGCTCTTTCCAGTTCTTCCTGCCTCTGGGCTCCGGGGGAGCCCTGCACCTGCCTGCTTCCTCCTTCCTCACCCCTCCTAAGGACAAGTGCCTCTCACCAGAGCTACCCCTGCCCAAGCAGCTGGTGTGTCGCTGGGCCCAGGTGAGTGGGGGCCAGGAACAGTGGGGCAGGGCCCGGGATGGGCAACCCTACATGTGCTCAGAACCCTCCCCGGCCCCACAGTGTAACCAGCTCTTTGAGCTTCTGCAAGACCTAGTGGATCACGTCAATGACTACCATGTCAAACCCGAGAAGGACGCAGGGTACTGCTGCCACTGGGAGGGCTGTGCCCGTCATGGCCGAGGCTTCAACGCCAGGTGAGGGAGGGCAAGAGTGGGTGGAAGGGAAGGGCCGTGGGTGTCCAGGGAGCTGAGCTGTGCCCTGTGCCCTCCCTGGAGCAGGTACAAGATGCTCATCCACATCCGTACGCACACCAATGAGAAGCCGCACCGCTGCCCCACCTGCAGTAAGAGCTTCTCTCGCCTGGAGAACCTGAAGATACACAACCGGTCGCACACAGGTGAGAGGTGGGGCTGAGGGCGATGGTTGAGCAGGCTGGTTGTGGCAGAGTACTGGCCATCCCAAGGCCTCCAAGAGATGAGGGATGTGCCACACTGTATATTAGTCCCTTTTCAAATACCAATTGCTGGAAGAAGTCTGTCCTGTGGGTCAAACCCTCAATATATGGGAGCACAGACAGACCTTCCTATGTCACACTTGGCATTGTTATGCCTGGAAGATCATCTAACTTAATGCCACCTATGACTGCGGCCAGTATATCTGCTTTGTTCCTCACCATACCCCAGCACACAGTAGGGCCAGCACTGACCAGCAGAGCCACACACCTGCTTTTAAATTTCTTAACTGCTGCATTAAAGTACAAAGAAATAGGTGAAATGACTTGTAATCATGTCTCTTCCTGAATCCAGTATATCTGAAGTGTTATCATTTCACTACTAAAAAGACATCAGTGAGACAGTGAAATTCTTCATTTTGTACAGTCTGTGGCATCTGACTCATAGCACATCTCAATTTGGATTGGCCACACTTTAAAGGGCCATAGTCTCATGTGGCTCCATCCTGGTCAGCACAAGAGCAGGCGTTTAGTAAATCAGGAGCCATTGTGCCAAGTAAGGGCCACCTAAAAGGTGGCTGGCATTTACGCAGTGCTCATGTGGGCTTGTCCTTATAGGGGCTTTATGGAAGTCTATAATCAGGTTCATCGGTCTATTGAAGTGGTCATTGTCATCCATAATTTGAAGCATAACACTAAGGCCAAGGGCATATAGGCCATGGCGATTCTGGGGGTGACCAGGCTGGCTTCACAGTGGCTGAGCCCCGCTGCCCACCCCCTCCAGGATCCGATCTTATGCCAGATGCTGGGGATGCTGTCCCCCAAATTGGACAGTTTGTTGTCAAGATTTTGGTCTGGAGTGAGGGGCCTGGGGGCTGCTGGTAGTGAACGTGGGCAGGACACTGAGCTGCCAGTCCCCTCACACTGGCCCTGCCCACAGGCGAGAAGCCCTACGTCTGCCCTTATGAGGGCTGCAACAAGCGCTACTCCAACTCAAGCGACCGCTTCAAGCACACGCGCACCCACTACGTGGACAAGCCATACTACTGCAAGATGCCTGGTTGCCACAAGCGCTACACGGACCCCAGCTCGCTGCGCAAGCACATCAAGGCTCATGGCCACTTTGTGTCCCACGAGCAGCAGGAGCTTCTGCAACTGCGTCCGCCCCCCAAACCACCACTACCCGCCCCTGACGGCAGCCCCTATGTCAGTGGGGCTCAGATCATCATCCCCAACCCAGCTGCCCTCTTTGGGGGCCCCAGTTTGCCTGGCCTGCCCCTACCCCTGGGCCCCGGCCCCCTTGACCTCAGTGCCCTGGCCTGTGGCAGTGGTGGGGGCGGTGGGAGTGGGGTAGGCATGGCCCCTGGGTTGCCGGGCCCCATTCTGCCCCTCAATCTGGCCAAGAACCCGCTGCTGCCCTCGCCCTTCGGGGCTGGAGGACTGGGCCTGCCTGTGGTCTCCCTCCTTGCTGGCTCTGCAGGTGGCAAGGCCGAGGGGGAGAAGGGGCGTGGGGCTGTGCCAGCCAGAGCCCTGAGCATGGAGGGCCGTAAGACCCCCCTGGACAGGACTGAGAGTGGCCGCTCCCGGCCCAGCCCCGATGGACTCCCCCTGCTGCCAGGCACTGTGCTGGACCTGTCCACAGGTGTCAATTCGGCAGCCAGCAGCCCAGAGGCACTGGCCCCTGGCTGGGTGGTCATCCCACCAGGCTCTGTGCTGCTGAAACCAGCCGTGGTGAACTGAACCCGCCCTAGGGACAGCTATCCACAGCTGCCGGCAGCTCTCAGCCCTGCCCCGACGAACAGAAACTCTTCTGCGAAATAGCAATAATGTCCTCCTGCCCTTGGGGCCTGGTTGGCTGTGCCCTCACCCCCATCAGCAGCCCCAGTCCCAGACAAGCTGGGCAGCAAGGATGGTGCTAGAAGGTTCATTGCTCCTGAGGGAGGAACTGCCTGCTGGTCAGGGAGAGCTGAGCTCCTGGGTGCTGAGGCCTTGCTCACCTCTGACCGTCAGTGCCCTGCCCCATCCTCCACCCTGGTGCCTCCCTCACCCAGTGGCCAACTTCGGCAGGTCTTCCTCCCTCCCTTGCCTTGTCCACCTGCCAGCCCATCCCAGCAGTAGGGGCAAGTGTAGTAGCATCTGCCCTCCCTGCTGGTGCGGGACTCCCTCTGCACCCCTTCACGTGTTGAGCTGTGACAAGGAGCCCCGGGATTGAGGCCCTACCCCTCCTGCCTAGCCTCACTAGGCCTCTGCTCTTTGGACCCCTTTCCCTCTGGCCCACCCTCCAGAGAGAGAGCAAGACAGACGCAGGCCCCGGCAAAGCCACAGGAAGAGCCACCTTATCTTTATGACAAGGTGCCTCCCACTTGGAGAGGGAGGCCCGCTCTGCCCGCTGCCCCTCACCACCTACCTGTCTGAAAGCAGCCAACACTGCCCGAGTTAGCCCCTTCTCTGGTTTGGAGGGTGCTCTCTAAAAGCTAGGGGACAGCTGACTACTCAGCTGCCCCTTTACCACTGGGCCCTCTTCCACTACCTTTTGGGGAGCCCTGGAGCATGGGGAGGAGAGGTGCCAGGACCTTGGGCATGCCTGGCTCAGGGAACAAATGAGAGGGACCTCGCCTTGGGCAGTGCCCCCTTGCACAGGGGCTGCAGAAGCCTGTAAGCTGGCAGGAGGTGAGAGGCTGGGTGAGAATGACCCTATGCTGGGATGCAGTTTTCATTCTGGGGGTGCCAAGTCATAGCCAGCACACAGGTAAGGGAGATGTCCCTGGGCAGGGGACCCTTCCAGAAACAATGGACTGAGGCCCTAGGCTTGGGGGACAGTGAAGCAGCCAAGGACACCCATGGGAGATGTGGCCCCTCTGCCTAGCGGGAGATAGCTGGAGGAGGAAGCCTGGACTCGTGACAGTTTCCTTTGGCTTTTCCCAGCTGACCCATCCTAGAGGGACGTGCCAGAAGGGGGAGTAGAGGTGTCTCCCTTTTACTCCCAGCAGTTGGAATAAGCCAAGGACACTGATACTCCATGTGGTGGCCTCCCCCACCAGGCTCTGGGGACACAGCACAAGCATCCTCCACCCTGAGCCTTGGCTGTGTCTTGAGGCGGCTTGATACAGTGTGGGAGATACTGGCCTGGCTGTCAGGAGCTCTGGCTCCTAGGCCTGCCCTGTCCTTGGCCTTTGAGCAAGCCCTCCCTTTCCTAGCTATAGAACAAGGGAGCTATGGGACAGCAGTGGGGTCCTTAGTAGCCCTGGGGTTCCAGGTCCCTCTGCTGTTACTCTGAGCAGCTCTGCTGACCTCTCCTTTTCCTGGACTGCCCTTCTGTCCCAGAGGGGTCACCCTGACCCGGCCCTAGCAGGGCCCGGCAGTGCTGGCTCTGCCCCTTGAAGGGGCTGTGAGCAAAGCAGAAAGGAGCTGGTCTCCTTTCTTTGGGCCCCACCCAGGACCCAGACACCTCCACCCCCCCACCCCCGTTTAAGGGCCCCAGGCCTAAGTCCCCAATTGTGGGGTGAGGGGTTTGAGACTCAAGCCCAGGGAGCAGAGGAATAGGGCACTGGAAGGTGACATTAGCTCAGCATGTGACTCCGTGATAGACCAGGCTCGAGAGGGCCGGTAAACGTGTTATTGTCGGTTTGTTGTTGCACATTCCAGGATATCAGTATTTTAACAGGTTCTAAGTGCCTTTCTATTGTAGCTTATGTTTTTCCTCCTCTTGGCTCCATTGCTGTTAGCATAGAGTTAAAAAAAAAAAAAAAGAGATAAGCTAATGACTATAACAATATATTCCTCCATGTGAGAGGAAGTTTATAAAGAAACAATAAAAGCGAGTTGCAAAGATGGTTTCTGTCTTGGACGTGCCAGAAGCTGGGCTATTGACATGAGACCACTTCCAACCACCCTGCACCTAGCTCTGGGGTTACCACTCCCTAGACTGCAGCACCCAAAGGTCCTGTTCTAGGACTTCCTCTACACCCTGTGGGTGCCACTGCTGCTTGATCTGCTGGGAGCTGGAAGGGTTTGGAGGGGGCGGGTGCTGAGGGTGCTGAGAGAGAGCAGGAGTGCTAGGAGCTAAGACACAAGGTTGTGGATAAAGCTCACAGGCTCAGGTCCTTGTCCTGCCAGTACCTGCGGTGACTCTGGTGAGTGACTTAGCTATCAGGGAGACCCAGTTCACCAGCCTCAATGCAGTGAGGGGCTTGTCACTGGCAATGTGACAGCAGGAGTGGCTGCATCTGGTACGTGACAGAATGCAGCTAGCTCTCCATGGTGGGCAGGGCTGGCTGGCTGGCTGATCACCAACCTCATCCACCCAGCCCCCTGCCCCACCCCCCACGTTTAGCCCACAGCTGGCAGGAAGAGCAGTCTGTCTTTTGGAATCTGGATGTGCACAATTGAAAAATGCGGAAAAGACATTTATTACCAAGCTATAAATTAGTGGTGGTGGGTGGGGTGGGGTGGGAGGAGCCCAGTGGTCACGTTTGAGCCCTCTGCTCTTTCTCTCTGTCTTCCTGCGCCTGGATTCTGAGCTCTTCCTCAAGGCGCTCCTTCGCTCGGACCACCTGGGGAGGGAGTCACAAAAAGCTAGGCAGGTAACCTGTGCAGGATGGCCTCTTCCCTTCCCACGTCCAGTTCCAGCTGTAAGTCCCTGAAGAGCAGTGGGCAGGTCTAGTGCCCAAGGTAGGAGGGGTGGGGGCATCCTCTCCAGGGAGACAAAGCCCAGGGCACACTTGGACTGATATCTGGGAGCTGAGAACTGCTTCTAGCAATCCACCAGCTAGTGGTCCTATTTCCTCAAAGCCATGGCTGTTGGAGGGCCTCTGTCCAGGGTGACGCAGGGCCTAGACTGATACAGCCTGACAACTGAGGCAGCCAGAGGGAGTGGCAGTTTAGGGGGACCTCCCTAAGTTGGGGCACCAGGAAAAGGCCCATAGAACTTTCTTTTCTTTTTTTTTTTTTTTTTGGTATGTGGGTAGCTCCCTGACTGGGAATCAAACCCAGGCCACAGCGCTGACAGCGCCAGTGCTGAAGCCTTAAGCCACTACACCATCAGGGAACTCCCGCCATAGAACTTTCTACCTGTCAAGTTCTGAACTGCCCAGAAAGTGGCTTGCTCCCCTCCCAGCATCTAAGACCACTCACCTTTGACTGCAGGTAGAAGGAGCCGCCCACAGATTTATCATTCACCTTGAATAGGTGTTCGTAGTTCTGTAGAGGAGGGGAGATGGTGAGAGGTGTGCAGTCTCTGGGTTACAGAGGCGGGGGAAGCTAGGAGATGACAAAGAAGTGAAAGGGCTCAACCCCTCTGCCCTGAAAAGTGACACAGGAAGCTCTTGCAACTGCTAAAGGGCAGAGAGGGAGACAGGTGCCCAAGAGGAGGGGCTCAGCTACTACCACCAACCACTGCATGCCTCTGCCACTGCCTGCCCCGGGCTAAAAACTAACAAGGGACAGTGGCTCCCACAAGTCGGAGTCCCAGCTGGCTGTGGCCAGAGCCTCCACCCCTACCCCTTCCTGACTGGCCTACTTCACCCTTCCTCATGCTGCTGGACTCCACCCCTACTCCCACTGCTTCTGGTCTGTTTGTCTCAGAGCCAGCCTTGTGGCCTCACCTTCTGGATCTCCTCGGGGCTCAGCTTGGAGACATTGAGAATTTGCTGTGCCTCCTGGAGGCTGAGGCCAGAGAGGTTGGAGGCAGCTGCAGACTGGTGTCCAGCGCGTCCCCGGGCATCAGCTGCTGCCCGGCTAGCTGTTTGGACACACAGGTTAGTGCTTAGCCCTCAGCAACCCAGAGCTCCCCTGGGCCTTCCATCTGGGCAGCTTACCCCTGCCAGATGGCATGGGAGAAGACCTTTAGGGACTGAGGTGGCTAGAGGGCATTTCTTCTCCAGGGATGGTTTCTCTTGGCGGGGTGGGTAGTGAAGTGAGGACAGATCTCCCCCACTGGAGGACAGGGGCAGGGTCTGGTCACCAATCCTGCAGTCTTGTCTCCAGCCTAGACCATGAGATGACCCTGTCTCTCTTCTCTCCCCCACCCCCTCATCAGGCACACAGCAAGATGGGGAGACTCAGGCTACTAAGGGGAGCAGAGTAAAGCTGTGGGCAGGGGAGGCAACGATAGCTCTGTCAAGACCTGGCTGCCCACCAGTTCCCTAGGCCACCAAAGCAGGCTGCTTCTGTGACCTCCTTCCTTTCAATGATCCTAGACTCAGAAGCCAGTACACTTTTTTCTTAAAGGGTCAAGGCTCTGCAGACGAATTAGTCTGTGTTACAAGTACTAGACTGCCTTGAAAGCAGCCAGAGAGTGTGGCTATGTTCCAATAAAACTTTATCTACAAAAACAGAGCCAGATGGGCCTGTTTGCCAACTCCTGCCTAGATGCTCATGTCAACCAGGTCTCCCTTTTATGGGAATGCCCCAAAGTCTAGCACTGCACCCCGCCATGGGAAGTCCCCCAGCCCACAGAGAGTCCCCGTATTTACAACCAGCCCAGCATGAGGGACCCATAGCTATGGGGAAAATCTGACTTGGGCAGGAGTTCCCAGCCTAGGAGGAGACAGGGGCTGAGCTTACCTGCAAATTCCTGCCGCAGGGCCCGGGCAAAGGCCCTGCCCACCACCTGTACCCCCATCACAATGATCTGGGCCAGGTACTTGGCCTGTGGGCAAAGCAGGCACCTGGTTAACAGGCTGCATCTTCAGGGCCCCCCCAGAGATGGGACCCTGGAAATGGCCACTGAGTTGTAAGGCCTCTGGAGAGTTGATGTAATGAAGTATGGAGCAGCAGCCACAGGCCACTTCCTCCAAAATACTCTGAAGAAAAGCTACTTTGGGTGGCTTCAGATGCTCATGGGACAGCTGATCAGAGAGTAAACTTGACCGAGTCCTCAGATGCAAACAGGACTCCCTTCCCCAGCCTCTGGAAGAGATAGAAGGGGGCCAAGGCAAAGGAGCTACAGGGCACAGAAGCCACTGGCCTCAGGAACAATACCACGGCCTGAGAACCAGAATCAAAGGCTGGTTCTAGCCTCACCACTAACTCACTTTGCCACCCTGGACCAACCAGGGCACTTTGCATGCTTCTGAGATCAGCTGTCCAACCCTCATTCAACACAACAAAAGAGCAAAACACTCTTCACCTTCCAGGAGTGAAAGCCACTAGGGGAGCATTTAGATAAATGCACCAAGCAGTAAGAGAAAGCAGGACTGGTCACCTGTTCCTCCACCAGCTCGCCCACTCACTGACTCACCGAGAGGCAGCACTCAAGACTACAAAGATAGATGAGCCCCAGCCTTTGGAGCTCCTGCAACCACTGGCCAGGCGGAGAAATCCTCCACAGCAGTGCCACACAGCAGTGTTCCACCCCAACACCGCATAGTCCAGTGCACCAGGAGAGCAAGTGGTGAGTCTCATTCACTGTGACCAGAGGTGTAGAGAGGCAATGGAGGAGGACCCACGAATGAGATGGAGATGCTGGGAGATGACGGTTATTTCTACTCGGCTGGGTTTTGAAGGGTGGGTCATGATAGGAATGTTAAGGTTTCCTAGGCAGAGGGACCGGGGGGAGCCAAAACTGGGAGGAAGTATAAGGGATGTCCCAGCAACAGCCAGAAGCCCACGAGACTTATAACACAGTTAGAGACCAGGAAGGTGGCAGAGATGGGCAAATGTGCAGATCTTACTGTGAATAGAGATCCCTACAGCCAGCACATGTGAAATGACCCTGTGTGTGGTAAAATGGTACAAGTATGGGTGCGAAGAGGACAGCTGGGAGAATGCTCACCGCACGTCAGCATTGCTCATGGGGCATATTCAAGTGGCTTCCCTTGTTCTTCTTTGTACCTTTTTATCATTGGATTTTCTATCAGTCAACAAGAATTGCCCCATGCACCATGTACCAGGCACCATGCCAAACACAATCTATGTATTATACCATTTAATCCCAAAGACTCAAACACTGAGGCACAGAGGGTTTTAGTGGCCAGCCCTAGGACACACAGCTAGTACTTGGGGGAAGATGAGCAGGGAGTCCAAAGTCAGTGCTATCAGTCATAGCATTCCTAGGCTGCCCACTTCACACAGGATGCCAGAGTCTGCAGGGAGGGCGACAGAGCAACCTGGCAAGGAGCAAGGACTCAACTCAGAGGCCAAAGAGGGGCTTGTCAGATTCCAGTGGAATCCAAACTCCAGAATTGCCCTTGTTTGGTCTCCAGTGAACCTGTCCTTTACTATTGGGTGGGGCAGGACATGATTCTGAGCCATTAGCAGGAATTAATAAATGGAAGAAGGTTTGGCTTTCACAAGAGGGTGGAAATTTCATAAGCTCCATATTTCACACAAGAAAGCAAAGCTCAGTGAAGATTCCTTTAAGCAGAGGCAGGGGCAGGGCTGTAGCCAGCTGCCTTGCAGGTGTAAAGACAAATAATGGACACACTGGTGACTGGGAAGCCTCATCTGACCCCTTCATGCCACCTAAAGCCACTCTCAACTGGGAAAGAAGGTTTTGAGATGGGCTGCTGGTCCTGACAGAGTGACAAAGAGGCTGACAGGCCACTATGTGACCCCAAACAGTTCCCTCAGCCTGGCACACCCGCAAGCCTCAGACCACACCTTCCTCTGCTGCTACCTTGTACTCACTGGTTTATTCTCTGTCCAGGGTGGTGACTGTTGCTAAACAATAAATGTGAAGAACGAGGCTGTAACTGGGCAGCTCCCCTAACCATCCCCTGAAGGCTTAAAACCAAAGTGGCATGATGACACCATGGTTCCAGCTGCCAGAGCTCCATGGCTACAGAGAAGGCTGGACTGGCTTGCAGAGTTTCCAAGGCCACCCTGGCCAGCCAAGGGAACAGCCTGGTCAGATGATTAAGGCTACCAAGGTTCCTGCAAGAGGCATCTCCCAGGGTAGGCAGTGTGGCATGGTAGGCAAGCTTTGGGATCACATGTATACAGATCCCAGGGGTTCCCTGGTGGTGTAGTGGCAGGGCTTTGGCACTTTCCTTGGCCCGGGTTCGATTCCCAGCCAGGGAGCCACCAAACAAACATGTACAAATCCCAGCTGTGTGCCCTGGACCAGTTCTCAACCTTCCTGAGCCTCTCGGTTTCTTTACCAATGGGGCTGCCATAGGGACTAAATGAGGTAATATTTGTAAATTACTGGCACAGAGCCTGATAACACAGTAGGTACTTAATAAATGATGGTTTCCATTTACTACTATTCTTTGTTTTATAAAACTTAACAGCCAGGCACTGTGAAGTAACAAAGCTTCTCCCAGTATAGCTGCTCATTTGAAAAATTCTGATTTCTCAGGGGAGAAGGCTGCAAAAAGCCAGCTACATTCCCAGGGAGCTCAGAAGCAGTGTGAAACACTGAAAATGAAGCTTTAGAACTGAGCTGACAGAACCTGGAATTCCAGCTTTGCTTCCTGTTAACTGTGTGGCTGTGGCAGATTACTCAAGCTCTCTGAACTTCAGTTTTCTCATCTGCAAAATGGGGAGAAGACCCTCCTCATAGCAGGCATGTAAAGCCTTCAGGAGGTAATAAATGTAGACCAAGTGGACAATCAATGGCAGGCCCAGAGCAGCTTAACAGCTGCCTTTGTTTCCAGACCAGTTCCTACTTGTTGTTGACTGACCTAGAGATCAGGGGTGTAGCCAAGTCTCTCATCCACCTATTCAGTACCCAGATGCCTGCTGAGCACCAGTTGTGGGTCGGTCAACTATGCTCAGAGCTGAGGATGCATGGGAGCAGATGTCTGCCAGCTGCAGCTACCACAAGTGACGAAAACCACTGGCTGAGAGGCCTCTCTGCAAAAGCCCTAAAACATTCTATAGTGAAAGGACTGACACTAGGGCCTAAAGACCCTGGGCCACAGCAAACTGGCTGACACAGCATCCAACTTCAAGCAAGCTGACAGTCCAGAAGCAGAGGTCAGAGCCACAGGACTCCAAGCCTGAAATCTACTGTGGATGGCACACATGCTTTCTCATTCAGGCAGCATGGTGGCCCAATGCAGGGCCAAAGCCCCGTAGCTGGGGCAAAGGACCACAGGTAGCGTGAGGGGTTGACACACTCAGGAATGTGGTTTATCTCACATAGAGTGCATCAAAAAGGGAGCCTACCATTTAGACTGATGTGTAATGCTTCCCTTAAGGCAGTTCCAGGCCCTAGTTTGGTGGGCAGAGACAGCCACTGAGATTTATCCCCTTCGTAAGGGGATGCAATGAGATAGAAAGGGAGCTCTGTTCATGCAGGACCCCCACAAACAGCTGCTGATTCCACAACTAGGCAGGAGGGAGGTGAGGACCACAACTGTCACATTTACCATGGTATGCGTGGCCCAGCCTATGGCTGGTGTTACAAGTACCTGTTATATATTTAAATGAATGTGACACTTAACCAAGTCTCCATCAATTCTGCTTTGGCCAAACTTAAGTCTCAATCACTAAGCCCTTAGACAGAGATTCCAAATGCCTGCCACTCCCTTGACTGAAAGAGGGCTCGAGTCATCCCCTCACAATATAATTCTCCACCACAGCTGCCTGCAAAATTCAGTTCACTCCCCAGCTGTCTGGCTACAAATGATTCCTCTGGTTTCTTCTCCCCTCACTTCTATCTACCATCTACTTCTAGATCAGCTCTCCTACTTCTTCACCCAAAGTCTCTGCAGCTCTGACTTCACATACCACACTAGTCACCCTTCTAAAATGCACAATTCAGTGCTTTCTAAGATATTTACAGAGCTGTGAAACCATCACCACTAGTTCCAGAACATTTTCATCATCCACCCCCCCAAAAAATACTCCATATCCATTAACCTTAAAAATCCTCCCTCCTACTCAATACTGTCAAAACTCAACATCCTTCAAGATTTAGTTCATGTCATCCCCATCCCCCAAGTGAAACCTTCCCAGGCTCCTCCCATTTCTACTTTTCCATAGCACTTTCTCAATTTACAGACTAGCCTGCCTTCTCCTCTAGGATTCAAACTCCTCCAGAGCCACATTTTACTCAGCCCTTGAGGGTGGCTCAGAGTGACATGCAGGAATGCGTGTGAAGGACCCCATTCCAAGAGGGTTCATCATAGGACCTCAACAAATGGCAGTGCCTATAACAAAGCAGTAATATTGCAGGGGGGGGGGGGGATGTGGAGTCTCAGGACACAGAAGCTGGGCTCAAAACTGGTCTCTGACACATGTAGGATGAGTGAGCCTGGAGGAGTCACATTCTCAGAACTTCAGGTTCCCTATCTGTAAAATGGGGACAATGAGAGCATCTACTTCATAAAAATTAAATGAAAATCTACATAAAGCCTCAGCTCAGGGACTGGCACTTGTAAGTTCTCATGTTATCCTTACCACTGTTTTTATTAGTTAAGAAGTGACTCCTTGGAGCCTGCATCAGTCACTAGGGGAAACATACATCTGAGGGTAGAGATCAGGACCTTGCACTTTTAAAGGGTCCCCAGTTGAAATGACGCAGCCAGTGTGGCCCAGGTGTGTGTATGGACTGACTGGCTCTAGGTGCCAACAGTACTGCAGAAAACTCCGTTTTCGGTGTTGCCGGGCCTCGTTCAAGCCCCAATCAGTTCTGCCACTTCCTTGGGGAAGTCTCAGCCCTTTCGCAAACTTTCAAATAGGGAATATATAATAGGGCGACCCCATCAACTAGCTCTAGGACAGAGGAGGACTTCGCGACCCGGGCTAGCCTCCACCTCAGGCTGCTGGCAGACGGGCACGCACATTGCGACCGCATCTTCTGGGCATTTTCCAGCTGGTCAGGTCCTCCCTGCCTTCCAGCCAGTTGGCTCTCCCAGGACCCGATGCCGCCAGCGTCTGCCTAGGTCCCGCCGGGGGTTATGCGCCCAGCTCGCTTTCCGCCGGGCACGCAGGGAACACGCGGCGCCCGGAGCTTGGTTGGAGCTCGCCGCTCCCGCCCCCGCCCCGGCCCCGAAACGGCCTCCCCTTATTCTGGGCAGCCCCCGACTCAGGCCTCACCATGACTGCCGTTCTGCCTCGGGAGCACAAGCTCCAGCTTCCAGGTCCCGCGGCCCGAGCTGAAGGGCGGCCGGCGGGTCAAAGGTCAAGGGAGGCTGCGGAAAGCGCGTGCGCAACACCACGCTGGGCATGCGCAAGCCTCGACCCAGAGGGGCGGGCGTCTTTGGTGACGTATTGGTGTGGGCGGAGTTAGAGGCTAGTTCTGCATCGGGCTCCCCATTCGGAAGGTAACTTGGAGCGGGTGATGGATAGTCCCCGGATCCTCTGTGGCCTTAGAGCTTAACCTGGTGCGCTAGGAGCAGCAGAGTGGTTGGCTCAGGTGTGGGGTAATTTCTTCCCTTGATTTTGCCAAAATATGTGGGACTAAAGGATATGCAATAAACATACACCACCTCCACAACATAATAAGGAATAAAATGCCAAATTCTCACAAATATTTAAGAAAGTAGAAAACTTCAAAGTAGGCTTCATTCAAGGTTCCTTCCACTGGGAGGGAGGGCTCCTTCCCTCCTCCAAGTCCTTTCTCAACTGTCACCTTCTCAATGAGCACCCCCTACCACCACCAACAATGCAACTTATCCTCTAATGTTTTTTATTTTTTATTTTTGTTAATGTTTTTTAAATAATGGCTTTATTGAGATATACACGCCATACAATTTCACCCTTTAATTGTACAATTCAGTGCTGTTCAGTATGTTAACAGACTTGTGCAACCATCACTAGTTCCAGAACATTTCATCATCCCCCCCAAAAAAACTCTGTACCCATTCCCATTAGCAGTCATTGCCTATTTCCCACTACCCCTGGCGACCATTAATCTACATTCTGTGTATATGGATTTGTCTGTTATGGAAGTTTGCAAATGGAATACTATATGTGGCCTTTTGTGTCTAGCTTTAAACCTCCATTCTTAATCCCCTCTACCTTCTTCTCCCAAAGGTCTTACTTACCACCTCCTACCATACTATGTGAAACATTTATTTTTATGTTTATTGCTTATCATCTGTTCTCTCCCACTAGAATGTGGATTCTTGCTGGATTCCTTTTATCTCTTTTCTTCACTCTATAATGTCAGCACATGGAAAACACTCACCAAATGTTTGTTGAGTGAATGGAAGTCAGGCTGCCTTGTGCTAAGTTCTGGACCACTGCCCTTCACTCCTTTCCTCTAACTCTCCAAATTCTTTCTTCCTTCATCACCCAGGCTGTCCGTCCCCTTGTCTGAAACATTCTCACAGCTCTCTCTGAAGCTTCTCGGTTTTCAGGTCTTAGTCTTCAGCTTAAATGTCACTTTCTCATACCCTGAACACGCTGTATCCTCCTGCATTCCAGTTGCTCACATTCACATAATTTATCTTCTTTATAGCTCTCTCCACACTCACTATTCGCTTACTTGCACAGGGTCTGGCTCCCCTTCATGATAAGACTATAATAAGCACCTTGAGAAGCCTTGTCTCTCCTGTTCATTACTATTATCTACCATCCAGAGCGCTGCTGGGTACTCAAGTGTTGGATGAATGAATGAACTCCCAGGAGCATGCAGCTGAAAAGGACTCAGGAACAAAGTGGGGCCTGGGAGAACCCAGGGCCAAACTACCCACCTATATCCTGTATCCTTCCCCTTCCAGTTATCCCAGAGACCACAGGAGCACAAGAGGTGGCTAGCTTAGAAAAGTTTAATTGCTGAAAATATCCCAGGCCATGTGCAGGCCAGACCCTGTGGGGTTCACACCTCCCTAATAGGGCAATCCGCTTGTGATGCCCCCTTTTCCTGGTGTCAAGCCTGGGGAGCAGAGTGACTGGTCCCCACACCTGAGGTTGGTGCTGCTCCAAACAGCCTAGCATGGGGACAGCCTCCAAGGCCCTTCACTAGAATTAGAGCAGCAGGCAAGATGAGGTGGCATGTAATAACTGAAGGTTCTGGGCAAAGGCAACCCAGGCTGGGACCAGCCCAGGTCAGAGTCAGGAGACAGGGAGCCCAGGTCCTGCCCAGGAACACGCTGCTGATCCTCCACCCTTATCCCAGCCCCAAGCCCCTGGCTCCACATGCTACAAGGGAGCTGAGGAGAAGCAGATGGTCCCAGAGGAAGAAGGTACAGATAATCACAAGTGTTATAGCAGGGCCTAGAGGGCATAGAAGGGCCCAAGGTCCAAAGGAAGCCAGGGCATCTAGGATGAGATGTGCCAGGGCCAAGAGGTGCCTTCTAGTTTGACAGTAAGATAGGAGGTGTACAGGGGCACTAGATGGTTCTAGGAGGTGGCAGCAGCAGGTGAAGCCAGAGGTGGCTGGTGGACGGGCTAGTCCTGAGGAGATAAACCAAAAAAAAAAAAAAAAAGGGCAGTGGGGGTGGTGGAAGGAATTGAGAGGAGGTGGGGAAGACAGGTAGCTGCAGGGGTGAGTAGGGAAGGGATGGGATGCCGGGCCCTTGCATCTACTCACCCACTCGTCTTCATCCACACCTTCGAACGAGTCTTGGGGGAGCGGGTCCTCCCGGTTCCCCAGCTTTGCAACCATGGCATTCAGCAGCTGGTAGAGTAGACAGGATAAGAGGTGGGAAGGGAATAGGACCTCTAATGTCAAGAACATCAGATCCCAGTTAGAACACCATCAATGTTGTGAAAGAGCCATTTTCATTAGAGCCCCAACAAAGTTGATGATTTTCATCAAAAAAGATAACCTCTACAAAGACAAGGGACCCAGAGACAGACAGACTGTGACATGTAGCACTGGAGTCACAGTGCAACCATCTCTACACATTGCCTCAGACACTCAAGTGTGCACCAGGGTCCCAAATGCACTTGGGTCCAAAACCTCTGGCCTTTCTCTGCCTTCCCTGGCTTCCTGAGCCCTGTACCCTGTGGGCAGCAGCAGTCAGCTTCAGGGCTCTGGAAGGTCTCCTGTGGAAGCTTTCCAATGGAAAGCGAGACACTGGCTCCTATTCCAATCAGGGTTGGGCTAGAGAAGTGAAGGGCAACCACAACAAGGGGACCCCATGCTTTCCCCAGGGCCAGCTCTCTCCCTTGCCTACCTCTTCCTTCTTTTGTTGGTCTGACTTCTCTTCCAGGTACAGCACTGAAGATGGGGCCCGCTGGGCAGGGGCTTCACGGGGGGCCTGGCTCACTGAGGCAGGGCAGGAACAAGCATCAGGCATCCGAGTCCCCTCCGTGGGGGCTCCTTGCCCAACCCTTTGAAACCAGCCACATGGGGGATTTCATGGCAGAGACCCTAGAGGTGGCATTAACAGCTGGTCAACCCCTCTGTTCACAAGGCCTACCTGGGACACCAGGCTGCATGTGTGTGTGAGTACATGAGTGTGTGAATGCGTGTGTGTTGCGAGTGGGGACTTATGATGGAAACAAACACCGGGCCCTGAGCTCTAGTGGCTCAGAGACTGAGCCTAGAGACGCAGCCACCCCATCCTTGGAGCACCAGAGGTTTCTGCATCCCATCTGACTTGGGTCTTCTGTTCCTTTCTCCAATCCCTACCCATTCCCTGCCTTGTCCCCTTCCGCAGTCCCTCTCCTACCTGGAATCATGCCATGGGGCTGCAGGCTGAAAAGCCGGGGCTTCCCATTAGCGCCTCCCAGCCAGGCCTTGGCACTGAGCACTGGCTCCCAGCTCACTGCCGTGTCTGGGAACACATCATCTTGGAAAAACTCTTTCTGCAGGGAGGGAGAAGGGGCTGCCCTGAGGCACTGGCACCTGTTGCAAGGGGGGCATAACAAGAGCCAGGCCCCAATCTGGAGTTTCCATAAGTTTCAGAATCTCAGCAGGGTAAGGGACAGGTGCCCCAAACAGAAGTGAGGGGGGTAATTTTGGGACAAATTCAGTCTGCCCTCAAAGCCCCTGGCGGGGGGCTAGATGTTGGCCCTTAACCTCACTCTGACTCGAGGCAACCGGAAGGAGACAGGCTCCAGGGAGGTCTGGCGAAGCCGCAGGCATCGGGCAAACTCCACTTCGCGCACGTCACATTCTGTCTTGGGCAGGAGGACAAAGCCCTGCGGGAGCAGGGGAGTTGTGTTGGGGCTAGAGACCAGATCTCCAAGTTGGGCACCAGGGCCCTCAGGGTACCAGCACACCTCACTTGGGACCACTAGGACCAAGGTCCACCCCTGGACAGTGGTGTGCTGACACATATTTAACGCCTGGCTCTCTGGAGGAAAAACACCCTGATTTGCAGTATTTGCCTGTAGTATGAAAACTGCCATCATGGCCAATTTCACTGACTTGCTGCATGCGGATGTGGGAAGGGACGTGCAGTAGCACACCATCACATGGCATTTCCATCCGACAGATCCAACAGACGTAAATAAGCTCAATGGCATGAATAATAGGTAATGATGAATTGAGTATTTATTGCCCTGGTCTTTAATATAGCTTATTTGCAGGTTTATATAACTTAATCTTACATAACTTAACTTTTAATAATGGTTGACTTTAACAACCAGTTCCCAGGGGCTGCTGGGCACACTGGGCCCCTGACCCACTGACCCCACAGGCCCCTGCACTTCCCCACATGGCCATGAGAGGGCGGGTGAGTCCTGTGGTCTCACCTTGGGAAGGAGCACAGGCAGTGTGAGGGCTCACCTTGTGGGGGTCGGGTGACGTGAAGCTGTTGCACTCCAGGAAGAAAGGGGCTTCAGAAAGCAGCTCATACAGGAACACGCGGGTGTCACCCTGACAGGAGAGGATGGGCGAAAAAGTGAAGTAGCCAGCTAAAGCTGCCTTCCCCGAAGAAGTCTCACCTGCCCACCACCCGCATCTGTGAACCCCAGCACCTCAATGCACCTTGCCTGTGAGTAGCACCAGGCGGGTATCTGGGTCGTAGCTGGGCAGCAGGATAGAAGGAGCCACATCCAGCCCCAGTACTGCCAAGGGGCCACTGGCTAGGGACTTGGCCAAATACAAAAGTAGCTGGCGCTCACTTCGGCTGCAAGAGGAGGCAGGGAAAAGAACAGGTCCATAGAGCTGGAAGGGCCTGGGGCAGGGCAAGGACTCCAGCAAGGACCCTGATCTTGTCAGGCTGGGGGCCTCAGGGCCTCAGGGCCAGAGGAGTGGCCTCTGTCCATCCTCTTTTCTGGTCCAGCCCTGAGAACTGCTGGCCTGACCTAATGAAACAGTGTCCTAACCTGCCATCCTGACTTGGCCCCTCCTACCTGACTACTGCCTAACTTTGCTATCCCCCAACCCTCCTCAGCACACTCCTGGCCCGAGCCAAATGTCTCATGGCCAAGGTGGCCCACTAAGTCTGGACTTTTCTCCCCGTGGTCTGCTTCCTGCCCTCTGCTCCAGCCAGGCTAGTCAGCTTCCTGGCTTTTCCACACACACTTGATGCCTTCTGGTTGCCCACCCTTTCATGACCCAGTACAGATGAAACCTCCCTTAGGAGGCCCTCTCTGATCCCTCCTCCAAAGTGCCAAATGTCCAATCCTGGGACCTCTCCAGTAGGCTTGCTTCTGTGTTTCATGCACTTCACCTGGTCCCCACCAGGCATGGGCTCCTTACAGCAGGCTTGGCTCTCATCTTCCTGGGCTCCCAGTTGAGTCATTTTCCCTCCCTCCCTTCCTCCCATCCATCCACCCATCTGCCCCCCTACCCATCTGTCCTCCATCCATCTATCCATCCATCCATCCATCCATCCATCCAATAAGTGAGGGGTAGGGACAGCTTCAGCCTGCCTGACAGGAGTGTGTCTGGGGAAGGGGGACACACGTGGCTCCCGAAGTTTGGGGATGGGAAGAGAGGTCCCAGAGTCCTCACCTGTCAAAGCCAGACACTAGCAGACAGTGACCATCACACACCCAGACAATTCGGGCTCCACGAGGCCCCTCAGGCCCTGGACCTTCCTATTGGGATACAGTACATGAGGCCCAGCCAGGCCCCTCACTGGGTCTGAGGGATCCCCCAGCTCATCTTGCTCACCTGAAGGGGTTTAGGGCCACTTCGGGGCTCATAGATCCGTAAACGTCCATCCTTGCAGACAGTGGCTAACTGCTGCCCACTGGGACTCCAGGCCAGGCCAAAGATCTGGGGACAGGTGGGGAGGTGAGAGGTAGCCTCTTGCCCTGTGGCTGGGCACCTGTCCTGCAGCTATCCTACCTGGTCCTGGTGGCCCTGCAGTCTCAACCGCTCAACTCCAGCCTGAAGGTCCCAGATCCGAATGGTAAGGTCATAGGAAGAAGAGGCAAGTACGTCGGCTGCCAGTGGGTGGAAACGCAAAGAGTATATCTTCTCTGTGTGGCCTGTAGGGGAGGCAGTGGGTGATACTGAGCCCCTCAGAAGACACTGCCTGCCCTGGGGCCCCCACCAGTGCCCACCTGACCTGTGAGTACAGCCTCGGGTGTGGTAAGCACCTCCTCCAGGCCCTCTTGAGGCACCCGCCATAGTCGGATCCTGGCATCCTCACCGGCTGCAGAGAGCACAGGCTCATTACTGCTGGGCCCAAGACTCCCATTCAGGACTTCAGTCCCTCAAGCCCAGCTCCCAGCCTCCTTACCCACGGCGAGGCGGTGTGGGTCAAAGGGGTCCCAGGCAAGATCAGTCACAGCTGTCCCATTCTGCAGCGTGGGCAATGCTGTATCAGGCAGGCGGCCGGGCTTCTGCAGCTGTGGAAGGGGCCCCCACCCACAGAGGCCCATCAGTAACAGGCAGGGTTGCAGGACAAGCAGCATGCCTGGGCCCTCCACCCTCTGTATACAAGGTGACCCAAGCTCTCTGTCTCAGCCACCTTGTGCTCTGAGCCCTAAGTGCCAATTGTGAGGCCTCAGAAAGTGATATGCGGGGAGGAGCAGCGTGGAGTGGTGGAAAGAGCGCAGGCTTGGGACTCAGAGGGCATGGGTTCGAATCCCCAACTCCACCACTTACACGGCTGTGTGACCCAGCAGGCCACTAAACCTCTCTGTGCCTCACCGCTCTCATCTGTAAAATGGGGATAAGAATAGCACCCCCACATGGGGCAGCTGAGAGGATTAAAAGGGATGCTTGGTGGGTGATTAACGCATGGTTTGTGCTAGAGAATGTGGGCTGGTGAGGGTACCCAACACACTTAGTGTCCTACAAAGACTTGGGAGACAGCTAGAGTCGGGTGAGGCCCTCACCTCGAGCACAGCCACCTGCCCACCGCTGCTGAGCAGGGGTATGGCCACACGCAGTCGGTTGGCACAGAAGCCATCGCTCTCACTGGGCGTGGTGAGGTTGAGCCCCTTGAGGTTGGTGATATGGCTGTCTCGGTGCAGGACGGTACCCTGAGCATGACGGAACTTGGAACTGGGGCCTAGCGGGTGGAAGAAATATGGAGCCATGTGAGGATGCCCTGGCCACCCTGCACTGTCCTGCAGGACACCTAGGCCACTCCTCACTGCAGGATTGTGCAGGACATGTACCTGGGAATGAAACTCGAGGTACCTTGGTGGAAGCACAGGACTCCAGAGCACTCTAGGTGCCTTCTTCCACATGAGATGAGACTGAATTCAGGAGGCAGGGCTGGGGTACCAAGGAGTATGGCTGGGGTAGGGGTGGAAAGGTGAGCTCCCACCCTGATGCACTTACCCAGTAGGCTCTGCAGCGACCTCTGGCTGGGGCTGGGGCTGGTGCCGATGCCACTGGTGCTAGAGAGTGAGGGCCCCAGGCTCGAGGGCGTAGAAGGTGAGATCAGCGAGCTGGGAGGGGAAGAAAAGCCCTCCTGGGGGAGAGGCACCTGGGGTCAGCCACAGGCCCCTGGGCATGTTGGCCAAAGAGAGGGGACACTGGAATCACCACTCTGGGCCCCTCTGCCCAGGCTATGGGACACTGCTTGGGCATAATCACAGATCTTGATAGGAGTTGGAGGCCACATGGGGGTCAGGTGAACTTTAGACCCCGGAGACAGCAGGTAGCAAATGCTGGCTCCCAGCATTTGTGAGAGGGCAGGCCCAAGACAGTTAAGATTTGCCAGTATCTCAAGAGAAGCCAGCAATCTAGATTTTATGGGATAATCTCACTTTCTAAGTGTTAATTTAGAGAACACTGTGAGGTTTATTTATGCTTCATGCATTTCTTTGTTATGCTTAGATTAGCTAGGTTAAAAAGACCACCAGGCCTCCCACTGGCACTCACACTGGGGTCCTCATCCCCCACTGGTAGCTCCGAAGGTTGGGCAGAGTCAGGGGATTCAGGGGAGGGATCCGCAGGAAGCACCAGGCAGGAAGTGAAGCTGGGGTAAGGCCTGTGGGCTGGGTTTAGGCTGACCCTCTGCACCTGTGGGGAGAGGCAGCAGTTGAGGGGTAGGTAGGGATGAGGGACACAGGGCAGCTGAGTTAGTATGCAGCTAGACTGTGGGGCCATGGATGGATGGGGCTGCTGCCAGGAGGGCTTGCAGGGACTGGTGGCGGCCAGGAGTGACCAACCAAGACTTGGCCCTACCTGCTGGTTGCTCCCAGCCCACCAGGTGTGGGGTTTGGAGGCAGGCACACAGCCTGCAGTGTCTGGGAATAAGTCCTCATGGAACTCCACAGCCTAGTGACAGACAGGCAAGGGGCTGATGAGACATGAATCTCCCAGGCCCACCCAGCCCCTCACCCAGGCCCCTCTCACCTTTCGGGGCACATGGTAGCTGATGGGCAGGATAGCTGTGTCGCTCAGCTGAAGGACTCGGAGCACCTCACAGCCCATGACAGCTAGTGCCCTCCGAGGCACAAGAGCAGCTCCCCGCAGCACATTTTCCAGGAGGCACTGGGTTACTGTTGGGGACACCAGGGGAGGAAAGTCAGGGTGGGGAAGGGAAGGGAGCGAGGGGGGTGGGGTGGGGAAGGCAGGGCCTACCTGGGCTTAGTGCTGGCTGTTGGGGTGCCACTTCGTAGCAGTACAGCTGATGCTCACCCTGAAAGGAGCTCAGCCTGAGTGCCCTTGCCGACCACACCCTGGTGGCCTGGGGCAGCCCTAGGTCTAGCACCAGCTCTCCCATTCCTCTCCAAGGACCTGAGCCACAAAAGCATGGCAGATGTCGATTGGGCACCGACACGTGCTAGGCAATGAGCTGGGCCCTCAGAGACTTTACTTCATCTGTTTGTCATCGGCAGTTACGGAGTGAGAACTTGGGGTATACGTTCAGTATTTACAGGGCGCCTACTGGGTGCTAACACTGCTCTGTTCTCAGCCTGTCTTCATGAAGCCGATGTTCATGGATGAAGACATGGAGGCCCTGACACACAGAGCCCCTAGCAGTGGTGGAGCCTGGATAGCACTGTTCTAGTTGCTCCTTTCTGGAGAGGTAGCGTCCTGCACTCCCCACTCTCCCAGCTGGCTGCTTAGGTCAAAGGTCAGGTCCAGGCCTGGCAAGTGAAGACACCATCCCTGAGGGCCGACACTGGTGGGGGCTTCAGCTTTTCCCTCACCTTTCCTGCCAGGACCAGGAGCCCGGAGTCTGGGTCCAACAGAGGCATCAGAGACCTGGAGGGGAAAAGGGCTGGTTGGTGGGTGGGGCCAGACACCTGTAGGCATGGGGCAGCAAGAGGTTCGTGACCCCAGATAGGGGCTCAGGCCGAGCACCACAGTGGCTAGGACTAATATGGCCCCTCCAGCTACATCCAGCCTGATCCTCAAGGACCTCATGCCTCCTCTCCCTATCAACACGCCAAGCACATCCCCACATCCCGGCCTTCCTTTTCCCAGAGCCTCTGTCTGCCCACCTGTTGCACTCAGGACTTGTGCTGGCCCTGGGCACAGGGGAGTCATTCCCCACTTCTGCACCTCAGCCCGAATCTCCACGCCAGGAGACCCCACATGCGATCTGTCCCTGCTCCCACCCTGGCCAGCTTAGACATCAGGCCAGTACTACCGGGAAGGGTGAGAGTGTTCTGGAGCCCGGGGCTCCCGCCATCCCCACCCAGTGCAGTTGGGTGAGCACTCCAAATCTGTACTAGGGCTTGGGGGCCATCTCCTCAGTCACCCCAGGCTCCTAGGGCCTTGATGACATCTTAGGGAATCAGACCCACTCCCGGCACTGACCTTGAGCCCCTGTGCCCAAGCCTTTGCCAGGGGCTGGAACAGGGCCTCCTTAGCTGCCCAGCCTCCCTGCCTCCCTGCTCTCAGGATCCCATTTCCAAAGCAAGGCTTGGGGAGGGTCAGTGGCCAGGAACATGGAGGGCACACTCTGTGCCCGTCTCATCTTGTCCAATGGCCTGTTGCTGCCCAGGGTTATAAGATGTCCCTCCACAGGCCCTTCGGAGTCCCCTTCGCAGCCACCTGCTCTGTGAGCCCTGCCTTCCAGTCCAGGGTCTCTGGGGAGGCAGTTCAGAACTTTGACAGGTGCTTCCATCCATTTGTTTCTTGTTCCTGGTCTTGGTCTCATGTTCCTGGGGACCCACAGGCCTGGACCCCCACCTCGACACTTCTCCACACAGAACCCTAGCCTCACTGTGATCCCAATGGTCAGAGGTTGCCCAGCTGTGGCAGCTGCCTCTATCCCTCACCCAGGCAACAAAAGGCCCAGTCCCTTCCTCCTGGCCAGCTGCCCACCTCCCCATACCCTGCTGGCAGCCACAGAGCGGGCCGGAAAGCTGGGTGGGGCCCTGGGTGTCTCCACAGCTTCCTGAAGAGCCCTGGGCTGGTCACCTGTGAGTAACAAAGCCACTAATTACCTCAGGCCAGGCAGGGTGAGCTGGGCTCAGAACTGCCCTCCTTGACCTGGTCTGACCACTGCCTGCCTTGAGGAAGAGGGAGGGTGGGAAGGACAAAGTGTGTGTGTGGCCTGGGGTGCCCCCCAACACTGATGCTAGCTCCAGAGGGTCCAGACACAGGTCCCTTCAGAAGCTCTAACAGGGCTTTCACTCATTCACTCATTCATTCTCAATCATTCATTCCTTTGGCAGTCTGGTCTGTGCCTGGCCCTCGACTCACCTGGAGGTGAGTACAACAAACCCCACCTCTAACCTCAAGGAACTTGGTGTGAGAGGCAGACACAGTCCCAGGCAGACACAGATAAACACATGAGGAAAAGTTCTCTGAGGACACATGGCAGGGGCAGAGCGGCCTGATTTCGCATGGCCACAGGGAAGGGGATATTCTCTATTACCCAACAGTTAAGGAGGAATCAACCATGCTCAGGGGAGAGAGTTCCAGGCAGAAAGAGCAGCATGTCCGTTTGAGGAACAAGGAGGACATTGTAGCTGGAGGCCTGGGCAGTGAGGGTGAGGGCTAAGGCTAGGACAGGGAGGGTAGAGGAAATCCAGCAAAGAGTCAGGTGCCTCGGAGGGGAGGTCTGCCTCTTTCTATCAGACAAGAAACAAAAAGCTGATGGTACATCTTGAGTGAAGAAGGGCAAGATCAGATGCGCACAGAGCAGAGATCAACATGTGGGAATGGGTGGGAGGAGTGGAAACAAGAAGTGATAGGCTCAGGGTAGAATTTGAGGGAAAGTGGGCTGGGGTACTCCTTTGCTCCACTGCTGCCTTGGTGAGAACTGGAGATTGAGGCTATGGGTTCCTCCACAGTATGGATAACTCACCTGTGCTCTAAACAAACATCCTTTAAGAGGCTTGACCTGGCCTCCCCACACCACTACCCCATCAGCCCCAGCTGGCTGGCCCACTGACGCAGGTGCTGGAAGTGCAGGGCAGGAAGTCACAGAGGGCAGGGCTGGCTCCTCCAACAGGTCGGGCCAGTCTTCCTTGCCTTGGGCAGAGTCATCTGAGCAGCTCCGCCAGGCAGAGAGCATCTGCCTACCATAGCACGGGCCAGGAAATGGGGTCATGGCACCCAGCCCCAAGGGTTGGCCAATAGCTAGCACGAGCCTGACCCCAGGCTTTGTAAAGAGAGCCAAACCGAGTCTGGGTCTGGAATGCAGAACTGGGACCTGGCCTGGCAGAGGGCCAGAAGTGATGAGAGCTGGCATAGGCACCTCTACTGCTGCCATGGCACAGGGGGAGGGCTAACATCTGGGCCTGCCACAGAGAAGGGCTCTGACCTGGGCCAGAGGTCTGCCCCAGCCAGACCCAAAGCCACAGAAAGTCCAAAGTTCGGATCTGTCCCTAGCCCTGAGCCCAGGTCCCAGAAGATTCAGGATGTTGGTGGTACAGAGTTGGTTACATGGGGGAGGGGTCAGCCCCTGATTACCCCATCAGCTCTCCCAGTACTCCTGCAATTAACACAGGAAGTACTGGGGTGTGCCTGCTAGGAAAAGCAGCTTCGAGAGGCCTCTTCTGGTTTTCCCCACAAGCTCATCAATCTAGACATCCTAGCATTGCCACTGGTCCAGAGCAGTCCTTGGATTTGTCCCTGCCACCAAGGCTAGGCAGTGGAGAACCCCTTGGACCAAGCCCTGACCTATACTCCTTAGCTCCCTCCTCTTACAGAGGCTCCAGGCAACCAGGTTTTAAGGGCAGTGGAACCTTGAAGCCATAAGAGGAAAGGATAAATAAAGTGGGGAGAGGATCTCTTGGAAGCTGCCCTTGAACCTCTGGGTGGATGGGAGCATGGCCTGCATGAGTCCAGGATACAAGATCAGGGCAGGGGATAGACCATCGAGAACTGGCTACAGAGATGAGAAGCTTCTGGGCCTGTCAGGGAAAACTATTCTTTTGGGAAAGCCAGGATGGAGGTCCTCATAGCACTCCCTCCCTCCTATAGCCTCTGTGGACACTCCTGAGGGACCATCGGCAGAGACATAGGGACAGTCCGACCAGAGCTACATGGTACCGACTGCAAACTCAAATGCTTCAGGAAACCTAATGAGTAAAGCAGCCTGGTGTGAGACAAATGGGAGTAGTCCCCACTGGGGTGACCTGTGCACCTGAGACTTAATCAGAGTGGCAGCTGCCACTCAGTCCCAGCCCAGTGTTCCTATTCAAGCCAAGATGGGAAGTCCCGTTTTAATGTAAAGCCACCAGATTTTTAATGTTGGCAATGGCATCAAAGTTTTAAAAAGTCCTGTACAGGCCAAATGGAACACACCAGGGGGCCAGCTCTGGCCCAGGAGCAGAAGTTTCCAAGTTATGCTCCATATCCATGAATACCAAGAAAGTAAGGGGTGCAAATGTCAGGTGTAGACTCTGCCATTCCTGGAAAGGGGCCATGTGGGGCAGAGGCTCTGAGGAGGCTAGTAACTGAGAGGGGAAATCTAGGTGAGTGTTGCAGTTGGACCCTGCTTAGCCTATTAGCAACTGGATACAGAGGCTGTCCTGTCTTCTGGAGATGAGCAAGTCTTCCAAAAAACAAACAAACAAACAAACAAACAAAAAACCCCACAATCCTCCTCCCAATGGTGTAGCCCAACTTCACAGGGACAAACCTTCGGAGCACCCCCAGACTCAAGCTGGACCAGGCAAAAGTCTTGGCTGCAGGCTGGGCTGTAAGAGGAGGTGGGTGTCCCAGAGCTAGGTTGACCATACGTACCATTTGAAACGGGACAGAAAACAACATTACTGTCCCGTTTCAAATGGTACGTATGGTCAGCCTACTCTCAATAGACTAAATTCAAGGTGTCAGTAAGTTTACCATATGTACCGTTTGAAACAGGACAGAACCATTGTTTTCTGGCCCACTTAAAAGGATACATGTGGTCAGCCTACCAGGAGCCCTCTGGAAGTCAAGAGCTGAGCTGGGTCCCAAAGGCTCTGAGGCATGCCTCTGACCACAAACAGGGAGGGGGAGGAGGACAGAGCCTTTTCCTGGAATCCTCCAAGGCAGGGGATTTTTCTGTACTAGTCCAGCCCCTGGCACGAGTCCCTCCTGCCCCATCAAAGGCCACTGTCAGCTACACCCAGGCCCCACCCATTGATGGTGAGGGATAACCTCTTAACTCCATCCTTGCACCCCTCCCCACATTCTGGCAGTATAACTGCCTGTAACTGGGGCCTTGGGCAGAGTCACTTCCCCTTCCTGTGTCTCAGTCCCCTCATCTAAAATGTGGGGAAGGTGGTCAAAGGATGTTCACAGCCCTGAAAGCCATCATGGATAAAAGGACCCCAGAACTCAGACTGTTAAGAGTTTGTATCTAGTTTGCCTCCGAAGGGCTCTGTGGTGCCTCCCCAGGATTTCTGAAATTGGGAATAACTACCAACAATAACACATTGACAGATTCACCTAAAAATTAATCCAGATTTCCAATTTCTCTTGAAAAACTCAAAGTTCTGGCAGGCTAGGGCAGGCAGGTCAAGGGGGCTGAGTCCTTGCACCAGCCTCCAGTTGTCTCCTTCCTGGCCTCTCCAGGTCTCCACAGGCTCTGGGATTTGCTCCTCGAATTTATGTCACCTGTCTGGTGTGTCACAGGCATCCGAGTTTGCGGCTCCGTCTCATTCAAATTCACTTTTTACACACAAAAAAACAAACCTGCTCAGGGTCAGAGGTGGCAAACAAGTGGCAGACCCGCCTGGAGCACCAGACTCGGACGGAGCCGGACAATGTCTCTCCCGCCCGCCAGGTCGGGAGGTGGTGGGGTGAGGACCAGGCTGCTTCGCCAAATGACCTTTCCAGTCTAGAGGGAAGGCGGTTCTCCCTCGGGCTCGCCCCGCCCCGGCCAATGGAGAGGGGCCCCGCCCCCCAGCCTTTAAGGCGCAACCCGCCTCCCGCGAGCTGACTCCGCAGCCGGAGCCTGTGGCTGGAACACACAAACGCGGCTGCCTGGGGAACCGGGACCCCTCCGGTCCGGCCGGCCGGGAAGGACTGAGGCCGCGGCCTTCCCTGCCCGGCTCCCGCCGCCGCTGTCCGGTGAGTGTCTATCGGGTTGGGGGGCTGCGGACGGAGACGGGGGTCGCCACGGATGCAGTTTATGCACATGCGCCAATCACGCACGCAGACCCCCAGCCGCGCGCACACGCACTTAGGGCAGGCACACATCCCCCAGCCCCCACACGATCACCTGGGCTGACGCAGCCAGCCACCTCCTCGGCAATCTGGGGGCGCCGACAGCCCCATGGCCCCGGTGCACGCGCAGGCATGTGTACACTGCTTACCGGCTGGCCGGCGGAGCTGCGAGCAGACAAAATAAACACCCCCTCCCTCGTTTCCTCCTCCCACGGCTGGGCCCTCTGGCATGACCAGTTTTATGAATCAAACCCCTTAGAGGGGATGGCCACACCACAGTCTTGGGTTACTTTTACCTCCTGGAGGGAGACAGTCTGGTTCTGGGCCAGGAGCCCTTGGTGCCTCTGTGCAGATCACACCACCTGGGATCCTGAGGGCCCTTGTCACTCAGGGCAGAACCAGACATGTAGCCCTGGACAGGTACGGATGCCTTATTCCGCTCCCCCATCCCCAGACCACAGACCTGGGCTGGCTGGGACCATTATGCTCCAGATATTAGGGTGCTTCATCTCTGCTTCTGTCAGGAAAGAGGCTTTGCTTGGGCTATGAACTCAATGGCCTGGAGCCAGCCTAGTTCTTTGTGTCCCAGGGCTGGCAGTGCTGGGGCCTGAGGGCTGCTGAGGTCCCCTGTGGTCACTGGCAGGCCAGCTGATTGGTGCCAACCATTCTGCTTCACCCCCCCATTCGTTAACGATTACCACACCATCAGGGTCGCTGACCGCTTCTCCTCCTCTCCCTGCTGGGGCTCAGGAGTGGAGTCAGCAAGGTGGGAAGGAGGAAGAGGCCCTGAGGGTCTGAGTGTCACCCTGCTTATCAAGGGCAGATGAGGCTCTGGAGAGAGCCAGGCATCAGGGCCCAGGTCCTCCATCCCAGGCCAAGAGCTTCTGGGGCTGGGGGACTGGACTACCAAAGGTCCCTTACTACTAGGCTGTTGAGGGCATAGAGGGGTGGCTGGGTTGATGCCCTCCAAGTAGGGGTCATTCAGGCTGGCCCACCCAGCAGTAAAGTCCATTATGGGCCCAGCTGTTGGCAAAGCCCAATACGGCTAAGGCAAGTGGGTGGGGGGATGGGAGAGCAGTCCCCAGAGTTTGCTGTCTTCTCCCAGGGGAATCAGGCCCCGAGTTTCTGTAAACAGAGTGTCAGAGGCAGGAAGAGGGCTCTGGTAATGAGCAGCCCAGCTGGATTCCTTCCAGACCATTATCTGGCCTCTCCCCGGCCCAGGGAAGGTCTATGAGCACACTTGTGCCAGGCTGGGGGCCTGGGCAGGGCCTGTCCCCACCTCCCTGGCTTTGTGTGGCTATTGACTGAAGCAGCTACCCTGGGACCTGTGAATGTAGAGAGTCAGATGGGACTAGTGGGGGCTGGTGTCCCAGGCCATTTGCTGGGATGGCACCAGTCTCAAACTCTAGGAATGAGCAAAGGGGTTCAACATGAGAAGCTCCTCAGACATTGCCTAGATCTGTGCTTTCCCCTGGAAGGCCCCTCTGGCAGGCAGCCCTGAGGCCAGGGAGATGCCCTAGGCAGGAGATGGGACCACAGTTTCTGGCTTCCACTCCTGACACCCCTATTACAACCCTGGGGGAGCTAACAATGGTCTCAGGTAGTGGACTCCACCGCTGGACTGACTGGGCAGCTCCTCGGGACAGGAAAGTGGGGTCCAAGCTGGGCCCAGGAGGCAGCTCCCACCTTGGCAGGCCAACCAGCCAGGAATCCTTGGTGACCATAGAGAAGGCGGGGTGAGCACCTGCCCACAGAAGCATCCCTGACAGTTGGCAGGTCCTGAGCTCATGGGAAGGACAGCAGTGCCACCTAAATGGATTAGTGGCCCCTCCCGAAGCCCCCCTCAGCTCTCCTTAGAGTCTCCTCCTTGGGCTGGGGAGCCAAGGCTCTGCTCTGCCAAGAAAACCAGCTCCCCTCACTGCTGTGGAATTTGTGAGAGTTCTTGGAGAAGGGGGAGGGGGTGAGAGAGAGAGCGGGGCCCACTGGGCGTGTGTCTGGCGTGGGTGTGTGTCTGCATGCGCGTGACTGGAGCAGGGCCGTGTTTGGGGGCGGGCAGGGGGGCAGGGGTGCTTCGGGAGTCTCCATGCACCACAGGCAGGCGGGGGCTCAGCCTTCTTCCTTTTATCGGTTTCCACATTCCAGAGTCAGCCGGATTGCTTTCCCTTAGCTGGCTGGGCCGCCAGGCCGGCCTGGCCTGTAGGCCTCCCCCGCTTTTCCTCATTCCAGCCTCCCTGGGTATGAGGAGGCTGGAGCAGGCTCCCTTAGACCACCTCTGTTTAAGGAGTGGGGGCAGGCGAGTGGCCAGTTCTTCTATAAGGTTGGGGAAGGCAGCCCCCACCAGTCTCCTCCAGGGAAATGCAATAAGGCTCTGACATTCCTCCGAGGCTGCCTGAGAGATCTAATTAAGGAGAGAGGAAAGAGCTGGCTTGCATTGAGAAAGGGCTGAGGTAGTCATTGGGGGGAGCCTGGGCCCCAGGCCTGGATAGGCATCAGTGAGAAGTGAGAGAGGCACCAGAGGCAGGCAGGGTCATGGCTTCCCAGATCAAATCAGTCCTCCCTGCCCACTGATCAGCTCACAGACCCCAGGAAGGACCACTTATGCCACAAGGTGACCAAGATCCCTGGGCATGGTGAGCATGAGAAGGAAGTGGACCTCTGGAGCCACTTCCTTCTCAGACCCTGTCTAGATCCCAGACAGCCTAGGACCAGCTGGCTTGGTGCTGGTGGCCTCCCTTGGTGACTAAGGCCTTCCTCCGGCAAATTCAGGGTTAATTGCAGGGTTAGGACCTTACTTGATGGTTACTTGGCCCTGGGTGGGGACAGGGTAGTGAGGAGGCTCTGTGTCTGAGCTCAATCCTGGTGGCATCACACCTGCGCATGCCAGGAGTGGCATCTGGGCTGGCCCATTTCTAGTTGGGCCACAGCCACTACACAGCTCCCAGGGTAGCAGGTGTCTTCTCCCAATAGAGTGGCACCTCTCCTGACTGAGATGGCACATCCTGCTGCCCTGAGGGCCCACTTGAGCCTGGGTCTGGCCTTCATCACCAGTCTTCCTGCCCTGGGCTGACAGGTCTGATGGCTGCCAAGCCACCCTCGGTACCAAAGAAGGTCCCCACCTGGGGCCTGACAGCTCCTGCCTAGAGGAGTCAGGGAAGAGAAAGGAGGGCCAGGTCCTGCTCTTCTGCTAGTACTATTAGCCGGCCACACTTGCTCTGGGATCTTCTCCCACCTGGGAGATAAACTGATGTCCAGCCTGTCCCCTTTGCAACCTTCTATCCCAGGGTCTGAGTCCCGGCTGGACAAGAGACTCACCTAAAGAGCTTCTCCAAAGCACAGCTCTGCCTGGCTTCACCCCAGACATTCTTATTTAGTTGGCCTGGGAGCGGGGCCCAGGTATTGGGAACTTTCCAAAGCTTCTGGGGTGATTCTGATACGCAGCTGGGGTTGAAAAGTCCTTGGGGTCCAGGTGAGAGATAGAAGCCCAGAAAGGGAAGGGAATTGGATGAGGTCACAAACTGGGTATCAGGGCCTTATCTGTAGAATGAGCAGAGGTAGTTGGGGTGGTGGATGGACTAAGTAAGGCAGAGATACCAAGACTGGTAGGGACCCCCAGGTTAATCACAGAGCAGGGCTTCAGCCACTACCTGGAAAGAGGGCCATCTCCAAGGAACCAGAGTCTCTGCTCTCTTGATCCCTTCCATGAGGGCCCTGAAGGGAGAATACAACCTCTCTGTCCTGCTGGGACAGGGGCTGCTGTGTCCAAAGGATGGGGAGACGGGTGGACCCGGCCTGGGCCCTGAGCCTCTTCAGACACGTCAGCGAAACCGGAGCCAGCCGTCCTGGCTGCCGGCATGGTCCCGCCTGCCTGGGGGGGTTGGCAGACTCCTGGGCTGGGCTGCTGCCAGGCCTGGCCAGCAGTGCTTAGCCCAGGCCGGCTAGCACTGGGAGCCAGAGACCCACCCCTGTACCCATTCTGTAGTGCTGGGCACAGGAGTGGGGAGTGTTGGTCTTTCTGTCTGTTTGAACCCATCCCCTGCTAGCCAGCCACGTGACCTTCCCCAGGAGCAGTGAGGTGCTCCAGCCTCAGGTTTGATGTGGTCACCCAAATACCCAGGTTCTATCCACTCTCCAGTCCCTGCCTGACCCAGGGCCTGTGTGTGAGCAGGTACTTCTAGGTGTGTCTCATACTTGGGGGTGGGTGAGGGTACTCTACGTCCCCCTGAGAGTTGAGATGATAGATGTCCTTACTCATAAAGTCTTCCCTCTGCTTTCTCCTACTTGGAGGTCATATGTTAAAGGGGGCTGGCCAAGGGTCAGCTCAGCCCCCCATTGCTTTCCAAAGTTAAAGGCACCCCCTGCTCCCAATCAGGCTGTTCTCCTATGCCCATACCTGAGGGTGGAGGGTGGGGGACAGCCTCTGCATGGAGGCCTCACCCTAGGCCCAGGAGGCCCGCTATCTGTGCTGAAAGGGGAGTGGAAGCCTCTCTCACACCATGGCGTCTTCTCCCATGCATGCACAAGGCAGGGCTCGGGTTTTACAGGTAACTCCCTCAGTAGTGAATGTTGACTGACCACTTAGAATGCACTCCAAATACAAAGTAAACAGCCCTGAGAATTAGCCACTATTACCAGTACCCCCACTTCAGATGGGAACTGAGGTGAAGACTGATGGCCAGGTTGGCATGGAGTCAGGCTGCAAATGCAGGCAGTTGGACCCTACAGCCCCATCCCAGTAACTGTCCCTTCGAAGGTGGCAAGGCAGCAGCAAAGCCCAGACCTCTGGCTCCCACCTCTTAGCACCACACTGCTGCATGGCCAAGTGAAGGGAGGCTGTGTTGAGTCCATGTAGAGGATGGAAGCCCTGGACCCTCCTGTCTCTGCTCCCCAAATGCCAGGGCTGCCTCCAGATCTCTCCCTTTGCAGAGGGAAAGGTACCACCTCCCTGCCTTGGGTCAGTGGATCAGATATCAAAGGCATAGGCCCCAGTCATTCAGAGCTGCTGAAACTACAACTGGCTAGGCCAGGGAGCTGTGACAGCCCCCCACCCCCGCTACACCTCACACAAGACACCCCTACCCCCAGTGTCCACACAGCGTGTACACACACACACACACACACACACTCTCTCTCTCTCTCTCTTTCTCTCTCTCTCTAGTATGTGACCAGACAGGCAAAATAGCTCCCAGAGCTTGTTGGAAGAACTTCTCCATTTGAAAACAAACAACACAAAACTACAACCCTGGGTGCTCAGAACAACTGTGGAGGGTGAGGCAGGGCTGGTGAGAAACTGAGGGCTGCAGGTGGGAAGGGACCTGGGAAGCTATTTAGGAGCAGAACTTGGGTTTGAATTCAGGCCTCTGTCTCCTGCTACCCGCTGCCTGCTGCTGCCCACCCCCTCCATAGTCAGTTGGTCAGTTGTGGCCCTCCAGGTCCCCTCTAGGGGCTTTTGGATCTATCTGCTCTTGGTGCCAGGAACCCTATGTCCAAGCTCCTGTAGCCACCAGCCTCCACTCACTGTTTTCCAAAGCCCCAGTGACAACTCTCTGCTGGGCAATGCGTTGGGGCTCAAGCCAAGGCACTCACCTCTGCCTCCTAGTGGGTGGGAAGCAGGTTAACTGCTGCATGCTGGGGCCTCCCCAGCCTAGGATGCCAGTTGCTCTTTTTCTGACACAGCCCCTGCTCCCTAGCAACTTAAGCAGACTGTCACTCTGGGGCCAGACAGACCTACAGCAGTCATGCCTCACTCCCTCATGATGACTTTGCTGATTGAAGAGCCAATAGACTAGGAAGCAAAGCCCAGGGACCATGCTAGTCCCCCTCCTCAATGCAGAGTGGGGAAGTGCCCCCAGCAGCACCCCGGTCCTGGGAAGTGTCAACTTTGAATCACCCAGTGGGGAAAGATGAAGAAACCTAAGCACGGAGAGAAAGCTATTGTCTGCACCTCACAGCTCTGACACCCTTGGCCCAGGGCTGCCTGACTGGAGCGTGAGCTCTTAACCATGACCTTATATGAGGCCCAGGGGGAGCCAAAGTCACATGGGTGGCCAGGCTGGCCTCGTGTAGGGTCCCCTCCCACCCTAAGCCTGGCTGCTCCCTTCCTGATCCCCCACCTCCTGGCCTGCCCCACCAGGAAGGCTGATTCAAGGGGAGGTGGCTCACCCTCCACATGAATGCAGTGGGTAGGGGGGCACTCACAGCCCACATCTGGAGGCCAGGCCGCACCCGCTGCCTCTGAGTCAGTGAGGGTGGAGCAGGTCTATGAAGGGGAGGACGGGTGGGGTGCACAGAGTCCCCTTGGGATACCACTGGCAGGGCCAGGGGTGCATGAGGCAGCCAGGACCCTAGAGAGCAGGGGAGGGGGCACCAGCTGGGTGTCAGGGAGGGCCTCTCTGATTAAACTCTGAAGGGCAGTTATCAGTGTTAACTAATGAGGGGCAGAGGCTGATATACCCCCACTTCCTCGGCAGAGAGTGACAGGCCCTTTACCTAGAACTGGCCCAAGGCCATAGTGGCCTCCCAAGTGACTTGTCTAGTCCATCCTGGGACCACTGCCCCTCCTCCACCTCACATTCTAGCCCTACTTCCCTGGTAGAGGGGCAGCCTCATGGATGTCAACAGGGCAGAGTGCACACTGTGTGGGGGGCTATGTTACCTGTCCTGGCCTGACAGCTGGCCGGCATGGGGGAAGGGGTGGCTGAGCCCCAGCACAAAAGGCCCTTGTGTGAGGAGGAGGCGCCTGGGAGGGAGGGGTGCTGGCCTCTTTGGGACTGTAGGGGCTAACAGTGTGGGGACTGCTGCTGGGGGGTGACCCCGGGGTTTCCCACAGGAGCTATAGTGAAAAGTGGGGGACCATGCTGTGGCCCCATCCTGTCTTGGGCAGGTCCAGTTATGAGCTGGAGTCTAGAGAGGCTGGGGAAGCCACCCCCCGCAACCCTGGTGAGAGTGGGCCCCTACATCAGGAGGGCAGGTCCAGCACAGGCAGCAGGCCCAGCCAGCTGCACCTGGACCTGCTTAAGGACCTGGGCTCCGGCTCAGGTTTCCCGGCAGTACAACAGCAGCAAGTTGCTACACCTCCAGGAGCCCCCCTTTTTTCTGTCATCTGGGAGTGATGAGAATAGTTTCCACCTGGAATGGCTGCTTCAGAGGACTTAAGAGTGGCTGTGAATGCTCAGTTGGTGCTGGCACATGGGAAGGGCTGTAGCTTTGCTTTTTCAGTGCCTGGCCTAGAATGGAACCCAAGAAATGGTAGATGAAGGAATCTAGGAAGCATTTCCAGGCCCAGCACTGCCTCTTGGGCCACCATGCAAGCCGTGGTTCCCAGTTTGAGCTCTGGGTCAGCCCAGGGAGGTGGAGACCTCCTCACCTCCAGTTCTATCATTGTGCCTGTGGGGGATGTGAAGACCAGGGTTCCCTCCCTACATCTCCCCACAGGGGGACACTTGCCAATGGCTCCAGACCTCCTCTGCTCCCTTCCCTAGGAACTTTACTGCTGGCCACATCCTGGCCAACCCACAGCTCCCATCCTCGGCAGGTCTGACTTTACAAGTGGAAAAACACCAATCCCATAGTTTCCATGTGAAGTCTTCCCGTTGCGGTCTCTCCTCACTTGGAGGACACAGAGCGTGGTGGCAGGGGCCGGCATCCTGGGGCAGCCAGCTTCTCTGCTTACGCACTCGGCCGACTGCCCACCAGTCTCTCCCAGACACTATGGGGAGGGGCTGCTATCCCAGGAGCCACCATTCTCCCTGCTTCCTTGTCCACCTCTGCAAAGATTTAGGGGGTGGGGCTTGGGGGAAGGGCACAGATGGTTTTTGACCACATGTTCTCTCTGAATCACAAAGAGGTGGGAAGGCTAGGGTTAAAGAGGTGTCCTTTGTGGTCAGAGTGTTTTGGAGCCAGGACCCCCTCTGCATGCATCAGTCCTCTGAACCCTGGTGACAGCACAGGAAGTATCAACTGATATCACAGTGAGGTCATGTGACTACTCAAAGTCACATAGCGAGGGACTGATAGGGCTGGGATAGGAACTGAGCTGGGGCACTGGAGACTTGACTCATAACTACTGTGTGCTGTTGGATTTGGGGGCAGGGAGTGGTGAAGGGGGCTGGGAATTCCCTTCTCAGTCCTTTCTGGCATGGCTGTCTCCTGGGCCCCTGACTCACAGTTTGCTGTCTTTCCTCTCTGCTCCCAGGGACCAAAAGATGCGCTCCAGGGTCCCCCCACTCCTGCTGCTGCTGCTGCTGCTGTTGGCCCCAGGGCCGGGGGTGCAGGCTTGCCCATCTGGCTGTCAGTGCAACCAGCCACGGACAGTCTTTTGCACTGCCCGCCAGGGGACCACAGTGCCCCATGACGTGCCGCCCAACACAGCAGGCCTGTACGTCTTCGAGAACGGCATCACCACGCTCGATGTGGGCACCTTTGCCAGCCTGCCAGGTCTGCAGCTCCTGGACCTATCCCAGAACCAGATCACCAGCCTGCCTGGTGGGGTCTTTCAGCCACTTGCCAACCTCAGCAACCTGGACTTGACTGCCAACAGGCTGCGTGAGATAACCAACGAGACTTTCCGTGGCCTGCGGCGCCTGGAGCGCCTCTACCTGGGCAAGAACCGCATCCACCACATCCAGCCTGGTGCCTTCGACGCACTTGACCACCTCTTGGAGCTCAAGCTGCAAGACAATGAACTTCGGACACTGCCCCCACTGCGCCTGCCTCGCCTGCTGCTGCTGGACCTCAGCCACAATAGCCTCCTAGCCCTGGAGCCCAGCACCCTGGAAACCGCCAATGTGGAGGCACTGCGGCTGGCCGGTCTTGGGCTTCGGCAGCTCGACGAGGGGCTTTTTGGTCGCCTGCGCAACCTACATGACCTAGATGTGTCTGACAACCAGCTAGAGCAGGTGCCGCCTGCCATTCAGGGCCTACGGGGCCTGACGCGCCTGCGGCTGGCCGGCAACACACGCATCGCCCAGCTGCGGCCTGAGGCCCTGGCCGGCTTGACAGCCCTGCATGAGCTGGACCTGAGCAACCTGAGCCTGCAGGCCCTACCACATGAGCTCTCGGGTCTCTTTCCCCGCCTGCGGCTCCTGGCTGCAGCCCGCAACCCCTTCAATTGTGTGTGCCCCCTGAGCTGGTTTGGCCCTTGGGTTCGGGAGAGCCGTGTGGTGCTGGCCAGCCCTGAGGAAACACGCTGCCACTTCCCCCCCAAGAATGCCGGCCAGCTGCTCCTGGACCTTGACTACGCCGACTTTGGCTGCCCAGCTACCACCACTACAGCCACAGTACCCACCACGAGGCCCTTGGCGTGGGAGCACACACCCTCACCTTCCAACCCAGCCCCCACCTGGCCCAACCCCACAAAGTCTGCTGCCAAAGCCCCCAGCCTGCCACCTGCCACTGTGCCCACCGTAGGGCTCGATCCTGAGCCTCAGGACTGCCCAGCGTCCATTTGCCTCAATGGGGGCACCTGCCATCTGGGGGCTCGCGGCCACCTAGAGTGCCTGTGCCCTGAAGGCTTCACAGGCCTTTACTGTGAGAGCCGGGTGAGGCTGGGACCACATTTCACCCCTGTCCCAGCCACACTGAGGCCTCCGGGGCCCCTGCCCTTAGGCATTGAGCCAGTGAGCCCCACCTCCCTGAGGGTGGGGCTACAGCGCTACCTGCAGGGTAGCTCTGTGCAGCTCAGGAGCCTTCGCCTTACCTACCGCAACCTGTCAGGCCCTGATAAGCGGCCAGTGACACTGCGACTACCTGCCTCACTTACTGAGTACACAGTCACCCAGCTGCGGCCTAATGCCACCTATTCCATCTGTGTCAGGCCCCTGGGGGCTGGGCGGGTGCCTGAGGATGAGGAGGCCTGTGGGGAGGCCCGCACACCACCGGCTGTCCGTTCCAACCACGCCCCGGTCACGCAGGCACGAGAGGGCAACCTACCACTCCTCATCGCGCCTGCCCTGGCAGCAGTGCTTCTGGCCGCATTGGCTGCTGTCGGGGCGGCGTACTGTGTGCGGCGGGGGCGAGCTGCAGCGGCTGTGGCTCAGGGTAAAGGGCCAGTGGGGCCTGGGGCCGGGCCCCTGGAGCTGGAGGGAGTGAAGGCCCCCTTAGAACCAGGCCCCAAGGCAATTGAGGGTGGTGGGGAGGCCCTGCCTACTGGGCCTGAGTATGAAATACCACTCATGGGCTACCCAGAACCTGGCCCCCAGGGAACCCTCCCCAGTAAGCCCTACATCTAAGCTGGAAATGATGAACTGCTGGGCAGCCTTACTGGGACCAGCCAAGGTCCTCCTGCTGCCATGTCAGGGCAGGGGCTGCGTGACTGTACCAAGTCCCTGCTCCTCTCTGGACCTTGGTCTCCTCTTCTAAGATGCTAAGATCCACGTGAAGACCTCTAAGGTCTCCCTGGCCCTAGTGCCTCTGAGGACGGTGTTTGCCCTGTCTTTTGCAACCTCTGGGTGGGGCAGGCTCTGCCGTGTGCTGGTAACACAGGCCCAGGACTGCCAGGCCCCCACCCCGAGAAGATTCTGGGGGCCAGTGAAAGGAGCCCCAGAAAGAAAGTAGAGGGAGGACGGGTGGGGATGGGTGTGTGGCCCAGTCTTGGCCCCAGGGAGTGAAGCAACAAAAGAAACTGGAAGGAAAGATGCTTTAGGATCAAGTTTTGCTTTTTTTTAAATATATTTATATGAGATCCTTTCCCATTTATTTTGGGAAAATGTTTTTTAAGCTCAGAGATAAGGACTTTGGTTTTTTAAGACAAACAATGATATGAAGGCTTTTTGTAAGAAAAATAAAAGATAAAATAAAATGAGCAGTTTTTCTGGCATGCCCCCAGGGTACTTGGGCTGGGGTGGTGGTGCAAGGTAGGTGTGAAGGGACAGTCTTTTCTGTAGGGAAGCTGGGGATGGTCTGGGGCCTACCCTGACTGCCATGCTTCTAGCCACACTGGCCACCATGAGGAGGCCTACTGTGTGTGGCAAGGGTAGGCTGCAGCAGGCACCAGGCCCTGGCCCGCTTTCCCTGGGCTTGGGAGGACTACTGCTGAGGGCCATGGTGGCAAGGACAGCCTTCCCAGGAGTCCTGCCCTGGCTGTGTCCACCCAGCCTCCATCACAGTGCCCAGTCCAGCCTCCTAGTGAGACTGGGACCCAAGCAAGAGCGGGAACGAAAGCTGACAACTTACAACCACAGGGAAGAAGAACAGTTATGGCAGCCTTAACCTACCCAGGACCAGTCTCCTACAAGCAGAAGCAGCAGTGTTCCTGGGAGTCATGGCAGAGGTGGGCCAAGAGGGTCCCCAAGGATGGATATGACAGGCAGTCCATGTCTGCCTTCCTTTGTGGAGGGGGTACCCTAAGCTGTGTTCTGTCAGGCCCTCCCGGATGGTGCTGGGCCAAGTGGCATGCACGGCCCACCCTCCCTACAGTTCCATTGCTCTCCCGCATGAGCTCCTGCTTCAGCTGCAGAGAAGGGGCCTTAGTAAAGGGCAGCACAGATCCTGAAAGGCAGGAACCCTCTGATGGGTGGTGAGGAAGGGGCTGTGCCAGGCTGGTAGGGGCAGACGGTCCAGGGACAGGACCAGAGGTCTGAATCTGGCTTGTAGAGACCTGGTGGCCCTGTGATGCCTCTTTATACAGTTGAGATATGCTTTGGCTTTCCAAATCCCCAGAAGTGGGAATGTTTTCCAGGAAGGCTGTGGGCCCATGTGGGGGCAGGGCCAGGGATGGTGCTAGGAGCTTGCAGTAGTGACGGATACAGAGCACCTTTTTCCTAGTACCTTTTGGATGGTAGGGAGGTGGGCCCTGAGGCTGCAGAGAGGCCCTGAAGATGCTGGAGCAAGCCTCCCTAAGGCTCCTGTGTCCCTCTGTGGGTCATGGCTCCTGGCCCATAGCATCACCCTGGCAGAAGGGAGGCAGCCCAGCCAGGCTGGGGAGCTGGCCCTGTGGCTTGGGGCACTGATGTCAGCGTTGAGTCAGGCCTGGCTACGCGAGGCTCTGGATTCAATTAGTGGCTGTTGGGGGTTCTAGCATGAGAAGGGAGGAGACAGGCAGTGGGTCGTGGGGGTAGAGGGTGGTGGCAGGGGGCCTGGGTGGGGCCCCACGTTCCTGAGGCAGTAGCGGCAGTGGCCCAGGTGGATTTCCTGTGAGCCTGGGTCCCATTATGGAAGCGGCTACAGCAAGGTCTGCCCGTCAAAGGGGCCTTTGTGGGCCTGTGAGCTGCTGCTGAACACCATGGCTGCTGAATAAATGTTTTTGCTGCAAAGCCAAACCTGGCTTTGTGGGCTGGCAGGGGGTGGGGCAGGAAGCAAGACCTAAATAAAGGGGGCTGGATGTTCACACCAGCCCTCCCAGAAAAGGCAGTTGGGGTGTCCCATCAAATCAGGGGCTGGGAGATGAAGGTAGGCCAGGGGCTGAGTAGGGGACCAAGCCAAGATGCAGCCCCTATCCGGGGTAATCCCAGTGACTCTGGGCCAGGACCAGGAACCAATGTGGGGAAATGCCAGCCCCCCATTGTTGGGTCCTCACTCACAGGCTCTGTGCCATATGGGCTTACACACATTCCCATTTTATGCCCTACAATCTCTAGAGACTCACAAGTCTGAGAGAGGTGAGACGGCAGCTTACAGCAGGCAAGGAAGGGTCCCAACAATGGCTCCTTGGCCAGGAGGGGGTTGCCTGCCCTGAGGGAAGGGCTTGGGTCTCTAAAACAAGGGTGGGACCACTGTGAGCAGCAGAAACTACCCAGGTGAGGAGAAGGTTCCCAATTTCCATGGAACACACTGGATGTCACACCTGTACCTCTGGCTGATGGGTGGGCCTTGGGTTGGAGATCTATCCAGAGGTAGACACCTTGATGTGAAGAAGCAAATGCAATCCCAGCTTCCACTCTGCACTGGTTTGCAGCTGAGGTGACCTCAACAGAGGACCCACTTCTCTGGCCTCAGCTGCTTTCAGTAACATGGGGAGAAAAATCCCTACTTGCCTGTGTCCAGGGCCAATACAGCTGACAGTTCTCTTAGCCCAGAAGTACCACATCTGAGACAGGTGGTATTTCTGCATCTCCTGCATGGAGCATACTCTACTTTAGCAGCAGGCCCTGCCACTACCCCACCACCACCACCACCTCCACCCTGTATGGAGCACAGGGTCTGGCATCCAGGAAGTGCAGAGCAGCCATCTGTGTCTCTGCTGCCTGAGTCTGGCTTTATAGATAGGAGGACCCTGATGCCTTGCTCTTCTTACAACACTTCTCCTCTTAGTGAAGTGCACTCCAAAAATGACAAGGATGATAGAGAGGAGGGCCTAGGTGGCGGGTGAGACAGAGGCCCCTGGGTTGGTAGGGCCCTGGGTTCTCCTTGGGAGAGGCTGGGGAGGGGTGTGTGCCTGACCGCTGACCACCCCTAGCTCTTATAAGAGCACACATTGTTCTGCCTAAATTGATAGAAAATCTGTAAAACAGAGGGGGTGCAGTGGAGGCCCATGGCTGTGCCCACAGTTGAGACTGATACACTTTCCATCTTCTGTCCAGTTCATTAAGCAGCCCCCATACCCCAGGGGGCTGGGGGGGGGGGATTCTGGCTTCAGGGAACCTGGGGGGCAGGGGATCCACTCACCACCTCTCAGGCCAGCCTAGAGGCTGGCATGCATCCCTGGCATCTACCAGCTTTGTAGAGGGCTGGAGAGTCCCCACTCCTCTGCCAAGGGTGTGGACCTGGTGGCAGGGCAGGGGCCAGGAGGGGGATGGAGGGGGCGGGACACTGGCCTAGTTGGCCCATCTGGGAGTGATTTGAGAAATTCCAGGCCTCACTGGCCCTACAAGGCTATTCTTAACTGCTATAATTACAGGGTCAGCCTTGGCCAGTGGCACCGTGGGGTCTGGGCATCTTTTAACTCCTCCAGGGGCCATGCTGGGGCCGGGTTGGGTGGGGAAGCTGCTCTGTGGGGGAAGGGAGACCCATCACAGGCCAGGGGCGGAGTCTGGAAGGCAGGAAATGGTAGGTGGAGGAGTACTTGATGGCTAGTGCTGGGTCCCTTTTCCAGGCTGGACCAGCTCCCCGCTTCTGCTGGGGGACCCTATAGGGAAAGGGCTGTTTGGGCTGGGGAGGTACAGATGACAAGATAACCAGCATAGCATCTGTGCCTGGAGGGGAGGGGAGAATGGACATGGAGCCAGGAGGCCAGGGAACTGATTCCTCCAGTACGGGGGTGGGCTGGGTGTTGTTGTGACTCCCCCGAATCTCCAGAGCCCAGAATGGGCAGAAGCCTGACCCTCACCGTGCAGTTCCAAGGGCGGCACTGGAGCTCACTTTCCTTATCTGCAAAACTGACCTCCCCAGCTCCCCAGCCCTCTTCCTGGGTTGTGAGAGGAAGGGAATGGAGGGTCACTGCCACCCTCACCTTTACCTCTTCTCTAGGTGCTTTAACTGGAAGATGCCCTGGCAGGAGCTTTTATGGATTTCAGTGCCCTCTGTGACTCAGTTCCCCTAGTTGTGAAACAGAAGAGGAAGGGGCTGGAAGGATATCCAAGAACAAAGACCCTCTTTGCTCTGACCTCTGAAGGCTCCTGTCTAGTGGTGGGGATGGGGGTCTCAGCAAGCCCCTTTGAGAATCATAGCTGAGCAGATCTGAGGCTTCAGAACAGAGGCCAGGTCCCCACCTCTCCCCATCCCAGTCACCCTGCCGAGCCTCTTTCCTCAGCTGTGATATGGGGGCCATGTGGACTGAAGGGATGGGTCACTCGTCAGCACTCACTATGGGCGTCCAGGTGCCTGAGCTGCAGTAAGTCTGGGCCATCCCTGCACAGAGAGAGCCAACTCGGCCCAGACCCCCATGGGCACCACTACAAACTCTCCTTCATACACTTCTGGGGATGATGTAAGGATGAGGTGGATTTATACCCCTATGTTGCCTGGGTACCCCCTCAGGGACAGCAGGGACAGGTGTATAGCCAGGGCTAAGGTCACCTCATAAGACCCATGAGTTCAAGGCCTTCCTCCCTCTGTGACCCTAAACCTGCCAGCCCATCTTTCCCCACATTACCCTACATCCTCCCTAAGTCCATCTTGCTATCGTAGTCTCAGGTCTCCTTAGTTCTCAGCCCCACCAAAATGCCCACAGCAAAATCAAGTGCATTCTTGTGCTGGCCACCCATGTGTCCGCCGGGTCACAGTCCCCTCCCCAAATGCCAAAATACACCAGCCTGAGCCCCCAAGCCAGAAGTATGCCCCATGACCAAGGGGGCACACAGGATGGGTCAGGTGGGCTTCTCTGCCCACATGGGGCTGCTTTAGCACCCTCTGCTGGTCAACCTCCAAGGGGGTCCTTAGGTCAGGTTTGCCCAGCTCAGGCACCTCTGCTCTGGTGATGAGCCACCTCTCTTGATAGGATCTAAGCCAAGTGAAGCCCTTCTGGCTGGATTGGGCCCCTACATTCTGCAGGTCTTCCCCTCCTCGTCCCCCAGCACATCAAGGGCCCTTAGCAGTGGTGCCAGTTCACACGTCTGAACTCAAGACATTGTTTGGGCCCTCTCCCCTCCAACCCCACCCCATCCCAACACACTAACTGTTCCTACCCAGGCGAGGTGTCCAAAGTGAGGGAGGTGA
>PVJL010001552.1:226486-254642 GCA_004026885.1 Lyroderma lyra
GGCACTTGCCCCAGAAAAGAGCATAGAAAGGAGTGTGTGTGTGTGTGTGGGGGGGGGGGCGGGGGCGGGGGCGGGGGATGGATCATGCCAGGGAAGGAGAATTTGGGGTTTCATATCCTGCCCCTTTAAGAACCCTTAGGTGACAAGGGACAAGGGGTGGTTCCCTCCATGGATTCTGGTCCCTGGGGGATGGGGTGCGGCTGCCATGGTTCCCAGGGTCAGACTTAGCTATTGCAAATGGAATCTGCCAGTTTTCAGCAGTGGTTGGTCCCCTGGGACTCTGAGACCCAGCTATACTCAGGGCCGTATATGGACAGGCCTGGAGCTAGCTGGCGGCCTCCACCTCCCAGTGGGCCTCATCCCTATTCTCTTGATGCTGGTCCCTCCTCACCTGAAAGGAGCCCTACCTGATTAAATCCAGTGGACACGAGGTGCTCCTGAGTGCCTGTCCATGCCAGCCGGCCATCCTTGTTATTCTCGTGGGCCTGTGTGCTCTGCAGGAAGCAAGAAACAGAGCTGAGCCACCATAGGGCCACCAGCCTGAGAGCTCCATAGAGGGCAGGAAAGGCCCGGTCAGGGCCCCCTGGGGGCTGGCTGGAGATAAGGGAAGCCTTATGTCACTACAGGATGGACCTTGGCTGAGGACAGTGCTATATCCAGAGGGCCGACCCCACCACCCAGCTTAGGCTCAGTCCCCTTCTTCCTAAGGGGACTGTTGGGCTACCTTGCTCACCACCAAGCTCCCTGGCCACCTTTGCTAAAGCGACTCAGGGTGGCAGTGCATCCTTGTCTGTGCAGATGTCCTGGAGGCAGCACTGAGCTGCTGGTCACCATCCCCAGGCTCTGGGGACCTCTATGCCCTCTCCGAACTTCGTTTTTCTAGCTTGTGCATAGGGCACATGTTGCCAGGGCTGTCAACTCCCCAGGGCTCAACTGCGAGGATCAACTGAGCTACATGTGAGAGAAATAGGCCTGCCACAAAGCTCCATACAAATCAAGAGATTACTAGAATTATTGCTGCCGCCTGACACAGCCAGGGGGCTGAGGAGAGGGCCTGGTGCCAAGCTCTGGGGAGTATCCCTGGAGAGGGCAGAGAAGTGCCCCTCTTCGCCCTCCCATGGTGCTGGAGCTACCAGTAGGAAGGCTTCCTGGGCCCTGGGGAAGAGAGCTTGGGTTCACAGGCAGCTCTGTCCCCTGGGCCCAGGCAGGGAGGAGTTGAGGGGGCCAGAGGAAATGCAAAGAGCTCCCTCCCAGTCACTCTGGCCTCTGGAGCCTGAGACAAAAGACCCTGTTACCAAAAATAGCTCACCCCAAACTGTGGCCAGCTTCCTCCAAGCTTCCCACGATCGCCTTGGGAATGAATGAGGCAGGGAGGTGGCTTGTGAGGAGCTGGCCCAGCGCCCCCTCCCCAGCCCAAAAAGGCCGACCCCAGCGTGGGAGACCATTGGAAATGGCTCAGCTCATGTCATTCAAGGGGCTTTTCTCATTGCTCACTTCCCACCCAGTCACAGTCAGCACAGGAAGTCAAGGCTAGAGCCTGAGAACCAGGGATCCATACCCTCTCTCCACGCAAAGGGGGCTGGGGGTTAGGGTGAGGGTCAGCCCTGCCCCCCAGCACCCAAGAGTCAGTCAGAAGTGTCACATGGACTCTAGACCTCTCATCAGTGTGCAAATACCCAGTGCAAGGCGCAAAGCAGATGGCTCACGACTCATTTGTGTACCACTCATTCATTCCAAAGACATGTGAGGCCTCCCAAGGTCAGGCACTATGCTAGTAGCTGGTGGTGGGGCTCGACAGATCTCAGATGGAGGGTCACGTATTTGAGTGAAGCAGGCTACTCATTTGTTGTTTCATAATATGGATATTCAAGATGCACACTATGCTAGGCACTCGGGACATGGTGAACAAAACAAAAAAGGTCCCCAAACTCAAAAAACATGTAAGTCGGGAGGCAGATGTGAACCAAACAGAAATAACAAATGTCATAAAGCAGGTAAAGTGGAAAGTAAGGGCACAAGCTTTGGAGCCAAACAGCCTGAGTGAAAACCTTGCCCTGCTACTGAGGGCCTCATCCTAGGATGAGTTACTCAACATCTGGGCCTCAGTTTCCTTATCTGTAAAAAGAGCACCATAATGGGACCTACTCTGGAGGATGATGTCTGGCAGATATCTAATATGCATTTTTTTTTAAAGCATGGTAACAGGATACAACAAAAGTATAATTTAGAGAAGTAGATTTAAGGTGACATTTGAGTTATTACTAAAACATGAAGGATCAGCAGGTGTGAGCCATGCCATAAGAATTAGGAGCCCGGGAGAGCAGAGTAAGCATAGCTGGTGGGTGTGGGCAAGGAAGAGGTGATGCTCAGGCTACAGGGCCTGTGGGCAGTGATGGAGTGCTTTTTCATTCAGAGGCACAGGTTGGAAATGGAACATACCTTGGCCTGTATCCCCACCTTCCTATTACACACATGGAGAAACCAGAGGCCCAGAGAATAAACTTATCTGCCCCACATCACCTAGTATGACAGCTGTTGGCTATCTGACCTTCCTACGCCTGTGGGCTGAACCCAGTTATTGGTCTCCATCTGTGCACGAGAGACCTGAGATGAGGACAGGCAAGGAGATAAAGCTAGAAGGAGATAAAACACAGCCTGGATCATGAAAAGACCAGGATCCTGGCTACCCATGGGCCACCTCAGGTTTCTGGCAAACATCCCTGGATGAGTTCAAACTAGGGAAACTAGGCCGCTGGGCCCAGGCAGTTACTGTGTATGTATGTATGTGTGTGTGTGTGTGTGTGTAAGGGCGGGGGCTGGCGAGTCCTGCTCTTCCAGCAGCTTTCCACACACACCTTCCAGGCTCCAAATCAAGATGTGAAAACAAGGTAAGAACTTAGGCAGAGCCCAGCAAACCCACTGTGGGCACACCACAGGAGGTCCCACAGGCAGGGAAGGGGTGGCCACTGTTCCTTTCCCCCATCATCTATCCCAGATCACTAGTGATTTTCATTTTCAAAAATGGCAAGTTTTTCTTCGCTGACCACAGCAGGACTTGGGGAGGAGAAGCCCTCTTTCCAGCTCCTCAGATCCTCATTTTCCTGGGGCAGTAAGGAGGCTGCAGCTGGGACCCAGGCATCCTGAAACCCCAAGCCCCAGCCCTATCAAAGGAAACCCTGGGGGAAGCTGCTTGAGGTAATCTGGAGCGTGCAAGCTAGACCTTGGTATTTTCCCTCTCACAGGAGATGATCTTTGTCCCAACAGGCAGTAAGATATCCTGCTTGTAGAGAAGCCCCCCACATCTCCCCTACACCTGGTCCTAAGAAGACAACAGGAGAAGATGAGGTTGGCAGTGCCTGCCCAGCATAGGGGCGCCAAGAGCAGGCACATACCCAGCATTCCAGCTGCAGTACGGCCAAATCCCCCTTTGTCACCATGGCAACACTTCCTGTGTGGGGCAGGGCGGCTGGTAGAGCTGCCCTGAGCTCGCTCCTGGGTAAGGGGACCTTCTTCTGTGGTTAAGGTGCCCACCAACTACCCATGCTCTTCCTTAGCCAGGATCAGTGCTGGGTTCCAAATGTTGGCCCCTCAGGCCTGCCTGACACAGTGGGGAGGTCAGAAGACACAGATCCACCTGTCTACACCAGAGATAAGAGGGCTCGTCCCAGGCCCCCTCTTACCCTTGCTGAGGGTACTGAAGCCTCCCTGGACACACCTAAAACTGTGGGCTGCTACTTGGGTGTATGTACTTATTTGGCACACCCATGGCTTTAGAGCCTCAGCCACTCCCACCAGGGCTCTGGCATAATGAAGGGGCTATGTGACCCTGGGGCAGAAATGACCAAAGGGCCAACTTTATACGACTGTCATGAGGGTGTAGGAGGTCAAGGGCCTGGGACATAATAAATGATCATAAATGCAATCTAAATACAAGGTAGGCGGTGTGAACAGGAGGGAGCCGCCCAAGTATTCCCTGCTCCAAGCTCAGGTCACCAAAAAAGACAGTGGAAAGAGGACTCCCCAGGCCTCCAGCCAACCTCCAGGCTGCAGGGGACAGCCACTGGAGCAGGGAGGACAGAGGATGGATAGAGAGCTGCACATCCTTTCCTGACAACCCCCTCCCAACAACATTCTGCTCTAGTAAGGAAGGAGGATCTCATAAGAAGGTGCTCCCAGAAGGCTTCTCCCCGGAGCTGGCCTCTCAGCTCACACCAACCCTCACACCAAACCCTGGCTGCCAGCAGCGGTTTTACTAATAGAAGCCAGGTGTGGGCCAGATGCCCTGGGCGGAAGTTGGGGGCAGGGCCACATGGAGGGCAGCATTCCAGGCTGGCTGCCCCCACACCAGCAGACTGAGCACAGGCACTGTCCCAGCAGTAAGGAGGGGGTGATAACCACCCCCACTCTTCCCAGGTTTCCTCACACAGAAGCCCCTTTAGCGGGGCTCCCTCCAAAACCAATCCTCTCTCTCCCTCTTCTAGGAACCTGGAGCCCTTGGACTGCAGCCACTCTGTTTCCACCTCAGCACCATTACTGTCCCCTCCTTGCTGGAAGAGAAAGAGAAAGAGAAAGAGGAGGAGGAGGAGGAGGAGGAAGAGGGAAGGGAAGAAAATGTTCAGGCTGGTGGAATTGGCAATGCCCAGTCGAGGTAGGAATGGGCATGCAGTGCACTGTGCCCCAAAGACCCAGGGTAGGAGAGGGTGACTCAGAAAACTGGGGGGACAGGGCTTCAGTTTCCCCTCTTCAAGTTGAGTCTGATACCCCCTTCCAGGGCAAAGCCTTGGAGGTAGCTACAGTGAGGCCCATGGCTTACACACACACTGCCCTGAGACTCAGACTCAGTGCTCCCTGCTAGCCATAGGATGCATGGCCTGGGTGGGCAGGTGGAGAAAGTGCTAAAACCACTTCTGCCCAGCTGGGTTCCTGTCAGGATGGGGCATCCTTCTGGTCTTCGGCCAGTTAGAAGTAGAATTAGCTGGACTGTCTTGAGCCAAAAGTTGCAGATGGCTAAGTGACGGGGATCCTGTGTGTGTGTGCGTGCTGGGTGGTGGGGGACAGCCTCGGCTACTGCTGGTTGGGTTTAAGCTGGTGGATTATTCTTGACCCTGGGTGGGGACACAAGTCCTAGAAATGGAGATCAGGGCATCTGTGATGGCCTTGGGGCTTCACTGGGGAGCTCTTTCCCTGATCTGGCAGCAGGACCCTGAACTTCATTTCCTCAGGGAAGAAGGCTCCTCAGTTTCTGGAAAAAATTTTAAAATGTCAATTTGCTCATCTCACTTTCTGCTTAAAACTCTCAAATGGCTTCTCACAGCACAGGTGACAGGCCCTTCCCCATGAACCTTGCCTCCCCCTGCACCCCTCACTCCTGGAGAAAGCTCATCCTCCCTCTGGCTAGCTGTGTGTGTCCCCTTTGCCCCACGCAAGCATCAGCTCCAAGCTAGTTCCTCAGGGAAGTACTAAATTGCTCCAACAAGAGAAGAGCCCCCTCCCCCAGCAATTAACCCGGGTGTCTGTCTTGTCACCACAGAAAATTCCATGCCTGGCACCAAGCTGCTGCTGTTGAATAAATGACTCTCCGTGGCTCAGTGCCTGTAGCATAAACCCAGAGCCCAGCCTTCCTGCTCCAAGGGCTACAGGCTCCTGTGCACAACCACAGACAAAACCAAACACACTCAGTGCCCGGGTCCCACAAATCTAGCATGCCCCCAGCATGGCCTACAGATCTCAGGCACAGACTGCTGTAAGACTAGAAGGGTGCAAAGGGTGGGGGCTGTCTTTTGGTTCCTCCTTGGCTAGCCTCTGCTGATTGTGCCAGGAAGGGTGGGTGGGGATGAGGGTCTCAAAGAAGAGGAAGTTGGAATCTCAAATTAGCTTCCTGAAGCCACAGGACGCCTCCACCAAAGGCCTGTGGGCAGCCTGGCTGCACCTCACCCTGTGATCAAAGACAGACTCTCCCAGGACCCAGAACATGCTTCCCAGAAAGACGTGGAGCCCACCTCTTAGGTGACACTCCTGTGCACCCAGCAAGCCTCAGTCAGGGGCAAAGGGTGAGACAGAATGTGCCTGCCAGGAGGCTGAACCTGTCCCCACCTGCACCTGCTGGAGTCACTGGAGCCTCAATCCAGCCCTGCTGCCCACACAACTCACCTGGGAGGCCTCGGGCTTTGCTCTGGGGTCATAGATCCGCAGCTGCTTGTCCTAGAAAAGCAGGAAGAAACAAGAGTGCAATTGGGGTAGGCAGGGTCCCTAGGAGCCAGTTTGTCTCCCCCAACCCCAGGTTCTGATGATTCCCACCCCCACAGTACACAGGGCTGGCATCACACATCAGGAGACCCATTCCAGCCTGGTTCTTCATTCTCATTGTAGGGGTCAAGCCCCTTTTCCTGCCCCAATCACCCACATCAAAGAATTGACAAGAGTTCATATTTCCTGAGTACCTACTATATGCCAGGACCTCTCCCCATCTTTCCAACCACCTTATAAAGTGGTGCTATCACCATGACCTCTTTACAGATGAAGAAACTAGAGCCCAGAACCAAACTGTAGGCTACCAGCCAATACATGTATATCCAGCCCTGTGCTCAGTCCAGCCCAGACCGGTTCACGGAATGATGCCATTATTTTTACACTTGGGGTCTAACCAGAACAATGAACTTACACATCCTAACCATCACTCAGCACACAGTTCCTGATTCAGATTATCCAAGGGTGGCAATGGGAACAGACAGAAAAGAAAAGAAGGAAAATGTCCATACCTTGCATAAGGACCTCATTACTGAGGAATAATGTGTGTGTGCATGCGTGTCCATGTGCATGTACAAATGTACATGCCTAAAGAACTGGAAGGGGGAGTTCCCTGATGGTGTAGTGGCTTAAGGCTTCAGTGCTGGCGCCGTCAGCGCTACAGCCTGGGTTCGATTCCCAGTCAGGGAGCTACCCACATACTAAATAGCAAAAAAAAAAAAAAAAAAAAAAAAAAAAAAAAAAAAAAAAAAAAAAAAAAAAAAAAAAAAAAAAAGATTAAAAAAAAAAAAAGAACTGGAAGGGAAGGGAACAGTCTGCATCCACTACATACAGGCTTGGCCAAGATAAACTCTTCAGTGCTAAAAGAGAGATGCAGAATAACATGGTATGGTGTGCTACTACTGTGGTAAAAATAAACAAAAATCCCTATTTGTCTAACCATGTTCCTGTAGGTTTTGCAAGTTTGCTGAGCAAGGAGAAAGGTGTTGACCAACACAAGGCAGTGTGTTAACGCTGGATACTAGGGGTGGTGGGGAGGTGGAGGTAGTTCACTATTGTTTTCTACATCTTAACATGGCTTCACTTTGTTTCCATCAGCATGGATTTCATATTTTGGAAACAAGGAACTGCAATGAACAACTGAAATTTGAACTTAAAAACATAATGCCATATACATCAGCACTGAAAATATTGAAGTACTTAGCTACTGATCTAACAAAATATATACAAGATCTATATGAGGAATGCTATAAAACTCTCATGGAAGAAATGAAAAAACTAAATAAATGGAGAAATATTCCATGTTTATGGACAGGAAGACTGAACACTGTCAAGATATCAGTTCTTCCCAAATTAAACTATAGATTCAATGTGTACCCAAAGAAAATGCCACTAAGTTATTTTGTAGATATCAACAAACTGATTCTAAAGTGTTTTTGTTTTTGTTTTGGTTTTTTTTGGTATGTGGGTTAGTTCCCTGGCCGGGAATCGAACCCAGGCCACAGCGTTGACAGTGCCAGTGCCGAAACCTTAAGCCATTACACCACCAGGGAACTCCCTGATTCTAAAGTTTGTATGGACAGGCAAAAGACTCAGAGTAGTCAACTCAGTATTAAAGGAGAAAAACAAAGTTAGAGGACTGATGCTACTGACTTTACTCTAAAGCTACAGTAATCAAAACAGTGTGGTATGTACACAGGATAGAAGAATAGATCAAAGGACTGGAATAGAGAGCCCAGAAATACATAGACGGCTATAGATACAGATGACTAATCTTTGACAAAGGAGCAAAGGCAAAACAATGGTACTGAAACATCCACATGCAAAAAATGAATCTATACATAGATTTTATATCTTTCGCAAAAATTAACTCAAAATGAATCACAGACCTAAAATGTAAAAGGCAAACCTATAAAACCTCTTGATGACAATATAGGAGATAATCTAGGGGATTTTGGGTTTAGTAATGACTTTTTAGATACAAAACTAAACGTGTGATCTATGAAAGAAAAAAGTAGTAAGTTGGGTTTTATTAAAATTAAAAAATTTTGCACTGCAATATACTGTTAAGAAAATGAAAAGATAAGCCACAAACTGGAAAAAAATGTTTGCTAAACACGTATATGAAAAAGAACTTTTATCTAAAATATAGGAAAAAAAAAACACTTTAAACTCAAAAATAAGAAAACAATCCAATTTTAAAAATGGCAAAGACTTGAACAGACACCTCACCAAAAAAGATATACATATGGAAAATGAACATATGAAAAAATGCTTAACATCATATCTCATTTAAAACAACAGCGAGCTACTACTACACACCTGTTAGAATGGCTAAAATCCAAAAAACTGACAACAGCAAATGCTAACATGAATGTGGTGCAACAGAAACTCTCATTCATTGTTGATGGGAATGTAAAATGGTACAGCCACTTTGGAAGACAGTTTGGCAGTTTCTTACAAAGCTAAAGATACTTTTACCATATGATCCAGCAATTGTGCTCCTATGCATTTACCCAAATGAGTTAAAACTTATGTATACATAAATGCTTATAGCAGTTTAATCATAACCGCAAAAAACTGGAAGCAATCAATATATCCTCCAATAGGTGAATAAATAAATACACGTGGTATATTCACACAGTGAAATATTATTTAGTGATAAAATATAGCTAAGATCCAAAACCCATAGTCCTAGAAGAAAACATAAGGGAAAAACTTCATGATGTTAGATTAGTAATGATCTCTTGGATATGACACCAAGAGCACAGAGAACAAAAGGAAAAACAGACAAGTGAGACTACATCAAGCTTAACTTTTGTTAATCAAAGGACACAGTCAACAGAGTAAAAAGACAACGTATGAAACAGGAGAAAATATTTGCAAATCTGATAAGAGGTTAATAATATCCAGCATATATAAAGAACTCACACAACGCAACAATAAAACAAAATAACCCAATTAAAAATGGGCAAAGTATCTGCAAAGACACTTCTTCAAAGATATACAAATGGCCAAGAAGTATATGAAAAGATATTCAACACCACTAATCATCAGAAAAATGCACATGAAAACCACAATAAAATATTACCTCACATTTATTAGGATGACTACTATAAAAAATCCAGAATATAACAAGTGTTGGTGAGATATGGAGAAATTGAAACCATTGTGCATTGTTGGTGGGAATGTAAAATGGTAAAGCCACTTGGAAAACAGTGTGGTAGTTTCTCAAAAAATTAAAAATAGAATTACCATATGATCCAGCAATTCCATTTCAGGGTATATGCCAAAAAGAATCGAAAACAAGGTCACAAAGAGATATTTGAACACCCATATTCAAAATAGCTAAAATGTGGAAGTATTGTGGATGGTTGGATAAGCAAAATATACTCGTATATGTACCACTGAAATATTATTCAGTCTCAAAAAAGAAGAAAATCCTGTCACATGCTACATGGATGAACCTTGAGGACATGGAGGTAAATTAAATAAGCCAGTCACAAAAGATAAATACTATAGGATTTCACTTATATGCAGTATCTAAAGTGGTCAAATTCATAGATACAGATAATAGAATGGTGGTTGCCAGGGGCTGGGGGAGGGAGCAAAGGAAAGTTGTTGTTTAACAGGTATAGAGTTTCCATTCTACAAGATAAAAAAGTTCTAAAAACCTGTTTCACAATAATGTAATTACACTTAACATTACTGAACTGTGTACTTAAAAATGGTTAAGATGGTAAATTTTATTAGATGTTTGTATGTATTTTTAAAGCACAATTTAAAAAAAAATAGATATGTCCAAAAAAAAAAAAAGATACAGAGGAACAAAAAAATGCATATTACTAAGTGAAAGAAGCTAATCGGGAAAGGCTACACATTGTATGACTCCAACTATATTGCATTTGGGAAAAGGTAAACCTTATAAAGCCAGCAAAAAGATCAGTAGTTGCCAGTGGTTTGGGGAGAGGGAGGGAGGGATGAATAGGTGAAGTGGAAGGCACTTTTAGAATGGTGAAACTATAATGTATGATGTTGTAATGGTGGGTAATGACATCATGCATTTGTCAAGACCCATAGAATGTCCAGTATCAGGAATGAATCCTAATGTAAACTATGGGCTTTAGTTAATAGTAATGTAGATTACTAATTGGTTTAATTGTAACAAATGCACCACACCAGCGCAAGATGGGAAGGGCAATCAGGGATATGGAAACTCTTGGTACTACCTGCTCAGTGTTTCTGCCTGGCCCCTGCCTCAGTGCCTGGGATGCAGAGAGACACAGCAGTTCTCACCCAGTGCTGGACTCTGCAATCTTTATGAAGTCACAGGAAACTTTGGGAGGTACAGGGACCTGAGTTGAACCTCAAAGGGCAAGCAGAACTTGCACTGGGAAGGCAAAGGCATTCAAGGAGGGGGAAAAGCATAAGCAAAGATGTGGAGACATGAGTTTGCTGGTATGTGATGTGGAGAAGATGGCCATGTGAAGAAAGTGGGGGGAGAGAATAGAGGGTCAGTGGGGGGGCACACAGCTGGAAAAGGGAGGGGGGCCAGCCCAGAGAAGGCCTCAAAAGCCAGACCTCCCTTGGCTGACCGGTCCAGGCCTTCCTGACATGCCTCGGCAGGTTCCCAGTGTTCCTGGTCACTCCTGGCAAAGCCTTCCCCACCACAGTTTAGTAAATACTTATTATGTGCCAGGAGGGCAGAAGGCACAGTCCAGGGATTAGTTCTGAAGTACCATTCCGCTCCACAGTGGTTCAAGATTCCATTTAGAGATGGAGATCAGACAGCCAAGGACAGCGAGGAACAGGCGAAACAGTGAGAAAGAGAGACAGAGAGAGAGATAAAAAAACAGAAGGAGGTAGAGACAGACAAGAGAAAAAGAGATAGAAACGGTACAGAGAGGAAAGAGAGACAGGAGTATAGAGGGGACAACTAAGGACAGAGGAAACACAGCAAGGATCAGAGAGAAGATAGCTGGAGATCAAGGACAGAGATAGACAAAGGATAAGGAGAGACAAAGATAGCCAGAGACAGGATCTCAAGAGATGCCAAGCAAGAGAGAATCCTTCCTGGCACCAAGGGCCACTCACATCTGAGCAGCAGACCCACCGTGGAGAGCCAGTGGCCTAGGTTCAGATACCAACTCCATCATTGAGGTGCTCTGGGACCTGGGCAAACCCCAAGTCCTCAGGAGGATGAGGATGATGACAGCGCCCATCATGAGTCTGAGTAACAATTCTGAAGCATGGACAGTCTCTAAAGGCAGACTGGGCACTAGAGGCTGGTCTTGTGCCACCAGGGGCCTGTGGGGCTCAGGATGGGATTTCAAGGGGCACATATCCCTGCTGGGTTCACAGGCACACAGGATGGAAGCTCAGAGAGTCCCGTCATCCGTGAGGCCAGCATGCCCCCTAGTGGCGGCTTGGAGAAGCTGGGAGGGGAACAGAAAGGGTCATCTGTGGGATTGAGCCGAGGCCTCACAAGGGGGAATCAGGGGCCCTGGGAGGCTAAGTCTCTTCTAGGCAGAATGGGAGGCAGGTCAGGCAACAGGAAAGTTTCCCCGAGAGGGGAAAGATGGTACTGAGAGAGGAGAGGCTTTGATGGGAAGCAGAGTGTGCCCCACACCCTGCCAGTCAGGCAGTGCTGTGTGCAAACCCAGAGCTTGGCTTGAATGACCACTGGCCAAGAGGGGCTCAGCTCCACTCCTCCTGCTGGTGGCCCACCCATCAGCTCCTTGCACACACTCAAGGCAAACCCATGGGCAACTCTACCTGGCCTGTGGTCACAAGGGATCATGCCCTTACCTAAGCACTATCCCCCTAAGGTTTCTGGCATTTGATGTACTTCACCCACCCCCAGGATGCCAAGGTTCCCCCTTTACAACACAGGGTGGCAGTGGATGGAGAACAATGATGCCCACCAGCACATGCTGACAGGTGACACCTCATGAGGATGGCATCCTCCTCCAGGCAGAGCACCTGGGTCCAGGAATAGGGGTGGGGATGGGGTAGCTCCACTCAGCACCACTCCAGCAACCCACTCATGACAATCTGTGTTCCTCGTCCCTGAGACTTCAGGCTCTGTGGGTTTAGAGGGACAAGAGCATTCTACTGGACTCAGCTGTGGCCTGGTTGCACTAACTCTTCCTCCCGAGACTCCAGGAGACAAGGAATAATTGCCATGTCAGCAGGAGGGGAAAGCATACAGTGGGCACTTGGAAATCTGGGCAGCTCATTGTCCTGCCTCCCAATTCCGATGGTATGTGGGGCTGCATGGAGGAGGGGCTGGACTATCATACCAATAAAGCCCCCCTTCAGTGACCAGCAAGGGCCAGCCCAGGTGAGAGCCCAACATGGGTGGTAAGCCACTGAGGCCAGTCCCTGCTCAGAACATTCACACAGTGTGAAGACTACAACTGTTCCCCCACAGTAAGGACACTGCTCAGCTACCCAGAGCTGCTTCCTTGCTGAGGAAACCAAGGCATCTTCCTGCCACTCTCTTGTAACAATCCCTGGCTGTCACGAGGCTGCAGCTCTGATGCCTTCAGGTAACCACTGAAGCTGGGAGGCTGGAGGAGGATAAAGCAACCCAGAGCCAGGGCCTTGCCTTGAGAGCCAGGTCTTTGATCTAGGGCACAGGCACCCCTGCTATGTCTATGCTCCAAGTGCAGAGTGGTAGGTTCAGAAGAACAGAGTGCTCATCCACAGATACACGGTCTCCTCCCAAAGTTCAAGCTGGAGCCCACAATCTCCAAAGAACAGCCCCCAGAGAGCTGGCATTACTCCTCTGGAACCCAGCTGGCTAAAATGTACCAAACACCTTAAAATTTTTTCATAGCCTATAAGCCAATATTCCTCGTAGGAATAGGCCAGGGGTTGGCAAACTAAGGCCTGGCAGCAAAACAAACCTGAGGCCTGGTTCTGCATATATTTTTCCTGTAACACGGACACATTTATATAGTCTGTGACTGCTTTTTTGTTACAAGGTGGCCCTGACAGAGACAGTGTGGCATGCAAAATCCAAAGCATTTACTATTTGGCCCTTACAAAAGACCTTTGCCAATCCCTGCCCTACACTAAGAAAGTCACGTAAAAGCAGGAAAAAATCTACACACAAATACATTCACCTGTTACAACTTATATAATATATACAGTGATAAGGAGTGGAAATAACCCATTCATCTGACAAATAGGGGCTGGATTGAGTAAAGTGCTAAGTCTATGTAATCAAATACTTCCCCGGACATCTGTTAAATTTTTGATGAATGGGGAAATGTTTATAATGCCAAACAAAAAGCTGTGGAATGGATTAACATGGAGAATATGATTTCACTACATAGGAAAAGATGTCTAAAAAAAGCACGAAGAGAAAGATGTTAAAATGGTGACCTGGGTGAGACAATCACAGAATTTTTTTTTCGCTTCTTTTTCATTGCACTCCAAAATTTGTTAAACAAGCATAAACTACTATATTTTGTGATCATAAAGTAAAACCTCCTGTAACAATGTCCTTCTAAGCCCCCTCTTTCTTTCCCTCCCTCCCTCCCTATCTCCACCTGTTTCTGTCTCTCACATACATACCATGGAAGCACAGGACAGAGGTTTCTCATTGGAGGGAGAGGTCATGGTCCAAATGCAAGACTCTGTGGTCCCCCTGCCTGGGATGCCTGACCCCTCCTCCTCAGTGAGGGCTCATCCCTAAGAAACAGCCCTGGGGAGCTGTTCTCACCAGTCTTTAGCCCAAGCATTGATCACATGACCACCTTGCCCCTGAGCAGCCCAGTCTAATTTACCTCTCCACACTCAAAGCTCAGGCCAATGTCTGGAATCTATTGTTTGAAAAACCAAATGGGAAAAATAAAGTTGATAAAGACCAGGAAATGGGGCTTCCAAGAAGGCAGAGAAAAGAAGAGAGTTGGAAAGAGGATCCCAAGACACTCCACATTTCTCCTTCAGAGGAATCCTCACCCCTTCCAACCCCCTCCCAACCAGCTCGTGTCCCACACCCCCACTTCCCAGAAGAGCCCTTGCAGGCTCTTTCCTTGTCTTCTACCCACTTTTTAAATGTAGCTTTAGGCCACAGCACACCCCCAAAAGTCCTAAAGGTCGCCCATGTCCCCAAATCCAAATGGGGTTTTTCTTTCGCCTCTTCACATTCCTTCCCTGTGTTCCCCACCATTTCCCTGGGGTAGACAGCCAGTCCTCTTTCAGCTTCCTTGCTCCCACCAAGCAGTTCCTTGCAGGTTCTGATCCTTCCTCCAGACTTACCCAGCCACTCTCTTCTCCTTTCCTTTTCTCCCACTTGGGGCACCCTCCAAGTAGGAGAATAAAGCAATCCTGCTGGTACCACATAAACACGAATGATGCCCACACTTCAACCTTCAACACAGCCTGCTGCCCAAACTTCTAGTCCATGGACTCAACTGACACCTCCACCTAGATGTCCCAGGTACCACCAACCCAACAGGCTTATAGGCACACCCAGGAATGCCCGATCTTGGTGGCAGGCCTCTCCTCCAGCCTCACAACCCCCAACTCCTAATACCCAGGCCCCCCCAACCTGCGGTTTTTCTCTCCATCTGTACCACCCCTCGCCAGGATGTTCTTCTCCTCCCTCAGAAGTTTTCCCACATTCACTTGTGGATATGGCCCACCCTGCAGTGCTCTGTGTACACTGCAGCTGGGGAGCTGCTCACTTCACACCACAACCTGACCTTCTCTGGCTTCAAACACTTCAGTGCTTTCTGGTTGGATCTACAGTAATAAGCACAACACTTTTACACACGACTTTGATCTTTGTAGCCCAGCCCTGCATCAGCCCATGCACCCACACTGTAGCTCCTTCTGCCCAGCACCTCTCTACTCTATGCCATTAATCCTTCCTTCAGAGCCCCTGCCTAATGCCACTGCTTGAGGCCAAGCCTCCATGGCTCCTCTGACCAACTCAAAGCACCTTATGTCCCTCTCTCACAGCCTGTATCACAGGTCACAATTATTGTTTCATCTGTATGATCCCATGATGCACACTGACCTCCCTCATTATTAGCACAAGACTGGGTGGGCACAGGGCTCGGTGTCAGAGAGGCCCCCCTAGGCCTGCTGAGTGGGTGCAGGGTTCAGCACAGTGCCCTTTGCCTGGATCCTCCTAATACAACCCCTGAGGAAAGGAAGGTAGTTTGAACAAAGCATATAGGCAGGCAGGTGAGGCTGCCTAAAGGTGGTGATGGGAGCCAAATGGCACAATCAAGGCCCCAGCAGGGCCAGTTGGGGCTTTACTTGAGCCCTCATCTGATAGGGATTGCTAACCTTGGCACCCAGGTGGAGTGAGGGCTTGCAGACACAGGTGTGAGCCAGAAGGTGGGGGAGGGACTCACAAATGTCAGTCCTGACCTTGGGGCTCTTCTGCCTCATAAATACCACCCACCCTGACAGGTATGGCTTGGTGTGCTCCGTGACACCACAGCCCTGGCACAGAGCAGGGCACTCCTCCGTTCACCCTATCCCCAACAGGCACTTACTTGAGCCTTACTACCTGCCTGCTCACCTTGCATGTTGTGCCCACCAGGGCTCCATCTTGGCTCCAGACAGCACCCTGCACAAGGTCCCTGTGAGCTGCCAACTCTGCAAAGAAGAAGTCAAGGTCAGGAGGGGCTCCAGTGTCCCAACACCCCTCCCTGGGCAATGAGGACACAAGAGAAGTAGGTGGGCCTATTTGGGTATAACTCTCCAGGGCAGAGGCAGAGCTTCCTGGGTCCTTCTCAGGCAGGAAGAGCAAGGGTAACAGATCCTTCCAGATATGCTATACTACCCACAGGGGCTCCTTCCTCAGCCCTACCACTGTCAGCTCATTCTCCTACCTAAAACCTTCCAAGGCTCCCTGCTCCTTGGTCTAATGGTCACTTCCCACTCAGGCTCACTTCTGGTAACTCGCCAACACCTCATTCTATCTCCCTCACAAGTGGGTCACACCAGCCCATGGACATGCCACATGTACTCCTGCCGGGGCCTCTGTTTCAGCCATTCTCTGTCTTCCCCTAGTGTGAAAGTTTGAAATTCTGCACATATGTTTTTTGACATGCCTTCTGTTACAGGCTGAATTGTAAACCCCTCCCCCCCAAAATATGTTGAAGTCCTGACTGTCAACACCCGTGAATGTGACTTTATTTGTAAATGACTTTATTTGCTATGAATGGCATCCTTGAAAGAAGGGAAATTAGACACAAGAGACATACACATACAGAGGGAAGATACTGTAAAGATACAGGCAAAAGACAACCAGCTATAAGCCAAGGAATGAACACCTGAGGCTACAGAAGCTGGAAGAGAAGCATGGAACAGAAGGAACCAACACTGCCAACACTTTGATTTCAGACTTCTAATCTTTAGAACTGAGATGATAAATTTCTGTTATTTTTAAGCCACTCAGTTTGTGATCCTTCATTTAAGCAGTCCTGGTAAACTAACACTCACTTCAAAATGTGGAGCCTAACTCCCTTCCTCTTGATTGTGAGCAGGTGTGAGCCTGCGACTGGCTTCCAATAAAGAGAATCTGGTGGAAGAGATGGGATGTGACTTACAAAGCTGGGTCAGAAAAGATACTATGCTTCCTCCTTCCTCTTGGATTTTTCACCAGGGAAAACCAGCCACATTGTTGAGAAGGCACTCAAGCAGCCCATAGAGAGGCACACGTGGGGGAACTGAGGCTTTCTGCCATGAATGGCACCATGGGAGTGAATCATCTTCCACCCCAGTCAAGCCCTCAGATGATAGCAGACCCAGCTGACAGCAGCCCCAGCTGACATCTCAGCTGCAACTTCATGAGGAACCCTGAGCAGAACCACCCAACCGAGCCACCTGCAAGCTCCTGACCCTCAGAAACTATGAGATAATAATTAAGTACAATTGTTTTAAACCTCTATGTTCTAGGGTAATTTGTTCTAAAGCAATAGGTAACTACTATGCCAAGGTTCACTCCCTAGGATTAATCCCAGCCCTGCCACCTACTTGCACCATGCCCCTGGACATGTTATTTAACCTCATTTGCTACATAGGAGTGGCAGTGGAATTGCTGTGCTGTGCTGGACAGTTGTGAAACTGTTAGCACAGTGCTGGGCCCATTAGAAAGGCTTGAGATGACTGTTACAGTTGGGGTGACTCCTGAATAACATCTGCCTGGTAACCTTCACCTCTGCTTCAAAGGTTAGGCTGGTATCCTCAAATGCGCCAAGAGCTCTTTGGGGGCAAGATCTGTATTCTGTACTTCCCATTCCTTGTGGCAGAAGATGCCTCCATGGTGGTCACTGGCTGAAGCTGTCGGGAAGGAACCTCTGAAACACCCAGTTATGCTACTGATGGCCCTTGGCCCCAGCCCCAGTGGTGACAGTGAGGTTAGCCCATCCTGGATGCTGTACAGCCCTGGGGTGCAAGTCCATCCTTTAATTCACTGAGTCTTGTACATTTACCCTAAAAAGCAGATGAGCATGTCAGGGAGGACTCTGCAGAAAGGATTCAGTGATCCCATCACAGAAAATACCCGGGTTCAGCTGTGGGTCACACTACAGGGTCATAACCAGTCAAATATTGAGGAGTCTGACCCAAAGTTGTCATCATCTATACAGGGTCTGAATTCACATGTTGATACCTAACCCCCACTGTGATGGAATTTGGAGGTGGGGCCTTTGGGAGGTGATTGAGCTCATGAGGGTGGAGTCCCCATAAAAGGGATTAGCATCCTTATAAAAGAGGCCCCAGAAAGCTCCTTTGCCCTTTATACCACCATGTGAAGACACAGTGAGAAGACAGCAGACTATGATCAGGAAGCAGGTTCTCACCAGACACCTCATCAGTTGGCACCTTGATCTTGGACTTGTAGCCTCAAGAACTGTGAGAAATAAATTTCTATTGTTTATAAGCCACTAGTCTATGGGATTTTGTTATAGCAGCCCAAACAAACTAGGACAATCTGTACCAGGAAAATGAGGAGGAGGAGGATCATGGTAAGGCACAGAGGGCTGTAAAGAGAGCAAATCCTCACCTCTCAGGTAGAAGTCAGTAATTTGTTTTCAAAACTGAAATGGCATGCGATTCAGAAAGAAACAGTATAAGGAAGCTATTATTTAGGTATATGGAGGAAAAAGCAGAAAATAACAGCTAACCAAGATGAAAACACATAACTACGGAAAGTGGAAAGGGTAGGGCGTTTATAATAAGACTTGGCTTTATACTATATACATGTCAGAATTTGATATGTAATTTATAACTCATGTTATCAAACACATAAACAAAGAAAGGAAGTGCTGTCCAGGAGAGGGCTGCCTAGAAAGGGATGGCCAGTGTGGCCCATACCTGTGAGGGGCTGCTGCTTGGCCACATCCCAGACCTTCACAGCTTTGCCTGCTGCACTCACCAGGACGCCGTCCACAGTGGGATGGAATTGCAATACCTCTACCTGGGTGTCTTCAGGGCCTAACACCAGCCCGGGCCCTGATGGCAGTACCTGGCCAGAGGCTGGCAGTCGCCATAGTTTCACCTGCAGGAAAGAGTTAAGTCTGTGAGCCCAAGGCCAGGAGGGCCCTCAATGCCTCCAGCCAGCCTTACAAAGGACTGCCGCTGTCCCCTGACCTCAGAGGTCATGGTGGGCATGGGGCTTAGTGTCTGTGTTGGGGAAAGGAGGGGGACTCGGCTCAAGATCATGGGTGTGGTTGGAAGCTGGGGGAAAATGGGAGTGAAGGAGCCAGGGGCTCCGCTCCTGTTCTAAGCCTCCCACACATTCTCAGCCCTGCCGTCCTCAGGCAGCCAAGCAGCAGGACAGCAGGCCAAGGCCACAGCTCTGTCGAGCACATAGGTGCACGTGGGAGCTGGAGTGGTTTGAAGAACTGAGAAAGTCAGGGCTAGTCCAGCTTTGCAAGTCTGCAGAGGGGCTGAGGGGCAGTGGAAGGGGTAGACATGAAGGGAGCAGGGCCTCAGGAGCTAAGGGAGCTCAGAAGGCTCCAATTAGGAGTGGATGAGGCATCAAGAAGTTCTTCCAGTGACTCCACTCACCGTCCTGTCGGCTGAGCCTGTGGCTAGGAGGAAGTCATCAAAGGGAGAGAAGTCCAAGTCTGTGACCGAGTCTGAGGGAAAGAAAGGGCTCCTATGTAATCCTTGCTAACAGATGTCACCCCAATAAGTCTAACAATAAAAATGAATTAAAAAGAAAAAAAAAAAAAGAAATGGTTGACTCAGGCCCAGCAAGAGCCCACCAGAACATCCTGTTTCCAACCCAACGTGCTCTCTTGCCCACAGCCCACGGCTTCAGAGATGATACCTCTGCACACATGGCAGCGGGCTCAAAGTTCCACAAGGAGGGCCCCTCAGCAAACCAAGGAAATTTGCCACAGGCCATGGCCTACAACACATTTATCCCAGAGCCCTGCGGACCCAGAATGGCTGAGGGCACAGCATCGGAAGATGGAACACAGGCAGGAAGCTCTGCAGATTACCAGGCACCTGGATTTGCCCAAAATCCAGAGCCCATTGCGGGGCCTGGCTTGAAAATGTGTGAATGACATTAAGTGCTGGCTCCGCTCTGGCCATGAGGGATTCAGAAACCATTCAGACCAATTGGTACCTTCCCAGAGAGACACATACATCTGTGCAAGATGCAACAAAAGGTGGGCTGTGCATGAGGGGGTGACCCCAAGGTTGGGGCAGGGGTTGTTACATGCCCAACCTAGAAGGAGTTCTCTGCTCCACAACTCCTCCCCAAAGCCAGAGCTGACCTGACCTGTGCCCAAGCAGTCCAATCATGGGAGCACACCTGACCTGTAACCAAGCAGCCAGCTTCTCTCTTAGGGGAATTAAACTTGGAATGAGAAGGCCTAGTGACAGAATAACTTAGGGACTGGCCTGGGTGAGGGCCCACCAGCTGGGAGGGAGCTAACAGTTCCCATGCCAGGATCCTTTTAAGGTCTGTACATGCAGCTCCTCCTTCAGTTCTGGAAGCTCTCTGGAGCTCTGGGCAGAGCTCATCCCACTGCAGTCCCCCCAGCACAGGTACCTAAGAAGGCAGAATGGCACCTGGTGCCACAAGGGCAAGTTCTGAGAAGTTGGAATTCAGCTATTCCCAGAGCATTGTCCCAGCAAGGCTGCTCCTGCAGAGAGAGGCTCTTAATAGTTGGAGCCCCAGAGAGGCTATAATCAGCCAAACCTATTTTTGGATTCAGCAAGCTGGAATTGGTTTCAGTTCTTTGAACTGCCCAGCTCAGAGTGGTGGGGAGTGGGGGTGGGGCGCGAGGGGGGCCAGGGAATACTAAGACAGGAGGTTGGGATGTACAGAGTGAGCCAGAGCTCAGAGGGGAAATGAGGCTGGTGGTTTCAGGGAGCAGAGATGAGGCCAGGGCTTGGATTTAGGATGGTGGTGGGGGATGTAAGCAGGACAGCCAGGCTCACATAACCAGAGCAAGGAGCACAGTGGCCACCCTACTGACTGCCTCACCATGGGACCAACCACAGCATTTTCCTCCTGGCCAGAGATAAGGAACAGAAGTGGGTGGACAAGGACAGATACCCCTTAGGTCAGCCCTAACCTGGACTACCAGCCACAAACCCCTGCTGCCCTACCCTTAAGTTGGTTCTGAAGTTGGACTGCCTGGCACCCAGAGGGAACGAGAAGTGGTAATGTGTCCAATCTGAGTGCCTGGCTGTGCTGGAAGCCCAAGTCCATCATGTGCATTTACCTCACCAAATCCTCACTGTGACCCAGCAGGATGGCACTGTGGCATGACTGATTACCCAAGTGGAGGATGAGGACACAAGGACTGAGAGGTTAAATAACTTGCCCAGAGCTACACAGCTAAGAAAGGGTCAAGTTGAGGGTCAGTCCAAGCAGTCCAACTTCAGAACCTACATCCTCAACATATTATCTCATTGCCTTTCTCAAATTGGAGTGGACTCCTGACCCACTCCACAGCCCAGACATGCAGAAAGGCCCTCTAGATGCCTCTCTGCCCTCTGCTCCCCTGGGCAGCTGGGCTGAAGGGCCACTTTAGCCTTGAGCCAAGAGGTAGAAGGCATCCCAAAGGCAGGGTGCCCTGAAGACAGGGTTGTAGCCAGAGCTCATTCCACTGCAGTCCCCCACCACAGGTACCTAAGAAGGCAGAATGGCACCTGGTGCCACAAGGGCAAGTTTTGAGAAGGTGGAATTCAGCTACTCCTACAGCATCCTCCCAACAAAGCTGCTCCTGCAGAGAGAGGCTCCTAATAGTTGGAGCCCCAGAGAGGCTATAATCAGCCAATAGAAACTGGGTCCAGCTTCTGTTTGGAGCCCCTGAGACACAGGTGGTTGACCACCTCATAAACACAACCAACTTGGGGCAACGCCCCCATGAGTAAAAAGCACCTAGAAGCAAGCAGCACAGTGCCTAAGAACCCAGGATCAGAGTCAGACAGACCTGGGTTCCAATTCTGGCTCTGCCAGCAGATTCTGGCTGTCAGTAGCAGTGCCAATGTTGGCGCGTTCCTAACCTCTCAGAGTCTGGGTTATTTTAAAATCTACTTCACAAAGGTGTAAGAGTGGATGAGATAGCAGAATTCTTATACACACCACAACACAGGTAGATCTCAAAGCACTGTGCTAAGCGAAAGAGGCCAGACTTGAAAGACTGTGTATGGCATTTTCCCCTTACATAAAATGTCTAGAAAAGGCCAGTCTATGGATAAAGAAGCTGTGGTACATATGCACAATGGAATATTACTCATCTATAAGAAGAGATGAAATACTGACATTTGCAACAAAATGGATGGACCTTGAGACCATCATGCTAAGCGAAATAAGCCAGAGAGCAAAAAATCAAGAACCATATGACTTCACTCATATGTGGAATATAAAACTGAAAGCAACAAAGAAACAAAAACTCATGGACACAATCAATAGTTTAGTGGTAACCTGAGGGCAAGGGGGGAGGGAGTAGGAGAGGAGGAAGTGGGAATCAAGTACATGGTGATGGAAACAGAACTGACTCTGGGTGGTGAACACATAATGCAACAACACAGAGACGATGCATAGCAGAATTGTACACCTGGAACCTATGTAATTTTGGCTAACCAATGTCACCCTAGTAAGTTTAACAAGTAACAAAAAAAAAAAAAAGAAAAGACCAGTCTATACAGCAGAGGCCAGCAAACATTTTCTGGAAAGAGTGAGGTAATAAATATTTCAGGCTTTGAGGGCCATATGGTCTCTGCTCATCTCTGTCAACGCTGCCATTGTTGGGAGAAAGTGGCTACAGACTGACCATCAATAAAGAGGCATGGCTACGTTCCAATACAACAGTTTACAAAGGCAGGCAGCAGGCCAGATTTGGCCATGGCAGTAACTTGCACACTCCTGTTGCAGAGGCAGAAAGTAAATCAATGGTTGCCTGGGGCTGCAGTGCCTGCAGTGGAAATGGTTTAAGCACAAAGTGGGACAAAGGATCTTCTGAGGAAATGTTCTAAGACTGCATGGTGGTATATACAACCCTGTAACTTTAATATAAGTCATCAAGTTCTTCACTTGAAACAGGTAATGTTAAAGGTATGTAAATGATATCTCACTAAAATTTTTAAAAGCTTCAAAAAAGGATTAGATGAGAAAACACAGATAACATACTTAGCACACAAAAAGGTCTCCATCAATCTTCATTACTGTTATTTTATTAACCAGCATCACTATCATTAGGAATCCTATACTAGGTTGCACACTCAGACCAGGGACCAAGGCCACCCAACAGGCAGCCAGGAACATAGGCCAAAGGGACTGGGCCCGCAGCCACTGCAGCTGGACAGAGAGAGAGGAGGCAGCTGGGTGCTGCCAGAGGAGAGCAAACTGTTCCCTGAAATTGGGCAGGTTGCCAGACAGGCCACTGGGTGCCCCCAGAAGCAGCTGTGGCAGACAAAAGCTCTCTTTGTGAGGGCCCATCTTCAGTCAGGCAGTGTAGCCTGACCCCTCCTTGGAGGCCCAGAGCAGCCTGGCTGGGGAGAAGGCCTGGTGGTGAGGGGTGGTCTCTCAGGCTCCAAGAGAGGACACAGGGCTAAGAGCCACATAGGATTGAGTGACAGGGAGGTTGCATTGGCCTGGAGCCTGGTACTGGCTGATACATATCTCCCTCCTCCTGGCATGACCACCCGAAGCACCCAGCTTTCCTTCTCTCTGCCCAGGCCCAGATTCTCTACCAGGATCTGGGCTTCCAATATGGACCCCACCTGTCAGAAAGCACAGTGCGTATGACAGGAGGGACCTGGCAAGCCACAGGGCTGTGGGACCAGGTGAGTATGAATCCCTAGCCCCAGAGAAGGAGAAGCAAATTCCAAACTTCTGGGTCCAGCCCCCACTCACCTGAATGGCATCCCAAGTGAGTCACATGTCTCTTGTCCTCTCCCTGGCCTTCCAGAGGCATGATGCCCAGCACACCTGCCAAATAAACATGGGGCTCTGACTTCAGGCCTAATGGGAACCATCTACCTCCCTGCCCAGGACTCCCAGAGGGACAGTAAGACCCAAAAGCTCAGTGTTGGACCTTCCCAAAGCCTCTACCAATTATAAGATCACATCCCTCTGGACACAATGATTGGCCTAGGGTTACCTGCTTGCCCCATGCAAGAACCTTCTGTGAAACTAGAAGTACAGAACACACTGGGAAAAGAGGCTCTTTTTGGCACTGTGGGTCATAAGGGAGGGATCAGCTTGAGACCAGCAGCTGCCACTTTTCCCAGCTTTACCTGAGAAAGAAGCCATCACCTGAGGGCAGCAGAGCTAAGGGACAGGAGAGAAGCTGGGGTCAACGGCCTCCGGCTACAGCTCTGCCTGAAGCCCCCTAGACATCTTAGATATACGAGTCAAAAAGGTATCGTTTTTTGCTTAAATCAGTTTGAGGTCTGAGTTATCACTGGCAACCAACAGGCCCAACTAATGCAGAGAGCTTTTCAAATCTTTGTGTTCCTATTGATTCCAGTCACCCCCAGGCTCCCAGACAAGGAGTGGGTAGCACATGGGGCCAGCTAGAAACACAGGCAACGGCTTCCTCCCTGCTCTCCTGGCCATGCTCTTGAAGACTATAGCCAACAAGTTCAACAAAGCACATTCTAACCAAAACCGATGTGATTACTGTACGTTGACCAGTCTGTAGGAGTCTATGGCCCTGCATGGTGCTGACCTCTGAGACCCAAGAGGCCCCTCTAAGCTTCCAGCCTGCAATCTGCCTCCCCCACCCTTTTTTTTTTTACTAATCCGCCATCTTGGATCTTCTTGCAGTGAGTTTGCCCTTCTGTCCCACACTATTTGGGTGACAATGTCTGAATCTCCACACCCACATCCACTTCCTTACCTGGACGGTCAGAATTGAATGCGATCAAGCTGCAGCTGGATTTGATATGGTTCCCAAAGGAGGCAGTGGTTCCTGCTCGAATGTCACTGATCCAGGCCTAAAAGTAAAGAATACAAACTGTGAATATCAGGGCTCCTGCAAGTGCCTAAAGCAGGGGAATTCCGCCTGAAAGCTGCACCATTAGACATGTATCCCTTTGGATCAAACCCTAAGGTACTACTCGTGTAGTACCTTAGAAAATGCAAAATGTTCTTGAAATGATAACCTAAGTCATGAAGGGGGTAGTTTTTGCTTATTAAATCAGTTCTCCAATAAGGGGGAGGAGGCTATCAGAAGGAAGCTCAGGCTGAATGAAGTCAAGAGGCTAATTGGGCAGTGTGTGCACATGCACGTGTGGTATGTGTGTTGTTTCTATTAAAAAGGATAAAAAAGCAGAGAATGGAGAAGTAAGCACCTAGACAGAAGACAGACTCAACTTCCTCAACTGTATTACTGAAGTCCTCCACCTGAGTCCGGAGGTCTCCTCCACACACCAGGAGAAAACACCCAGAGTGGGGAAAAATCAAGGCCTTTCCACAAAGTCCTATAGATGAGTGAATGACACACCCCCATGAAAAAACAATAATGTTAACACCCCCACACCCAGCAGGTCAGATAGGAGGCTGAAACTAAGATGAGCAAAGTCCACGTTTTCTCTGTTGGTACCAAAGCATGTTCTACACTTCTTCCTGCCACCCAATAATCAAGCACTCATATTTCCCAGCTCATCCACCCACAGTACCCCAGAAACCACCTCCACCACCCAAGTTTCCATTTCAATGTTCACCTGCTTCAAGTAGAACATTATCATCTTGCATTATTTTTCCCTCCTGATTCATGTTTACTTTACAAATACAGTGACAGGAAATGCCTTTCAAAAGAAGAAAAGATCACCTGTTCTCCTATCTCCCTAACATAAACTTTTAAAAAACTCCCTCTGTAATCTGTGTTTCCATGCCTGTCTATCTTGCAGGACTGAGGTCCACCCTGGAACAAGCCCCTCAAGGACACTCCTGACCCCTCCAAGCAGGACCTACCGCACTCAGGGAGACAGTCTTAAAGCAAATCTGAGCACTTCTTTCCCCACCCTTACCCCACACCCTTTCCACCGCTTGAAGTCAACTTCTTTCTGTAGCTCTGCAAGATCACTCTGGACTCATCAAACACCATGCTTCCTCATCACTGCCCTCCGTCCATCCTGGCACTTTCCATTCCTCCACCAGGCTCTTTCCCACCCTACAATTCCAGTAGCTGGCTGCTTCTCACCCTTCTGACCTCAACTTAAATGTCACCTCCCAGAGAGCGGACATCCGGATTGTGACTGTTAAGTCTCCATATCACACAAGACACAAGAGCAATTTAAAAATGGGTGATGTTGAGAAGGGCAAGAAGATTTTTGTTCAGAAGTGTGCCCAGTGCCATACAGTGGAAAAGGGAAGTAAGCACAAGACTGGGCCAAATCTCCATGGTCTATTTGGGTGAAAGGGCCCTGGATTTTTCTACACAAATGCCAACAAGAACAAAGGCATCACCTGGGGAGAGGACACACTGATTAAGTATTTAGAGAATCCCAAGAAGCACATCCCTGGAACAAAAATGATCTTTACTGGCATTAAGAAGAGTACAGAAAGGACAGACTTGATACCATATCTCAAAAAGGTGACTAAGGAGTACTAGTGGGCCACTGCCTTATTACAAAAAAGAATCTCATGACTTTTTTATGTGTGCCATATTTAAATTGATCTCATATACCAGAATTCTGATCATGAGCTGATAGAACGTTTCTTTTGGGCAGTCTCGATTTAGATAAGATTGACTTATGGGTTAAGTGAGTATGATGAGCTTTTTGAACTTTGATGGTAATTTTGGTTCAACAAGTGCTATCACTGATTTCCCCTTCTAAAGACATGAGTGGGCATGACTAGTCATGTTCAACTTTTCACCGAGATGGTAAATGCCACTTAAAAACCTGCTTGAGATTCGTTTTATATTTAGATTTATATAACTGGTTAGATTAATATGTTTAAACACTGAGGAAATCCCTTCACTGTCTCACAGAACGGCAAGACTCCATTATGTTTCAAGTTGTGTTCATCAGCCTTGTTAAAAAGGCAAGGGCTGAAGAGAAGGTGGTAGTGTCCACTTGGTATTAATATTTTTGTTCCTAACTGTGCCAACTTAATCCCTATATCTAAAAAAAAAAAAAAAAAATGTCACTTCCCAGCAGCTTGTCTTGGTCCCCCCTTGTGAGATTAACCCCCACCTCACTGTCCATCTCCATCCCAGCCCCACTTCTGCTCCCCACCCTGGCATGATCTTCAAGGCACTTAAAACTTGCAATGCCCTGCTGTCTGTCTGCTTGCTGGCTATCTCCACCACAGAGGAAAGAAAGTGCTGTGCTGTTGACTGCTGTGGCGCTGGCAGCTGGGCACAACACAGGAGAGGTGCAGAGAAAATACTGTCTAACTCCAGAGGATGAAAACCAGACTTCTGCCCCAGGCTGCCCTGATGTGAGTTTGCCCAGTGGGGTCACTAGACGGGGTCAGTTCCAAGGCCTCCCAAATAACATGGGGAGTTGCGGACCAGGGCTGGCATCATATCTGAAGCACACTCCTCATCAGGCCGGCTGTCCTTCCAGGGGTCCAAGGAGCCCCCCAGTACCTCTGGGCTCCACCTTCACGGGCTTCTCCAAGCCCCACCCAGCCCCTGGCAGCATCACCCCGAGTAAGGGAAGAGCTTGCGCCAGCCACGAGAGGAGGAAGCGCTGGCGGAAACCCGAGGGAGGGGCGCGTCTCTGTTCAAGGGGCTCCCCCTCTTCAGCTGACACACCCAGACTCACTGAGGCCAGGATGTATAGGAACATCTCTTCCACACCCCATCCCCGGCAGGGGCTCTTGGGGCGTTAGAAAGGAGGAGCCGGCGCCAGCCGTTGCCGCTCCGGGGATCCCCAGCGAGGCCGACCGGAAACCGGGAAGGCAGGCAGCTTAGCAGGCCTCAAGCCTCGGCCGGGGCGGGCGGGCTGCGCCGCCTCTGGGGTCGCGGAGCCAGGCGGGCAGGCCGACAGACCGCGGGTCTGGCTCACCGAGCGGCCGGAAAGCGTCCCAGGAGCTCCGGACTGTGCCCGGCGGGTGGTGACGGGGCGGCCCAGTCGCCAGACCCGGGCCTGGAGGGGACGCCCGGGGTCATATGGGCTCCGGGGTCCCCCACGGGCCCGGGGGAGAAGGAAGGGATGCGGAGCCCGCGGACCAGGCTCACCTCACGGCGGGGCAGCCGGACCTCCATGTGCCGAAACTTGGACACCTTGAAGCGGCTCATGGCGGCGGGGACGGCGAAGGATGTAGCTCCGAGGACTGAGACGTGCGCCCTCAGGTGCACCGCAAGCAGCCGCGAGTCCCGCAGCCTCCCGCTCCACCCGCGGCCCACAGCCCTGGGACCCGCCACGCCACGCCCCGACCAATCACAGCCCCCTCCGGCCCACTGGGCCCCGCCCCTGGCACCTCTTCCTCCGCGCGCGCGCGCCGCCG
>PVJL010001553.1:0-156844 GCA_004026885.1 Lyroderma lyra
TAACCTCTGATTCTCTTGCAGAGCTCGAGACTGCAGCCACCAGAGAAGCCCTGGAAACCTGGGGGTGGGCCGTCAACGAAGACAAGGTCCAGGGGCCTGGGTTGTCTGTCAGGTTCTTGAGAGTTGTCTGGTCGGGTAAGATTAAGGATATGCCGGTGGCAGTCACAGATAAGATACAGGCATATCCCCGGCCGACAACAGTGAAGCAATTGCAGGCCTATTTGGGTTTGTTAGGCTATTGGAGGGTGTTTATTCCTCATTTAGCCACTTTAACTCGCCCCTTGCATCGCCTGATATGGTGAGGGGCTACTTGGGATTGGACCCCAGAGATAGAGCAGTCATTTTGAGCCACCAAGCAGGCAGTGGCTCAAGCCCAAACCCTACGGGTGGTTGACACCACCCTACCGTTCCTTTTAACGCTGTCAGTGGATGACAATGGGTTTGGATGGGGCTTGTGGCAGAAACATGGGATTCATAAAGTGCCCAGTGGTTTCTGGTCTCAGTTGTGGAAAGGGGCGGAAGCCCGCTATTCCCTTATAGAGAAACAGCGAGCTGCTATTTATGCTGCCCTTTTGGCCTGTGAGGCCATAACAGGTCCTAATCCTGGAACCATCCAATCAAGGTATCCGGTAGAGGGCTGGTTCGGTCTTGGTTACAGACGCCACAGACAGGGGCAAGGCCCTTACTGGCCACATTGTTGTCACAAGATGGACACATTGCCTGTATTTTACCTGAGGGTAAAAATCTTCCTTTAATGGTGTCACTGTCTGCTTTGTCCTACCGCCCAGGCTAACGGCAGGCAATAGTGTCCTGTCCTGGGCACATACGTTTGCTCAGGTGCACAATGTTCCCCACTGCTGGATCTGCACGGAAATACCAGTGGAGGCAGCTGAGGGCCTTCCGTGGTGGATCCACCCGGCTTCCCTACACACCTGGACGCGGTTACGTACATGGAGCAGCACCGCTGAATGGGACCAACGACGCCGGGCAGTGGACAACTTGCTCCGCAGAGACCATAATAACCAACCCCCTCTGTTTGGTTATGTGATGACTAATGGGTGGGGTTGGGTGGTGGGGGAACACGTGGAACTACGGGAACAAGTCCCGTTGTGTATAGAACAACACCGCTCAGCTGCTAATTGTATCGCTGGTTGGGTGCCCCACACTTGTGTCAAAATGTTACCCATGTGCTGGCCCCTCGCACTTGGTGGAAGTCCTTAGGATCCACCTGGCCGTGGGTACTAATGATCCTAGCAATTATTGCTAGCAGTCTGGGAGTCTTTTGCTCTTCCCTATATTGCTGCTGTGGGCTGTGGGCTCAAGGATATACATTATGGGCAAAGTCCCGTGCGGCGGCCCTGTAGGGGTGGAGTGTCAGTCCCCAGAGGGTTAAAGCTAAGCCCACTGTAAAGGGTTAAAGCCAGGCTTGACCTCGGTATAATCAGTCCATGTCTGGGGTTGAGGAATTCCTGGGGCTGACAGTTACTGCGCATGTACCGCCTTATGTAACTATGAAAACCTAATGCTACTGGGCAGATGCGGCACGATGCCACTTTTGTTTGAATACGTATATACAGTCCCAGGTGTGCAATAAAGTAGTTTGCTTGCTGGTGTGTTTATGGTCCCCCATGTAGACTCCGCGTGTGTTTTTTCAATTGGGTGTACCACCTCCGAACCTGCCCTGTCTGGAAACCTTGGCAATGACACTTTCCCAGGGAGTGGGGAGGGAGCTGAGATGTGTGCTCTGTGGAGTCCTCTGGAGGTAGGTGGGGTCGCGCCCCTCCAGCTGGTCTAGAAACCCAGCTGGAAGGGTGACCCAGACCTTTGGCTGTCCCTGGTTCTAGCCTATCTTGTGGGTCCCCCCCCCTGGGGTGGTGACAACTGGGGCTTGGCCTGAGGAGGCAAAGGGAACTGAGTCCAAAAGCAGGCACTAGAATTGGGGGTTTCCTCAGAAAAGGGAACCATCCACTGCTGGACACAGGAGGAAAGCAAGTGAGGATTATGTGGTCCTGCTCCTCCTGGAGGAGCACATTCCCACTGATAGCGCTGTGGAGCGCTCAGGTGAGTTCACTGGAAGGTTTGTGTGTGTGCTGGATCAACACCTGATGATTTCATTCTGCCTGGTTCTCTGTACTGGCAATGTCACTGTCTGGGTTTCGAACCCCCTAGGTTGGTTTGGTTTCATTCTTAACCACATAAGTTTTGAATGCTGGCTTGCTTTAGACCCTGCTTTGTATAGATATACATAAAAAGAGGCAGACCATCTTCCAAAAATGAAAAAAAGAAAAGGAGTGAGGAGCATGTCTTCCATGCCGATGCTAGAAACAGGTCCGATCTTCTCCCACAAACCTTGCAGCAAATTAAGTTACATACCAGGAATGGAAAAGGAACTCACTTTGCAGAAGACCATAAGCACAGCAGCAGCACATGGGGGGAATCTGGAAATCTCCACTTAGTTTGGGCAGTTCAGGGGGCAGAAAGCCTCATTCCCATGCTGGAGGTAAAGAGATCAAGGCCTACACAGGAGAAGCTGCCGAGTTTACCCTCCCCTTTGTCCCAAGGAGGAAACACGGAAAGGCCCAAATCTACATTTATACGCACCTGGGGATGGCAGTAGCACAGATTCAGCTAGGAGAGAAAAATTCAAGGACATTTCCCTCCCATTTTAATGTTTCCGTATTCTAGCTGCTTTAAAAACCTACAGCAAAAGATGCTTCCACCTCTCAGACTGAAGATAAGGGATAACATAATCACCATTTCCTGTCTGCTCTTCCCCCTGAATAGAAGAATTAACTTGAGCTACTTTTAAAAACAGAAGTTCTCTGTTTTCTTAGACATTTTCAAAATATTATGTGATGAGGTGTGATAAGCATAGCACGGTGGTATATACTTTTACCATAATGAAGAAAATATTTGTTGTAAGAAAATAACTGCCCTTCTGTACATGTTTGTGCATTATGAATCCAAAGAAATGAAAGTCCCAAAGCCCAATTTAGCATCAAACTGTTCTCTCAGACTTCTCCTTGTGCCCAGGTTGGATCAGATGAATTGTGCATGCTTGCACCCTTTTTAGCAGCTGCAGCCTGGAGTGGTGCAGTTTGGGACATCACAGTTGTCTCTGTGCACTGCTAAGCAGTTCGGAAGCCTCGCCTTTAAGGATTCAAGCAAGTTTTGTTTTTCTTTTCAAACAAGTTTTGACTGAGAACAAGTAAACAGCAATGTCTTACACACTTACACATTTTAGAAAATACAGCAATCCCAACGTCTAATACATAATATCAAACATAATTATGTTCCTAAACTCAGTATTTTGTGTAGTTTACTGAAAGAGTTGTGTGTGTGTGTGTGAGATCAAAATATAATTATTTCATTTATGACCATAATAGGGACTCAAAGATATCTAAATATTTGGTTTCAACTTTACTAGTAGGCTGGTCAACTTATGATGCTTGTGTGATAATTATGACTCTGAAAACCAATTAGGACTGAACACCAATGTTCACAGCAGCTTTATGCATAGTACCCCCAAATGGTAAAATCCATGCCCACCGACTGACAAGGGAGAGACAAATGTTGTATATTCATACAATGGAAGGTTAATCAGTTCTAATAAGGAATTTGTAATGCTGCATGCTACATTATGGATGAGCCCTGAAAAGTTGATGCCAAGTGAAATGAGCCAGTCCCAAACCAACCACACACTCTATAATTCCATGTATGTGAAGTGTCCAGAAGCAGCAAATCCATTAAGACAGAAAGTGAGTAGAGTTTGCTAGTGGTCTGGCACAGGAGAATGCGGGGTGACCGCTGACACGTACAGAGGTTCTTTTGGTGTGATGGGAATATTCTGGAATTAGATACTCACGATGGTTTTACAACATAGGCAACATGTTAAAAGGCACTGATTGGTATACTTTTGAACATTGAGTGTTTTGTTATATACCAATTGTTAAAAAGTGATTGCGAGAAACCTCCCACAAGAGGTTAAATTTGACAGTATGGGATAAACTATACACACACACACACACACACACACACACACACCATACACGTATACACACACACACACACACACATATACACACACTTATATATATGTATGTGTGTGTATATATGTATGTGTGTGTATGTGTATATATATGTATATATGTGTATATATGTGTGTGTGTGTGTGTGTGTGTGTGTGTGTATGTATACATGCAGGATATGGTAAGTGGCTAAAATCTACTCAACTTCTTTCCCTAGAATTGTCATTTAAGAGAGTCCTGCCTTTTTTTTTTTTTTTTAATTTGCAATGGAAGAAGGTCCAGGTATCAGGTCCTAAGAGAAAGTTCTTCCCATTCAGCATTTTTAGACTCTCAGTTTTGACTACTCCATTGAGTGTCCTCTTTCTGAAATTCCGAGGCTACATTGCATGTGGGTGACATAACCTCCACTCTCCCCCATGGACCAGTATTTTTAGTCCTTAGCCACAATGGCTGCTGACCTCATGATGGAATTGCTTGGATCTGGGAAACCTGCTTCCCACAGAACGTTCTGAGGCCCATTTCATCCCTGTTTTAGCTGGAGAACCACAAGTCCTGAAATCAATTTGCTTGTGATGGAGTGCGCCCCTTGTGGCCTTTTGTGTCATTACTACTCAAGAGAGGTGTTTCCTTAAGTTAGGATGTTATTGGCTCTATTACTTCGATTGCCTACCTCCTTTATGCCATATGCTTCTATTGTTTCTCCCAGTAGGTTTAGGAAGATTTAGTTAATTATTCTACATAAAAGGTTTTTTTTCCTTCTTCACCAAATAGTGCCATGGTGTTTGCTGGATCTGAGTACTTTCTTTCCAATTGCTTTTTGCCCTCATGTTTTTCTAATATATTTCTCTAGACTTTGTGTTATGCTGTTTTCCATACTGAGATGTGTGAAAACAGGATGAAAAGTCTCAACAATAACATGGCACAACATACGCCACTGCACACTTCTAAAGACATGAATCCTCATGGCCTGGCTCAACAAAAATCATAATTTCTGATATTCCTTTGTTTCTGATACATGAACCAAAACAACAACAACAAATGCGAACAGTAAAACCTTAAAAGTAGCCAAAGATTGGAGAATCGGGGCAGGGAGTGGAATAGATTATATTCAAAAGGGAAACAGTTGGAGAACCAATTGCTCTACAGCAATTATGGAAGCCAAAGCACAGGAAGATCATCTTCCATATCATCAACCACAGTAAGTAACAACCTATGCACTGAAAATATGTGCCAAGAGTAGAAGAAATAAAAGTATTTTTAAACAGAGATTCATGGCCAGGCAGTTTTGTTGATGAAAATTCTAAAGGATATCCACTATAAACAGAAGAAAGACTACCCCGGATGGAAGTTCTGAGATGGAAGAAGAGAGCAGAGGACAGAAAGGGTTAAATATGTAGGTACATTTAAGGAAACATTGACAGTGTCCTTCAAAAGTTATAAAGCAAGATACAAGACAGAATGCAAATATAAAGGTCTAAAACACATATGTTTTGAAAAATATGGAGTTAAAGTATTAAAAATTCCTTGTATTCTCATTATTTGTGAACAGCGATAAAGTCCTCACCAAAATATCAAGTAGCGATGTATAATCCGAACATGTAAGAAAATATCATAAAAACTTCAATTTAATTGAGAATTGCAAGATGGGTTTAATGGGAGCAAATAACATATTTTATGTGTGCTATTTGAATCCAAGTGGCTGTGAGGAGGACGTGTGGAGGAACAGGGACAACAGAGCCTGGTTACATATAAGGAGATTGAACAAGTAAAGATACTGATGATGGGAGCCAGCTTCCTGACACAACAGATATTGAAGAAAAACCTAGAATGACCCATGTGGGATTTGGTTGGAATTGGTAAAACTTCGTGGTTTTCATTATATTTGATATAGGACTACAGACTAATGTGTGCATGTGTGTGTACATTTATGGACAACACATATACTTCCATGCTGTTCGCTGAGGGAGCATATGAGCCATGCAACCCCAACGGCAATATGCACAGCAACCACACCAGTGCCCAGAACTTGGGTTCCCAATACCACTCTTCCCTAAAAAGAACCTGGGCTTGTATGAAACAGGTTGATACCAGGGCTGGGGCAGAAAACTACAAGATGAACTTAGAATGTCTTGTCCAGAGCAGAAGGAAGTGCTTCAAGAATAATGGAGGCAGGAGAAAAAGACATGGAAGGAGCTTGAAATGGCGACCAGTGGCCAAATCTGGGGCTATTTAAGCACCAAAAGAGTAAACTTCCCTTCTCCTTTTTTGTTTGCTTGTTTCATTTGGTTTGATATATTTATCAATGCAGAAGGAATGATAGAATTTGAATATCAAAATTTGGCAAACATCATAATCATTGATTCAAGTAAGAGTCATCAATGGATGCTCCATGTAGTAGGTGAGATTTTTGAGGAGTAATGAAATACTTTCAGTCTCAGAGTATCTCTACACAAGGTATTTGGGGAGGACAAAGGGTAAATAGTCATTTTAGGGTGAACAAACCTGGCAGACACATTATAACCACATGATCAAGTCAACATTAGCAGTAATGGAACCAAGAAGGTGCTTCGAGATTTACTGCATTGGAAAGAACTCAACATCACTTGTACATTTCAGCCCAAATAGCATAATCTGAAGCTCCTTTTGCAGAAACATTATAAAGTCAAAACAGAGTGCCTACAATAAAGCTGACCTATACTCTCCAAAATATAAATGTCATCAAAAGCGAAGGAGGACTCAAGAAATGTCCCCGATGAAAGGAGACTAAAGAAACAGGACAATTGGACACAATAGGGCAGCTTGGATTTTCTTCATCTATAAGAGATTCTATTGAGATAATTGGAAAAATCTCAGTAAGGTTCATGGGTTAAATGTCAATCCTGAAACAATATTCATTTCCTGATTTTGATAGTTAGACTAAAGTTATGTAAGATAATTCTTTTTTCTTAGAAAATACTCAAACACTCAAGTGTTTGGGATATCAATTAACACCACTGACGTATTAATGACAACTTGACTTTCTGGGGGAGTTTTAAACAGCTGGTATTTGGGCAGTGTGAATGTGTAAAACTCAATATTGCTCATTTGCACTCAAATAATCTGCTGCAGAATGAGATACCAAGAAATAAAGTATAAAATATTATATAAATTTTCACATGCCATGTGTTTAAATGGAAACAGTTAACATGTTATGTAAACAGTCTAGTAAATAAATTTCTACTATTTATGTTTCAGATCATATACATTTTGTTCAAAACTGGCCATATGTTTGTGAGGCATTCAAAACAAGTTCATAGCAGATAGTAGAGAGAAAAAAGGTTGAGAGTACTCAGGTTCAATTTTAGCAGCATCTGGAAAGAAGAAGAAAGAATTATATTCTTTATCTAAAATACAGTTAAGTATAAGTGTTAGGAAGAATGAAAAACCCTATATAAGACTACAGTACTCAACTTAAATATAATTTGCCCGTGGTTGCACACTGAGTTAATTGCTATTATGCTAAGTATCAGAGCTTCCGGTTTTTGCATTCTTCATCCATTCATTCATTCATTCAAGACGCTTGTGCTAAGGTGATAGGACAAGCACTGAAGTTACAAAGTGAAGATGTCACACGGTCCACCCCTGAACCTTCATTTACTACAAACTGAAGAAACAGATGAACAGGCCGTGTCCATTCAGTGTCACGTATGCCATGACAAATATCAACGGGACATTATTGGAACACAATGAGGGACATCTTGGTTTTGTGTTAATATTGTTAGCTTTTTGGTGGCGGCGACATGTTAAGTTGATACCTGAAGGACAAGGAGGAAGGACGAAGCAGATGCACAGACTAGAGTTGAGGAAGAACACCTGTGGGATGAGCAGTCAGTTGAGCTAGATGCTCGAGCAGAGGGGCAGACAAGGATTAGTAGTAGCAAGAGACATGGCTGAATTCTCTGGGAAGAACTAAATGGATTTGGGTGTTTTTATTCATGCAAAGAAATTTGGAGTTTCTCCTGAGTGTACAAGGTGAACCAATGACAAAGCCAATTGGCTAGAGATTTAAATGTCACCCATGAAATGACATCTATGCTCTTGTGAGCTGTAATTGGTTGACTAAGTAATACTAGATGGGTCTGTTTATTGGGCCTTGTGTCACCGGGAAAACACGAGGACTTGATGAAGCCCGTTTTTGATGTGCAGGTTGACAGTTCCATAGAGATGGCAGAGGAAAGGAAGGGGACAGCCAGAAATAAAGAGACTTAGGTGGGCTTGTGAGATTTTTCAAGAGCTACCTGATGTGATGAATAAGCAAGGAAGAAATGTATTCTTTATTAGGAAGATTTATGCTTTCACATTTCTAGTTCACTATGCCTAAGAAAATATTTAAGGCAGTGTCTATTATCTGAACACGGAAAGGGATGTCATTTACTAATTACAGTTTATTTCAAAAATCAATGATACTGAACTTGAATTAATACATTTTGTCATCGTATCTTTTTAAAATTCTTTAGTTACTTTTCATAAACTCCTGCTGCACCTGAAATAAATAAAATCTTACAGCATTTAAATTAAAACAAGAGACTTTAGTGTAGGAATGATGTATATCCTAGGAAATGTGACCTTTAGATAATACTTCTTGGGACTAGACCTAATTTGGGGACCTCATGCATACAAAAAATACATATAAATAAATTTCTCCTTATTTCAATTTTAGATAATAGAGAACATATATATGTGATGCTATTTAAAGCAATCTGATTTAAAGCATCATTGATACTGGCCTACTGAATATACATAATTTCAGAAGGGTTACTTTGATCTGATTGGTACAAAGCAGTTTAAACAAATCAAGGCATATTTTTCACTAAATGTGTACTTTGCAATTCTTAGAAAAATTGCCCTTCATAAAAGCTTAATCAATTTTTTGTACTTCAAGGAATTTTTCCTTAAAATGAGCTTCCCATTCTTGCACTTTTATTTTTTATTATTTTTTAAATTCACTTTTATTGTTAGACCATTCTTGCACCTTTAGACAAGTAATCTTAAGATACGTTCTAGGACATTCATTTTTAAGCACAGAACTTTAAATGCTCTAAATGATGAAGGTGGTATTATTATCATGAAATTTCTACTGGCAAAAACAATAAGCAAAAACAATTTTGCTCTCTTTATTATGAATGAAATTATTTCTTTGTATGGAAACAAGATTTCAGGAAATCTGCTTGAAGAAAGAATTATGGCTTAGAGCCAGGTTTCAAATTTAGTTTCTAATTCATGACTTTCTAGAATTAGTAAGAATGAAAAGAATATATATTTCTTTATATATTCCTGTAGTTTGTTTCCTTTGTTGAAATTAGGCCCAATTGCTGAAATATTCAAGTAGTTGTAGTCTACTTAATTATGAAATGTAGCATGTTTTTATCAAAACCTTTCTTATCCTCTCACTAGATGCCTGCAATGACTTAAAATAGTACACTGAACCTCACAGACACTGTGGTGACAATGGTAATGGGATATCCAATGTCTTTCCAAATTTTAGGTGTGAAGACAAATTTGTTGGCCACCGTGTTTTCCAATATATCAGAGACGTTTTCAATAACACAATAAGGGTTATAAAATGTATAATGTGACAATACAATTACTAGACAGGCCTTGTAGAATCAATAATTCAATACCAGATGAAAAGAGAGGCTTTTAATAAAACATCTTGTAAAAGTCATCTTTCTTGTCATGACGAGTCTGCCTGGAGGCTGAGCATGCTCTAAGACTGCCATTTGTCTCTGGCCCACTGGCTGCTCTCTGTGACTCCAGGGCACTATTGTGGTTGGAGATATTTACAGAGGAGTAGAGGCTGGAGGGGTTGTTGTGCTTGTTTGTGATGACCCTGGAGTCAGAATTGGAGGCGAGCAAGGCGGGGATGGGTTTGGCACTCTGATTATGGGGGCTTCCTGTATGCAGGACCTCTTGCAGTTCAGAGGCTAAATTCATCTTGTCTGGTGATGTTTTTCTTCCTGTCACCAAAGGAGACCAGACTTTATGGTTCAATCTGGCTACCATGAAAGTCATGTTGTCTCGGCAGCCCTTGATTTTGTTCTGATCTTCCAGGTGTGTCATATTGCTGCTGTTTTCATTATCAATGACTGTGTTTACATCTCTGGTACATAAATAAGCTCTAGCAGCCTTGCTTCCGGGAGTGCCAGGAAAATGGCAAGAGGCTGCTCAAAGTCCTTGTTCCCCCACAAGGCAGAAGCCCCAGGGCCCACTATATGCTGGGTAGTCATAGTGATTGATGGTAAGCGGGACCCTCCAGGATGGATGCAATGGGACACAGTATGGCACGCTGGGTCCCTCGGGAAGCTAGAGGACAAAGATCCTGAGGACTCTTCAGATGCCAGAAATGTCACAACTTTTGGCAGGCAGTGATTTCTTGCCTTGTTCAGATACTGGCTTCCCGGACATTCTATACATAGATCTCTATCTGAAAAGTCCAGATTCTCAGTTTGGTTTCAGCCACTCTTCCTTAATCCTAAGACAAAAAAAAGTTCCTTTGAAATTACAGGGCACACATATCATTTTGGATTTGATTATCAGACACAAAGTTACCAAGACATTACATTAATAAGGATTCACAAAAAGTCTAGCCCTATAGCAGGATGCTTCTGGCTTCAAGTAATAGATAATTCAACTCCAAAGATTCCATATTTGGCTGGTTTTATTTATCTTTGCCCCCAGAAACTTGAGAATTCAAGAGCAAATAATTTATATGGTAGGGGTTTTGCAATACAATAATGAAGAGACAGTAAAGGAAGGCACCTTGTGGATGGCACGTATTTAAGCAGTGTAGTCAAGGAGAGCTTAATCCCACTGAGGCCTGTGATCCAGGGAGAACACATGCCCCAGCGTCATCTCAGCTAAGGAGACAGCTGTGATATATGTGCAAGAGTGCTTGTCCGCTGTCATTCCAGGGCTATGCCCAGGGTTATGAATCCTCTAAGTCCGTGTGTTTCCCACTTTTTCTGTAAAGAGACAAAGAGTAAATATTTTAGGCTTAGGGGCTTTATGGTCTGTTAGGACTTCTCAATTCCAAACTTCGAGCATGCCCAGCAATTCTTAGTGTGGAAAGTGAGCATTCTTTTCTCATTCCCATTTCTAAAAAGAATAATAATGCAAGTACTGGAAGTGTAGCTTTTTAAAAAATTATTCTTCTATAGAAATCATATTCTTTAATTCATCTAACTTGATTTTTGTTTCTTGTGGTTTACTTTCAGAGTAAATCTTTTTGATAAAAGGATTTGAATTGCATTAAAGCTAAAATTATTTAGGAAAGCGATAACCAGGGAGAAATGGAATGAGATTGCTGAGACTCAAAGTGGTGAGGCTACTAGCTGGGCCAATGCACATCCTGTGCCTCAGTTCTCAGAGCTGCTATTAAGTTGCTAACCTGTTGCTAAAATTAGCTCAAGCCTTAAACTGCTGTATGGACACATTTGGACTTGATCTCCTCCTTGTGGTTTTTGACTTCTTCCTTTGTAGATGTAACAAACCAATTCCTGTTAACCTAGCCTGCAATTCTGAATTTGCACAAAAGACTTACACTTGGTGCTTTTGCCTTTATAAACCCCACCTTTGTTTGTTCTCTCTGAAGTACAGTTTAGTTGCCTCCTGGATCTGTGTCTCCAAGGGTTGCAACATTTTGGTCAAATAAATGCTTTTCTTTTTTCAGTACAGTTTGAACTTCTTTTGATAACAGAACATGGACTTTTATTTTTATATTATTCAGACATTTCATTTCAAAAAAGTAATGGAGTCAAATTTATTCATTTTCTTTTACATTTTCTCAGTTTCAGCCAGTTACTTTGCATAACAGACAATAGCTACCTGCTCAGTATACTTCCACTTTTTTACCTAGCTATTAGAACCCCTATTTTGATTGATCTAAGCTAAATGTGACTGATGGGAGCCCAGTCCCTGCCTGCATTTGAGAAAAATTCACGACAGTGAGATTAAGCAGGCCTTGACTGGGGAACAGTGCCCCTGGTGGCCTCAGTGTGGAATGGCAATTTCCTTCACTGGTTGGTTCAAGACATTGGGATCCCAGCTGTGTTCCTGGTGTTATGAAAATATTATTAATTCCTCCTTCCTATAAAACAAATTCATCCTCAGCAACAAGCATGAAATAAAACCAATAGTGTACATAAAAATACAGACTTGAAAATTTGATTGTCTTATATATTTTTATGAATAATTTTGCAGTAACTCTGAATTTTGATAAAAGTAAAATGTAAACAGTGCAATTTAAAAAGTCACTAAGTGTACCACTGATGGAACACTTTTATTTTCTTGATTCATTCTTTAGTTTAGTATTTAGTAAGAAACAATTTTAGAAGAATAAGTTTGTATATTTTAAATATTACAATTTTATTTGTCAATTATAGCCCAATAAAGCTGAAAACTAAACTAAACTAAAATGAAAAAAAGAATAAGTTTCCACTTCAAACGTATTATGCATTCAAATTCAGCCCTATAGGGCATCTACGAACTCTGCACACTTGCCAAAAAAAATATTGCATCTCACGGTTTGCAATGCTTCACTGTTTTAATAAACACAAAATCTTTTAAGTGGTCACAGAAAAATAAGGATGATGATGATGCTGATGATGATGATCTTCTGCCTATGGGACTACTAATCACTTTACATATAATGACCTCTTTTGTTCCTAACCTAAACCTGTGAGGCAAGTGCTATTATAACCCCATTTTACAGATGAAGAAACTGAGGCATGGGTGATTCAGGTAATGGCCAAAGATAATACAGCAAGGAAGTAATAGATCTAGATTTGCACCCAGGCTGACCACCTGCTGGGCATGTGTACTTGACTTCTGGGCTCTATTGGGCTGGGCTGGGGTGTGGAGAAGGATGGTCAGAGACCACTTTGCTGAGAACATGGTGAGATTAACCAGGAGATGTAGAGGAAGGGCATTTTAGGAGGAGGAGATAACAGGAGAAAAGGCTGTGGAAGAAGTTTGGAGATTTGGAGGAATGGAGAGGAGGCCCATGGGGTTGGAGCAGAGTGATATAGCATAGCAATGTGAGATGAGATGGGAGATGACAGTAGGGGCTGCATCAGGCAGGACCCCAGGGAGGCATTAAGGGTTCTAGGCAAGAGAGGAATGACTCTAATTTCCTCTCTCCAGTTGTGCTGCCTCTGGCATCACCTAGAATCAGTCAGGGCTTCTTTGGGTGTAAATGACAGAAGCAGGAGTTGGAAATCTCACAGAGGATGAGGGTCCAGGCATCCTGGCTTTGTTTACCCCAGCTGTGTGGCCTTAAGCACATTGCTTTACCTTTCTGTGCCTCAAGTTCCACATCTGTGAAATGAGCATAATGATAGTAACAATCTCAGAAGTTTGTTGGGAGAATTCAATAGGTTAATACATGTTACATGGTCAGATTAAGGGTCAGGCAGGTGATAAGAGCTACGTAATGTCACATATTATTGTCTTCATTATCACAATACATATGGGCTCACATAGCAGGGCAGCTTCAGATGAGGTTTGATCCAGGTGCTCACATGTAATCACCAAGTCATGGAAAGTTTCCAGGTGACTGGAGCACTGAACCAGCCTCTCCCTTTCAGGGAAGACTCAGGGAAAGACTTTGCAGGGGTAGCACAACAGTTTTCCACTTCCTTGCTTGAGTTTTGGGACTGTCCATAGCAAGAGCCTGACCCAGGTGGCCTGTACCCCAGAGCCCAGACTTGAGAAGGCCCTCAGCACATACACAGACCCAAACATGCACAGGTACATGCACACTGCACACGCCCATATGCCCATGAGCAGGCAGGTAACATGCACAGATCCCACCAGAGACCAGAAAATGGGGGCCTTGTTTGTACCTTGAAGGGCCAGAGATCACAAAAGGCAGAAGCCATAAGCAGCAGGTAGAGGATACTGGCTGCCAAGTGGGGCTGCCAACAGGGCCCCAAAAGTCTTCTGGCAGAGTCCAAGGAGACCTGCAGAAATTGGGAGCTGCTTTTGCCCTTGCATGGTAGACATGTGGCATGTGACTGTGGGAGAGCACTGTCAGGGCCAAGCCAGGCCAAGTACTGAATGCAGAGAACAAAATCTCAGAACGTTGTCGGGAGTTATGTGCCCACCGGGCTCATGCTGGGGGATTCAGCGCTGAGGAGGTACCACTGGATGGATCCAAGGGGTATGACCAGGTACCCCTTTAGCAGATGGCAGACAGCTGGAAGAGAGGGGGGCTGTGAGAGCAGGAGGCTCCCTCCATCTGCTCCATGCAGTGCTCCCAGGTTCATGGGATGTGAAAGAGTCACTCACTGGGTCACTCCACGGCTTCCCCCTGCCACCCTCCTCTTAGTTCACAGCCCCAGCATGTGGGCCTGGCAGCTGATGGCAACAGGCCAGGGCTCCAAGGGAGTGAACCTGAGGCACCAGTGGCAGGCAGTGGCACGGACTGCTGGCTCACACTGCCTGCAAGAAAGACCCAGAGGCAGCAACAGGGTGGGCATGTGTCTCAGGCTGGAGAAGAGCAAAACAGAAAATGAGTCTGGTGACTGGACATTCTCCCAAGAGGCAGCTGTGTCCCGCCAGGGCTCCAGGCCCTGCCAGGAGAGTGGGCATAGGTTTTCCCTTTTAATCAATTCTGTCTATCTCAGCTTTTTGTTTTGATGGTTTAACCATTTCCATTTAATGTAATTACTGTCAATTTCCTATTCATGTCATAAAGGAGTAATTCTACCAACTTGATATTTGTTGTCTCATGTATTTTATTTATTTATCTATTAATTTTTTTACTTTGGGGGCATACTTATTTTTTTCATTTACAGTTGACATTCAATATTATTTTGTATTAGTTTCAGGTGAACAGCATAAATTTATGTAATTTAAAAAGTGAACCCCCTGATCAGTCTTGTACCACCTGGCACTATACATAGTCCTTATGATATTGTTGACTATATTCCTTATGCTGTACTTTACATCACCCTGATTATTTTGTAACTACCAATTTGTACTTAATCCCTTCACCTTTTTCATCCAGCTCCCCAGCCCTCTTGAGTCTGTTTCTGTTTTGTTTGTTTATATTGCTCTTTATGTTCTATATATAACTGAGATCATATGGTACTTGTCTTTCTCTGTTTGACTTATTTATCTAAGTATATCCTCTAGGTCTAGCCATGCTGTCACAAATGATAAGATTTCACTTTTTTCTGGCTGTGTAATATTCCATTGACTATATATACCACTCTTCATTATCCAATTGTCTATTGATGGATGCTTAGCTTGCTTCCACACCTTGGCTATTGTAATGTTGCAATAAACATAGGGGTGTGTATATCTTTTGCAATTAGTGTTTTGAATTTCTAATGGAAGTGCTATTTCTGGATCATGAGGTACTTATATTTTTAATTTTTTGAGAAAACTCCATACTGTTTTCCATTGTGGCTGCACCCACCAACAGTGCATGAGGGTTTCCTTTCTTTACATCCTCACCAACACTTGTATGTTAATCTATTGATTAGCCATTGTGACTGGTGTGAAGTGATATCTCATTGTGTTTTTAGTTAACATTTCTGTGCTGATTATTGACGTTGAGCATCATTTTTTGTGTCTGTTGGCCATCTGTATGTCCTCTTTGGGAGAACATCTAGTCAAGTCCTCTGGTCATTTTTTAATTGGATTGTTTGGGGATTTTTGGTGTTGAGTTATATAAATTCTTTATAAATTTTGGATATTAACCTCTTTATTGATGTATCAATGGCGCATATCTTCTCCCATCAGTAGTTTGTCTTTTTATTTTGCTGATGGTCTCCTTTGTGTGTGTGTGTGTGTGTGTGTGTGTGTGTGGCAGCAGGGCCTCGGAAAGAACGAGCAGGTCCATCAAGTAGAGCACTACAGCTAGCCAGGCCACTGAAGCGTGGCTCCCACCAAGTGCAGGTACTGCTCCTGGCTCAGCTGCAGGCACAGTGCGCGCCTGTGATGCACCAGCAGCCACCGTCGTCGGCCTGCGCTGTTGCGCTAAGAAACTTCTCACTGGGCAGGTAGCGGGCAGGGCAGGGTCCTGGCAGTGCAGCTCCGTCCCGCGGCCCGAGCAGTTCAGGTCGCTGGACGGCACCTTCAGGCCCGGATGCCCCAAGACCGGGAGCACCCGGCGGCTGGCCCGTAGCTTCTGCTGCTCCTCCTGTCGCTGCTGCAGCTCCCGCAGGCGCTCTTCGAGGGTCGTTGCGGGCTCTGGCTCCGGGATACACTCGGGGAACAGAAAATCCTTCATGTCTTCCTTTCCTTCCGAACCCCCAGTAGCCGTCCGGCCAGGAGGAAACCCACGTCCCAGGCCCGACAGGTGCTGGGGGACGGAGGCTGCAGCGCATCTGTTCTGGAGGAGCGGATCCCAGAGGCCATGGTATGTTACCGTGTGAGCGGATCCGCACAGCAAGGGGCACAGCAGTCTATGAGAGAGGCGAGCAGGGAGCGAGGGGAACGCGGCACCAGGCAGAAAGGCCTAGACACGCGCGCTCACGCGCCTAGGGGCCCGGGTGGCATGAGAACCGTGACCAAGCCCGGAACTTCCTGAAAGCTGTCCTTGTTAGCCGCCACACTTCCGCTCCGCCTCCCGCATTTAATTCCGTAAATTCTGGCGATGGCGGCTCAGAGGCATGAGAGCCCGCTGAGGCTGCAAAGCTGTGGCGATGGGACCGGGACCTAGAATGTGACGGTTGGGCGGAAGATGCTGGGGAGCATTTCGTTACTTTCAGGCTTATTCCGTGCGCCGCCCTGGCACAACTCGCTCTTGATAAAGCACGTTTTAAAAAGCACTGTTTTTCGGCTTTAAAAGTGCAAAAAATAGAGCATCGAATGCCGTGGACTCACGGGGACAGTTAAAACTTTTTATTAGTAAGCTTTTTTCTTTTTTTTTTTTTTCCAGGAGTCATTTGTGCAACATTGAAAAACGAACAAAAACTTTCATTGGCTGGGTCCGTGTATCAGACGGTAGCCCTCGCCGTCGGCAGCCTGAGGCCGCGCCTACACCGTGCGCGTGCGCAGGTCGCCTTAGCAACCTTCGAGGCGCGTCTTGTACTTGGGCTTCTCTGTGGGTGGTCTTTGGCGGAAGACGCAGAGTATTTTGGGAACGTCGGCGGCGGAGGCGGAAATTATCCTGTATCCTGCTCTGCGTGCAGGAGGCTGTTGTGCGCTTTTCTGGCCGATTTCAAGAGTTACGAACTCGGGAACCGTTTGCAAATATATATGACGCGGACGAGGGTAGGTGGCCGCTTCGAACAGTCCGCGGCGACCCATTTAAGGAGGGAAACGTGGGGAGCAGGATAAATGGAGGATTTGCGGCCTTTCCCCCAAACCCGTCGCGCAAGTGTCGGCAGTCGTGTTCCCCACACGCCCCAGGCCGAGAACGAGGGCGGGATTAGGAGACGTGGACGGTGCAGGGAATAGAGCATTTGTGTTCCCGGTCAGAGTGACGCTTTTTCTCTCCACTGCCTGCTCCCGGATAAATCATACGGCTTTCCCTTGATTGAAAACGCTTGCAGAATCATAAGACATTTTATTCTTTTCACTTTGTCTGAAGTAAAGGGTTTCTTTATTTCCTTTATTCGTTTCCTTGAAGGGCAGAATTACTGGATATATTGAATAGTTGAGTTTGAGCGTTAACCTTTCCCAATTGTGCTAGGCTCTGGAAATACACCGGGAACAAAAAAGTGTGGGGTGTGTGTGGGTGTTTGTGTTTGTGGAGTTGGTTTAGTTTGGCATTCCTTTATGCTGTCATTTGTCTAATAAAATTGTCTTAAAAGATGACATTTAAATTTTCTTTTCCCACAAAATGACATAGTTTTAAGATGGTATATATTCTACTGAACAGGACCAGTATATCTTTTTCCACATATAGAATTAGTCATGTCTGTATATTTCATTGTGTATTTTTAAAGCTCCTGCTCCGATTCTACACAGCTACTATTTGAAACTTAATTTTCTTCCAGCTCCCAATCCCTTGGCTACCCTTTACATTTCTTCTTATACCCTTAGCTACTTACTTCATGGAGAAAATAGAAAACCAAAAGGTTAAACTCTGTTGTTTAAATTTCCTTGTCTCAATTCTATCTTGTCTCGAAATTTACAAGCATTGCCATCTTCCCTTTCATTAACTCCAATCTGAGTAGAAAAGAAATTTTAAGTTTAAGTTACTTTTTTGAGTATGCAATATGTTTTTGTGGCTCACAAGCCAGAAAATGTAAAAAATGTTCTAGTGTCAGGTCTCTTTCTTGTCCACTGTCTCCCATGGTGAACCCCCTTCATAGTGAACACTGTTCTTAGAATCGTCTCATTCCATAGTGCTTTATTCATCTTGAAGTAAATGGAATTCTGTTTTTCCCTCTTTAAAGCAGGTACATTTACACTTTTCTGTGATTTTATTTTTTACTTTATATATACGTGTATATATTTTGGAGATTTTCATGTCAGTACATAGTGTCCTCATTTTTTTCCCACAGCTACCTCATTTGAATGGACATACCATAACTTTAGTGTCTTACTGATAGACATTTGGGTTATTTCCTGTTTTGTTTTTTTTCTGGTCCAGATAGTGCTGGAATGAATCATCTTGTATGCGTCATTTTGTCCAATACAAGTATGTCTGTTGGATAATTTCTAGATGTAGAAATGTTAGGTCAAATGATATATGTTTAACATGTTGTTAGATGGTGCCAAGTGACCATTATAGTGATTGTTTTCAATTATCCTCTCATTATTAACGTGTACTAATTCTGCGGAAAAAAGAGTTACTAGTCATCCTGATTATCAAGTCTCTTCCAGCTTTGAGTTTACATTCCATCCCTGCCTGTGTCCTTTGTATCTTTATTTGATAGGCCTTCATGTGTTTTCAGACACCCTTTTTAGTTGGCTTCTTTCTTTTTGAATTATTAGAGCTCTCTTCACAAAAAGTAAGTTAGACTCTTTATTGTTTCCTTTTTCTTCCAATATTTTGCCTTTCTCCTTTTATTCACATCAAGCTTCTAAAAAGAATTGGCTGTCCTTGATTTCAGCTCCCATCTTTTAGATTCTCCTCAGCCTACTGCAATCTAATTCTGCTCATGCCACTCCATTAAACAGCTTTTAATGTCAATGACTTCTCAGCTGATAAATCAGGTGGACATTTAAACATTTTTTATTTTATCAGATTTAAGCATTCAGTTCAGTGGCAGTAAGTACAGTCACACTGTTGTGCACAGGTGGACATTTTTAATTATCCAGACCCAGTGGTATTCAACATTGTTGATGACTTCCTCCTGGAAACTCCCTTCTTCCTTTTGCCACATCACTCTCACTTAATCTTCTTACCTCTGTGACTTTTCCTTCTTACTTTCCTCTGTTCACACTCTCCTTGTAGGATCTCATCCATTCTCCATGGCTTCATTTACTCTCTGTATGTGAATAACTTCTGAAAATATATTTCCAGTTCAGGTGTTTTGCATGTCTCATTGTCACTAGACAGTTTCACATGGATGTCTCTCAGGCCCCTCAAACTTGTCACTGCTCAACCTGAGCATCTTCCTTTACCCATCCGCCTTCCAAAGCTGCTTCCTCTGTGTTTTCCGTCTCAGTGAATGGTGTCACCCTCCTGTGTTGTTGAAATCAGAATCCTGGGCATGATTCTGGATTCTGCTCCTTCACCCCTATGTTTAATGAGACACCAAGCCCTGGGGTTTCTCTCCTAAATATGTCAGATCTACTCACTACTTTGGTCCTTCTGCCACAATTCTAATTCAGGCCACCTCCACCCCTTCCCTAGATTATTTCCCTGGACTCCTAACTGGTTTGTATGTTTCCAGTTTTCTTGCCTCACCACTCCCCACATTGTGGCCCTAGTGATATTTCAGAAATGAAATTCTGATCTGGCCACAGCCTTGTTAAAATTATAGACTGGTTCCTCAAAGCTCTTGGTAAAGACCAACCTCTTACACTGCTCCCAGCTGCACACTGTGCTTCAGCTACATTGGTTTTCTTTCACTCCTTGAATATCTTTCATCGTGGAGTCTTTTGCACAGTTGTTTTTTTCTGTTTAGAATAATTTCTGCCTCTTTCACCCTCACACCCTCCTTTTGCCAGATTTATTCCTATTATTCATATATGAGAGCTCTGCTTTAACTCAGTTTTTGATTGACTTCATCTTGTCTGTATCTCCCCAGTAGGTTATGATCTCCTGGAGGATACAGCTCTCTTTTATGTTGCTGAAGGTGGTGTCTCCAATGCCTAGACATAGTAAACACTCAGCATTCGAGTGTTTTAAAATGGATGAATGAGTAAATGAGCAACCTTCATGGGTTCATTTTCTTTCACCTGACTCTGACAGGGGTATGCCCTGACAGTAGTATCTTGCCTTTAGTTTTCCTTTTCTCTGTAAACTTTCTGTATTTTACCAACCATGTTAATGGTTCTCAACTCTTTGTAATTTAGACCCCTTATTTGAGTTTATACGTATATCCAGTTGTCTACTATATGTTTTTAAAGGGATAGATGTTCTTTCAGTGTACCTAAAGCTGACCTAATTTCTTTCATTTTCTCACCTTCTTACTTGCTTTACAGGTGTGGCTGTGATATTAACCTCTAATCTGTCATTAAAGATAGAAATCTGTGAGCTATTTTAGGTACCTTTGTCTTTCTTACCCTTTCCTATGTGTAGGGATCGTAATTCCAGTCTATTCAAGACATATTTATTAAATAATTTATTTTGGATATATGTCAGATTTTGAATCCAAAGCTCTTAAGTTTAAAGACTAAATATAGGTCAGGGTATAAAAAGCAAACCAATATAAGACACTTACTCTTTTACATAAGAAAATGAGACCAATAGTAGATAATCCGTGCACACTGATTTTTCAAATGCCCTGTTGTTTAAATTACTGTTGCTGCATAACTACACCAGAATTTGGCTGCCTAAAAATTAATTTAATATGTTTATGGATCTAAGTGGTCAGGACTTGGGACAGAGCATAGTAGGAATGACTTATCTGCTTCATGATGTCATTAGTTCAAGAGGAAGACAAGGCTGAGTATTGACAGTTAGGGACTGGGTGACCTCGAGTGTTTACTCACTTGCTGGCACCTAGCCTAGCAGAACGCAAGGACTAGGACTGCTGACTAGAACATCTAATAGTGTGGTCAAAAGGGGTAGAAGTACGAGGATTTTGGTGACGTTAATAGAGTTGGGAGACTGTAGGCGAAAGTCACTTGGGACTTCATTGAGAAGATCTTCAATGACAGCCTCCTCTGTAGTTGATGGAGATTTCTGTTAAAATTTTTTAAATGGGTGAACGATGTGAACATATCTGTGTATTAATAATTCTGGTAACTGAAGAGGGTAGGTAGGAGGCACATTGTAGGTGCTTAGGAGGTGTTGGCAGTAGTATAGGTAAGAGATAAAGGGGTTGCTGCACTATTGCTGTGACATTGGAAATGGAGTGGGATGGGGTTTTTTGAGAAAATTTGAAAATAGAATTGACAGGATATGTTAATGATGTGTGAAAGGAGGAAGTCAAGGGCAGAAACAGTTTTGAGATTTTTGGATTGGGATATTAAGGGAAGTTTGGGTTATTGTAGGGCTAGGGAAGATGGTGATTTATTAGATATATTGAGTTTGTGTTGCTTTCTTTATATCCCTAAATCAATCTTGTCTTGCCCCTGGATGCTGCCCAGGATAGCTTTGAGTACCATCCAACACAAATTTATAAACTGTCTTAAAAAATTAAGAAAATTATGCATGGACTTCTTTTTAGCTCATTAGCTATCGTTGGTGTTAGTATATTTTATGCGTGGCCCAGGACAACTCTTCTTCCAGTGTGGCCCAGGGAAACCAAAAGACTGGACACCCCTGATCTAAAATATTAGCTTACTTGTAAGTATTTCCTTCCTTAATATTCTATAGGTATTGAATATCCTTGTTTGATTCAGAGGCCTCAGCTTAGAAAAAGTACTGGGATGGATTGGTAATGTCTGCTATGGTCAAAGGACTGCAAGTTGGTAGTATTTAACATTTGTTGAGTGCCTGATATATGCCAGTTACTGTTCTAAGTACAGGGTGCAACTGAGAAAAAAAGAAAGAAAGAATCCCTACCTTGGTGGAACTAAGGTCCTACTGGTTGAAGACAGACCATAAAGAAAACATTTGCTTAGTATATTAGAACTGTGCATCACACATTTGCCATTCCTGTTCTAAGGGACAGTTAAATTATGGAAGTCATGAGAGTGAACAAGATTATGCAGGGAAAGAATGGAGATAGGAGGGATGGGAGCAGTGTTACACTCACTGGATTGTATGTAAAAGTGTGACCTTGCCTCTAGTATTTGCCAAAAATGCTATAGTGAGAGTAACAGAATGCCCAAACTTTAATGATTTGCCATTGTTTTCTAGGTATTAAACCGCCTGACTTTTGCATCTACTGTTTTTCATTCTGTGTCATTTAAATTCTCCTGTTGGCAGAGATGGCAAGCTAGCAGGACCAAGACAGCTGCGTAATACATTGTGGGGAAGGGTGTGTCCTGCTGAGACCCCAGAGGTAATGCTTTAGAATTTATGTTCAGAACAAAAAGTTTTCCAGTAATTATGCAGGGTATAATTACTTTCAGAAGTGAGTTGTTATTTAACTGTGCAGTGGGTTTAGAACTAAGATACTATTTATAATTTTGTTCTTAGAAAGTAAGAGTAAATCCTGAAATCAAATTGATGGAAAAAAATGTTTATGGAACAGAATTTTGATAGATATATTAAATGATTATGAGTAATATTTTCTTTATTATTCCAAGGGCCATGCTGTAGGACTTGTGAAGAATTTAGCTTTGATGGCTTATATTTCAGTTGAATCTCAACCTTCTCCAATTCTGGAAATTTTAGAACAATGGAGTATTGAAAATTTAAAAGAAATTTCTCCTTCGGTTGTTGCTGAGTGTGTATACATGCAATTTTTTAAAGTATTGTTAATCTTTTCGTAACAGCTTACTGTAGAGTTACTAAGTGCAAAATGCTTTTGGTTTTGTATTTTAGTGCAACTAAGATTTTCATTAATGGCTACTGGTTGGAATATATAAAGATCCTGAACAACTCCTGAACGCTCTAAGGAAGTTGCGACGTCAGATGGACATCATTGTGTCTCAAGTAAGAGTCTTTAATTAACTAAAAGGGCATGATCTGTGGGACCCTAAGCGAGGAATAAGATTAGATAGAGAAAGTTATCTTTGTATTGGCATCTTTCTTTAACTGGCTTTCCTTGAGTTGTAAAGTATATTGTGAAAAGTGATGTTTTGAGCTAAATTCAATTAGTATGAGGTATTGCTTGCCTTAGTACTTTAGATGTATACGTCTAAAAATTTGACATGTAATTTATGTCATGAAATTATATTTTAGAACTCAAATTATATTTAAAAGTAAAAGGAATTCTTTTGATGACTTTTTTGTAAAGCTGACAACAATGCTTTTAAAAAAGGAATAATCATTTCAGATCCTTTTTCTGAATCCAGAGGTTCATTCATAAAAATGTGATATACCTCTAATAGATGCTCTTACATTTATTTACATGGATATTGAAATGCTTTGTGGTAAGGATGGATTTTTTCTTAATCATTAAAATACAGTATGATATTTTAGTATAATATAAAATTTCTTACTTCCCAAAATGGGGCTTTTGCTTTTAGTGTACAGTATTAAAAGGTATGGCTCAGGCTTTTGATTCCCCCAAATCTACCCTGGGGGTCTGTCTAGGTAAAAGTGGGTTTGGAAGGAAACTAATACATTTAAACCAGAAGCCGGCCTCCTTTCTGCCTAGCAAAGCAGAGGAGAGAGTTTGTTTGCTCCAGGCATTCCTTTAGCAGGCAGACCTTGTGTTTTGACCTGAAGTATTTATGTTCCCAGTTCCTCATTCCTCCGCAAAAACGGGCAGTAGGGAGAAGGGTATGCTTATTCCTTTTTTCAGGTAAATATCTCTTATTCTGCAAAAATATTAACTCTCATCTCCTTCAGGATACTTTACTTGACCATCCCCCCTGCCCCCGGTTTGATTTGGCAAACATTGTCTGTAAAGAGCCAGATTTTTTTGGGGGGGTGGGGTGGGGTGTAGTTCCCTGGCTGGGAATCGAACCCAGGCTGCAGTGTTGAAAGTGCCGAAGCCTAGCCACTGCACCACCAGGGAACTCCCTAGAGCCAGATATTAAATATTTTATACTTTACCATACAGTGTCTGCTGTGTATTCAACCCTACCGTTGTAGTGAAAAGCAGCTATAGACAATATGAAAACCTATAAAACTTTATTTACAAAAACAAATGGCAGATGAGGATGGATTTGGCTTGCAGGCTGTTCACTGACCCCCTTAGTTGGGTCTCTGTATCTCTAGTAACTTTTATAGCATATTTACTGAACTACTTTTCTCAGAACTAACCATGGATTCATTTGCCTGCCTCACTACACGATTAACTCCTCAGAGACAGGGAACATCTCTCCTCAGATTGTGTGTATTTTCAGCTCTGGGCTTGGTTCCTGACATATAGTGGACAATTGAGTCTTTGTTGAACTTTATAAATGGACCTGTGTCCTTGGACTAGACACTATAATCTGCCTTTGGAGAGTGATGTTAGGAGCCTCTAAGTGGGAGAAGAGTATATTTTTCAGGACTTTTTTCCTTCATATTTTCTGATAACCAGAAGCTCTCGTTTTACCCATTTTTGACTTTAGTCATCTATTGGACATATTAGCTTTCCTTTGGGTAGTCCTGTCTAGACTAAAGAACACCTGTTACCTTTGGAACATAGATACTGTTTGGCCTTTGGGGAGACACAGCTCAGTGTATGTCTTCTGTTAAGATAATAGAGCTGTACTCTATTAGGAATTCTTTAAAGATTCAAGGGAATGCATTTGAAAGTATTGTTTTGAGAATGCCAGTCATGGTGTTTTTGCTCACAGACAATGTTTCTCCTCTGATCGTTTCAGAAACAGAAAGTAGGCTAAGAATGTGGAAAATTTACTTTTTTTTAGCTTTAACTCTAGTTTTGGAGAACTTCATGTTTTTTGATAAAGGTTTTATGATTTACTATTGCTTTTAAACAAGTAATCCAAATCTTCTCCTTTCTTAAATAAATTCAATATTTTCTTTTATAATAAAAGTATCCAGGTGTGATTTCACTTTTTTTTAAAGTACTTTTGTGGAGAAATACCAATCTGTTTTTCCATTTCCCAGCTCATTGACAGTTCATTTTGTAATTGACTTCCGGGATTGTATGTTAGATCTGGACAGTTCACTTGAAAGTCTTATTTCCTTTTTTACTTATTTCTATCTATAGGTACTTCATATTCTGCACTGCTTTTAATAATTATTATGTTCTTTATTGCAAATTTTCCCAAAGTATTTTTGATATTTTCTAGGAATATATAATTGTAGCACTATGCAGTAGAAATATAACGTGAACTCATATACAGTTTAAATTTTTCTAGTAGCCATATTATAAAAATAAAAAAGATAAAAATAATTTTGATAATGTAGAGTATTTGACTTGATATATCCAAAATATTACAATTTTAACATATAATCAATATAAATACACTAGACTCTCAGTTAGCCAGCACACATGGAAATTGGTATTAATAGATACAGGATAAATGAAAGTAGGCTCTCCGTTAACCAGAACTCAAGCAAAAATTTTTGCCGGTTGCTTGAGTTCCTAGTATTATTTTTAAAATCCAGTGTGTAGTTTATATTTACAGCATATCTCAGTTTGGAATGGCATCTTTTCAACTGCTTTGTACTGACATGTGGCTAGAGACTACTGTAGTGGACAGCTAGAGTGTTAAGTTATTTGATGGGTGAGTGTGAGAAGTCACGCTTATTATTGGGAATGTAGGATCAAGGAGAATGATACAGAGATGATTATTGAAATGTTACAGAGTGAAGTGTATGTGATTATCATAAAGGCGAAAGAAGAAATTGTCATTGAATAGTGTTTGTGATAACAAAAATATATTTTCATTTTATTTTATCTTGTATGACATTATTACCACATGTTGTCCAGCTCAGTAATTACCAAGGTTAAATATTTAGTCTTTATAAAATTTTAAATTATACCTAGGCTTTTAGTATATACTGAACTATGATAAAATAAGATTTGTCCATATTTGACAATTGGGTGCTCCAGAAATTTATTAGGTGTTTTGTATTTTGTAGCTAAGCCTAAACGATACAGAGAAAATAAGAGTTGATGAGACTGTTTTGTCTCTATTTCTAGGTGTCTATGATCAGAGACATTGAGAGAGGGAGATTAGGATCTATACAGATGCAGGCCGTATTAGTAGACCACTTTTGATTGTGGAAAAACAAAGGCTACTTTTGAAGGAAGAGACATATTGATCAATTAAAAGAGAGAGCATACAACAACTACAGGTTAAGTACATGCAGTGAGAATATAATTGAGATGTAATTCAAATAACATAAAACTAATGCTTTTAAAGTATATAATTCAGTGGTTGTTCATGGTTTTACAATATTGTGCAATCCTCATTACTGTCTACTTCTAGAACATTTTCATTGCCCCCCAAAAGAATCTCTGTACTTAGGAGCAGTCACGTTTGTTTTTCTTTATTTTTGTCATCAAGTAAGGGATGTATAGGGTTTTTTTTTTTAAGCATAAAAGTCTTTATGATGTATTAAAGTGTAGTAATAATAATAAGTAACTAATACATACATAGCATATAAGAAAATTTGAACAATATAACAAGAAATTTAATTAAAAGATGAACCTGCTTTAAAATTTACTTTTAGTAATATATGACTTTGTGTATTTTAATTGTAAAAAATTCTAATGATATGTGTAATAAAATACATAAATGCCTCCAGTTCATACTCTCCCTCTTCAAAAGTAAATACTGTTAATAATTGGGTATATATTCCTCCAGACCTTATTTCTATGTATTTATATATTCTCACCCCCTATCCCCACAAGTAGTTTAAAACAAAGCAAAACTAATAGTAATACTTACATTCAGCAACTTGCTTTTTTTTCACTCTTAACAATAATAATATCTATTTTGCAAGCCTTTCAGTATCAGTACAATAGGTACAGGAATATTTTTATTAAGTAGGTTGCCTAATCAGTTAAGTTAGTTTAACTGGAAACGGGGAAATTAAGTGAGTTCTTTTTTAGTTGGCAGGACCTTGTGGCCAGTGGGGTAGTAGAATACATTGATACTTTAGAACTGTGGTTCTCAACCTTCCCAATGCTGTGATCCTTTAATTATTTTTGTTGCTACTTCATAACTGTAATTTTGCTACTGTTATGAATCGTCATGTAAATATCTGATATGTGTTTTCCGATGCTCTTAGGTGACCCCTGTGAAAGGGTCGTTGGACCCCCAAAGGGGTTGTGACCCACAGGTTGAGAACTACTGCTTTAGGAGAAGAAACAGTGATGCTTGCAATGACTCCAGATGATTTACAGGAGAAAGAAGTAGCTTATTGTTCCTCGTACACACACTGCGAGATTCATCCATCAATGATTCTTGGTGTCTGTGCATCTGTTATTCCCTTTCCTGATTATAACCAGGTTTGCAACTGTTTTTAACTTCTGATTTGTGAGAAATTGAGGGAAGTAGAATAAGAGAGGTTAATTTGTAGTTTTTAACAAAAAGCTTTTCAATGAAAAGGCTAGAACTAGAGAATCAGCATTTAACATGCTTATTTGTGTTTCACTGTTGAGCCATAATTAATTATTCCAAATGTTACCACTTATCTATCAGAAAAAAACAAAGTTACCAACCATATTTCTATTTATATAGTACCCTGTAGTGTCTGTTCCTTTAGAAATAAATTCATTGATTGTGCTTTTCATTTCTACCTTTAGTCCCCTAGAAACACATACCAATCTGCTATGGGTAAGCAGGCCATGGGAGTTTATATCACCAACTTCCACATTCTTATGGATACATTGGCCCGTGTTCTCTACTCTCCTCAGAAACCACTTGTGACTACACGGTCTATGGAATAGCTACAATTTAGAGAGCTGCCAGCAGTGGGTATGTTCAGTTTTGTTGTGCATTTTTTAAGACACTGCTGTGAGTATGCTGAAGGCACTTTTCCGGGTTAATAAAATGCATGCAACACAGTCTGTTCTCATGGAATTTATAATGTGGGAAACAGGAGCACAATGAAATAGAAAGGTAGGTATGTGGGGAGTGTTATGATGGAGGTGCAGGTTCCTTTGGAAGCACAGAGTGAAGGAAATGGTTGTTTCCTATTGGAAGTCGAGAGCCAGTTTCATGGGGGAGCTAGCATTTTAAACTAAAGTTGGTGAAAGGGTATTTGAATTTGAGAGATGGTTTGAGCAAGGGCCTGGATGCATAAATCCTTAAGGTGTGGGAACAGCAGTCACGCGAGTTTAGTGTGGCCGGAGAGTGACTGCATGTGAGTAAAGTTGGTCTCATAGTGTCGAGGAGAGCAGGTTGAATTTCATTTTGAGAATGTACACCATTCAGCATTTTTGAGCAAGAAAGTAATATAGTTAGAAATTTATTTTAGGAATAGCATTCTGGCAGTCATGTAAGAAGTACAGTCAGATACAATATTAGCAGGGGGATAATTTAGAGGTTTTTGCAGTGGTCTAAGTGAGAAATGGTAAGGTCCTAAAGAAATGAAATGGAGTAAAGGATGAGATACCTGTTGGAATACATTTCATAGGATTTGGTGATTGGTTGGATGTGGAACAATGAAGAGAGGGCAGAAATTGGAATATTGTTGGTGTTCCTGGCTTGGACTTGTTAATAAGATTAGGAACACATTAGAAAAATAAGTTTTAGAAGTGAGATAAATTCAGTTTTTGACATGTTAATTTTGAGTTGCTGCCCAGAACATCTAAGTGGTTATCTTAGTGAGTTGCTCATGTGGTTTGAAAGAAGGTCAAGTCTATAGCTGTGAAGTTTCTGATTTGTTCATGGTACTTACAGGTTACTGTGAAATTGCTGAGAGAAAATTCAGAGTGATAGTAAAGCCACAGGCATATAAGACTTCAGGCACCAGGAAAGGAAATCAGCAGAGGGGATTTGAGATGTAGCTGATAAGGACGAGAATCAGGAATTTGCCCAAGATTTTCAAGGACACTGGACAACAGGTAAAATAGTGCAGAGAAGTCTGAAGGGCATGAGAGTTGAATATAAAGGGGGCAGCATAGTTCTTTGGCACAGTTGCCTCACTGTATTATTATTATTATTACAGTAATTTTTGGCTTTGACTGTGGGTAACATTACAGTAGACTCTTAGTGAACTGGCACCCGTGGGGATTGGTAGATTCTGGATACATGTAGTTTCTGGTTGCTTGAGAGTTACTTATTAAAAATGGGTCTTACTAGTACTGTACCCCATACTCTACCATACCATACCATAAACTCTGTATTGCCTTGATGTTAATACTGAAATACAATAATTAAAAGCAAATTAAGACAAAGACAAACTTAATGTAACTTTTGATTATACAGTTTTGTGAATGCAGTTTGCAATTTTAGTTAAATGGCAGTCAATAAACTTTTCAATTTAATGAACTCCGCTAACAAATTTTTTAACTTCAAGTAACTTAGACAAAGCACACACACTTAAAACTTAAAACAGTATGGGTAGAGTTTAGCAGGCAGACATCACGTCAGCATCATCAGGAGCTCATGATGTAGCTAGGACAGGATCTGCAGAAGTGCACGTGGATGGCGTGGGATCTACATCAGTCCATGATGCTGTACTGGCATGCAGCTTTCCTGAAAAATGAATGAGTATCAGTTTGCTTTGAGGCCCTATGCCTCTCATGCAAAGTCAGGCTTTGCATGATGTGCCGCTGCATAACATGCTGAGACTTTAATTTTTATTTAAAGTCGTAGTTTCTTTTTATTTTTTGCTGGTTGAGAGTGCATTTGCTTGAGTTCCAGTTAATGGAGAGTCTACTGTATTTGACTTTTCTGATCTCTGAAGACCCTGGTGACTGCCTGCTACTAAAGGGGCTTTATCTCTGGCCCTTCCCAGGAAGAGCTCCATTTTCCTGACACTGCCCTTCCCTCAGAGGATTTCACGCTCTCCTTCCTCCCCAGTAGGAGCTTTTTAGCTTTTTCTGCTCCCAATATATATACCAACAACCCATGCTGGTGCTCAGAAGAACAAATGCCCTCTTATGTCTGTGATCTCCTTAGAGAGCACTCAGGGTTATATTTAGCACAAGTGTATAGTGTTATCTGTTAAACAGGGCTTGCAATCTCAGATTCCTACAGGGTTAGGGTGGATTGGTGACTAGTTTGTGAATGGAGAGAGGGTTGCTTTTGTATTGGGTTTAACCTTGTTCAGCTTCAGCTATGGTTATTATACATAGACTCAGTGATGCCAAATCTTATTTTTCAAATAAAGTGTGAAATCTAAGCTTTGTGTGAATGTACTTTTTAAAATGTTGTGAATGAATTCGTGTTACAAACAAACTCTGGAACCAGCTACCTTGGGCCAGTGTGTTTAAAATTGCTGGTGGAAGGCTTTCTGTGGCACAGTGGCCAGAGCTTTTAAGGAGCAAAGGGTAGTTGTCAGGGGAGAGGGCACCCTTTGCCTGTGTCTCTTTCTGCACATCTGTTCCTACTTTGGGTGGGAATTAGTAGGAATTAGAGACTTGGAGGAGTGTTGTGTTCAGTGTCCCAGGTCCAGATCAGCAGCACTGCCACCTCTTACCTGCACTCCATTTGTTGAAACTGTTACACCTCTGCTGTAATGTAACAGAGGAGATAAATGGTGTGTCTTTGCATGAAGCAAAGATTGTTTATTGAAAATTGAATTTAGCTTTAAGGAAGCAAATACAAACTTTTTATTCAGAATTCAGATAACCAAAACATGCACCTATGCAGATGTTGGTTCCTTTGTATTCTGTAGTCATAGTTTTTACTCCCCATTTGAAATACTTAAATCAAGACAATATGTTAAATATAGCTTTAGAGTTGAGTGTATTTTAATTTTTTGGAAAATCTGATGATTCACCTATATGTGGATTATGTTCACTGAAACCACACTCACACTCAACAGTCACTTCTTATATTGTAATCCAGTGTGTTTTTAGCTTTGCCTTCTTCTTGAATACTTACTTTTTCTTACAGTCTCATCAGAAGTAGTTTTGGCAGCAGCAACTGAGAATAAGATTGTGGTGGGGAAGATAATAGCACTTTTTTGGTGGCATAGGGAGAGGATCTCGGAGCAGAGAGGGGCTGGGAAGAGGTAGCACCAGGTTCAGATCTAAAACCAGAAATCAGCCTGTTGCTTTTTAACTTTGGGATCACGCGTAAGTTATTCAATTAGTTCTTTCTGATAATGAGAATAATAATACTTGTTTATGGCACAGGATTGCTGTGAGAATTACATAACTTGGTTTGGGGAGGTACTTTATAAATCTGAGGTGACTTGTGCTTATAATCACTGATTATAAGAAAGGGTACATTGGGAATGACCCTTGGAATTTGCTGTATTAAATGTTAAGCCATCAGAGTAGTTGCCTCACAGATTGCTATTCCAGGGAGAACAGACTAACAGTTACCATGGTGAAAACATCTGTGGCAAATATGGTGAAATAAAATTGATTTAGAAGAAGAGGCAATTTTTCCTTGTTTCCCAGATGATGCTGTAACGTATGCTCTTCATTGCACCACCGGTATCCACTCACTTGTGGCCATCGCATCATACACAGGATGTAATCAAGAAGACTCTGTTATCGTGAATCGTTCAGCTGTAGACCGAGGCTTTTTCAGGTCAGCTATTTATAACAGTTGTCAAATCACAGATACCATAAAAATATTAATAGTTTAATCAAGAAAGTTGTTCAAAAATAGACTTGACTTTTGTGAGTTCACCTTTTTGGTGGTTTTGAAGGTCAGGCTTGAAAAAATTTTGATCTCACAACAGGTAAATTTTTCTGTTAAGGTATTTAATCTTCTGCCTCAGTTTGCGAAGGTTTGTGGGTATCAGGCGCATGGTGTCGTGTGGATGCGGGTACAGAGTTTAGTGTGGTGGAATCAGTGCCCTTTCCAGAAAGAGGCCTGTTGGTGTGCATGACTGACTGAAGACACTGCTTCCTGTACCTCAGGATTTGCACATACCAGTATTTTGAGGCCCCTTTTTTGGTAAGCAAATACATGTTTGCACTTAGATAATATAAAAACATGTGAAGAAATAAACCTGTAATCTTAGGACCCACACATAACTATAATTTTAATAATTATAGTGTTTTCAATTTTTTTATTCTATTATGCTTCACTTTGATTATTTTATTGGCAAACAATTTCAAATCTATGGCATATGAAAATTGGTTAAAAAACTGGGAATTTAGAAGAGAGGATGGATTTTTTTTTCCTGTGTAGTTGCAGAGGATAGCACTAGGACCAGAGGGTGGACATTATAGCTTTAATGTCACAAATTTCTCACTTGACGTATCAGAGCAGTTATTCTAAGTGACCATCTCTGAGGGTAATTATGGAAGGATTCTTGTTTTGGGTAGGAGGTTGGATTCAGTGACCTCAGGTCCTTCCTCTTCTCACATAAATTCCAGTTGTGTTAAGGTTTTGGGTGAAATGCTACATGTGTGGCCCATGAATAGCATTTAGGGTTTACCTTACCCTTAATGGTTTACCTTTTCCAGATCCATGGTTTAAATTGTTTCCCAGATATCAGTTAAGTAAAATTTATGGGTATGGTCTAAGCCCTATTAGGAAAAGAGAAGTTATCTTAAGAAACCCTAGTTTTAGGTCTGTTTTCTATCAATCATATAAAGAACAGGAGTCTAAAAAAGGATTTGATCAAGTAGTAGTTTTTGAGAGGCCTACGAGTGAAACGTGCCAGGGTAAGTGATGCCATCATGTAAATTATGGAATTCACAGTTAGCTTGCCATGGCTTTCCCAATTAATTTTTCTGGATTTTGTTCCCCACTTTTTTTTTGTCATGTGGGGATATATTTTTATGTCATTCTTAGAGCTCCTATTTAAGAAAGTATGTGTTTGCCAAAAGTCTTTGCACCTAGGCATGGGCTTGCTCTATGTTCTACCCTAGTAGATCCTGAATTGAGGGGGAGAGGTCATATAAATTCATGGGATGCACTTCAGCTCCATTCTCACTTGTACTGTGTCCTGTCCCTCAGTTTATTTGTATGGGAACTCCCTCGCCTCTTCACATTGTGGTGAGATCATAATATTTGTCTGGTCACATTATTTGAACACATTCAACAAATAAATGAAAAGATAGCTAGCGTTTTTCCATTTTTTCTAAAATACTCATTGTTTTTTAGTTGTTGTTTTCACAGACACTTGAGAAATATGTATATAGTAGTATGGATGAAATGTTGTCCCAGAGAAAAGGAGTAACTCTGCTTCAGTTTTGACTTCTAATATTGCATGAAGTAAAATGTGTTTTGTTTTCCTAGGCATTTTTCTATTACTCCATTACCTGGGGTGGTTCCTTGTAGTAGAGAATTGATGGCCACTGGAGTTAAGATTACTGTAAGATAAAATTCAAAATTTCTGTAGGAGCACGTATATAGAGGCCATAGTCTTTCTTGTGTAATATAGAGATCAGAAGATGGCAACACACTTATCCAAGTGGAGAATCTGATTTGCCAGTGCTTTTTAGAGTTTAGATAGTTTGTAATATTTAGAATAAGGGCATTACATGGTATGGTGTTTGAGATTTGTATGAACTTCTCTGACTTGGAAATGATTTATGTATTTGGTTTTTAATCTTTTGGGGGGATTATGTGACATTTAAATACTTTTCTATCTGGTAATGCCATTTCAGAAAATGTCGTGTCTGCTTCCTTTTAGGTGTGAAACATGCCATTTATGACAAACTGGATGTCTGTGGTTTGCTAGCTCCTGGGGTCCATGTATCAGAAGATGATTTTATCATAGGCAAAACAGTCACTCTGCCTGCAAATGAAGGTGAGCTGGAGGGCACTAACATGCTATACCAAGACACTATGGCACTTTTCTTAGAACTAGTAAGACAGGTATTGTGGATCAGATTACAGTAACTCTCAATCAGAAAGGATATAAATTTTGTAAAATAAGGGTGAGTATAGCTTTTTCACATTGCTGTTTATAGAAAGTAAACCAGATTGACTTAACTGACCAATTTTTATATGAATTCAGGTACACTCTGTTAGAATTCCACAGATTGGAGACAAATTTGCTAGTGGACATGGTCAAAAGGGTACTTCTGTTATTCAGTGGGGACAAGAGATAGGTAACTTTTATCTCCCTTACTCCTAACCTACTGTTGAACATTTTATTAAATCAAAATTTGCTTTAGCCTTAGATTCCAGTGGTGGTAAAGGCTTGACTTTTAATTTTAGTGTTGAATAAGTATATGAACATACTATATTGAACAGAATTTAGGACACAAAAGTTCAGATGTTGGGGGGTGGTAAGTTCTAGTTCCATAACCAAGAGGTTTAAGTTACTTTTAAAAATATTCCTTTATGGGATATGCCTTTTACCTGTGAAGGTATCACCCCTGATATCATCATAAATCCCCATGACATCCCCTCTTATATGATTATTGGTCACTTGATTGAATGTCTTCAAGGGAAGGTAAGAGATTTTCTTTAACAATATGGGTTCCAAACTGGTGTTTCTCCCAAAATGATGATAGGTGATTTCTCTCATATTTGAGCCAGGGTACTTTGGAAAAAACGAGTATGATACTTATTTTCCAACTTTTAAATTGGTTATGATTATGCCTTCTTTTTTTTTTTGAAAATAATTGTAAAGTTGTACTAAGTCAGACTTTGGTAAAATGTATTTCATCCAAACTCTACATACATACAAGGTCAAACAATTAATTTCACCAACACATCCTAGAAAAAGTGCTACATGCCTCATTGCTGAGTATCACTATGGTTACCAAGTTGTTTGTACATTGTTAAGAACATGGTAGCAAGTTAGGAACTTAATTGTCAGATTTTGGAGACGCACACAGCTCTGATGACCATTCCAGAAAAAAAGATTTGCAAAATTGCTTTGACGGGTGGACTAGGCGCCGGCATCATCGATGCATAGCTTTCCAAGGGGAGTACTTAGAAGGTGGCCATAATGATATATATATATACAGCAACAAGGTAGGTAGCACTTTTTCTAGGATGAGTTTGTGAAATTCATTATCTGACTTTGTATGTGTGGTTATCCTTTTGAATGTTTTTCTATAGATAGATAATTCATTGTGAACTTAATTTTATAGCTATATTATTTGCTTTGCACGCATCTGGCATTGGAGGTTTACGATTTTTAAGTACCTTGTTATGCTAGTATGGCTACAGCCTAACAAACGGCTCTCTTGGTTTTAGGGCATTAAAATGTTATTTTCCTTGAGCCTTAGGAGGTATTTGGGACTCTCATCCTTTTTGTAACTGGTCCCATGGATAGTTTTCTATTTGAAGGGTTTTAATGGATTTTTTATTTTTTAGGTAAGTTAGTTATAAATACCTTATGGAAGATGTTAATAAAATGAATCTTAGGATAATACAGCTTTCTATTAACAGTTTTTTTAAAGTTCAAAATCTTCCCTTTTCCAGAAAGGATTTTTTAAATTGAGTGCCTTTATTGATACTTTTAAGGGGAGACAGAAGGAAGCAGCCTTTTAAAAAGTACTTTTTTTTTTTCAAGGTATCAGCTAACAAGGGTGAAATCGGTGATGCCACTCCATTTGATGATGCTGTTAACGTACATAAGATTTTTAACCTTTTATCTGACTACGGCTACCATCACAGGAACTGAGATATGTTTGCTCTTACACAACTTGTTAAATGAAATTTTTTATATGTCTGTAGTTCAGTCTTTAAAACCTTTTATTGAAGTATAATACATACTTCAGATATATGGACAAATTAATGTATAGCTTGATGAATTTTCACCAACTGAATACTACCTGTGTGATTGGCATCTAAATCCTGAAAATTATCAGAATCCTTTTACATAGCCTGACCAGCTGTACCGTTTTAAATGGGACAAAACATAACAGTACTGCCCTGTTTCAAATGGTACATATGGTCAGCCTACTGACACCTTAAATTTAGCCCAGTGAGACTAGGCTGACCATACATTTGGTTGAAATGGGACAGTACCATTGTTTTCTGTTCTGGTTAAAACGGTATGTCTGGTCAGCCACTTTTATGCCTAGTGCCCCCTCTTGTGTCCTCTTCTGGTAACTACCTTCCCACTCCCACCCCAAGGTCACCACTCTCATGAATTCTAACAGTACAGGTTAGTTTTGTCTGTTTTTATTTTTATATAAATGGAAGCATATAGCATATGCATATATATTCTTTGGACTTGTTTAATATATTTCAGTCTGTGCCTCAAACTTTATCTGTTTCAGGTTATGTACAATGGGTTTACTGGTAGAAAAATCACATCACAAATTGTCATTGGCCCTACTTACTATCAGCGTTTCAAGATACATTCTTGTCCTAGGGGATCTATTTGCATCCTTAATTGACACCCCATGGACGGTAGATCTTGGTCAGGGAACGGTATTATCATCATCATCATTATTGATGAACCTTTTAAAATGAAAATGTCAGACACATACAAAAATAGATAAAGGTATAATGAAACCCCCATGAGTCTCTCACCCCACTTCAATAATTATCAACTGATGGCCAGTCTTGTCACACCATCTCCCCACTACCACCAACCCCTGGTTATTTTTAAGCAGAACCCAGACATCATATAATTTATATTATAAACAGTCCATCAGATATTTATAAGAGTGGTTCTCAAATTTGATTCTAGGATTCCAAGGTGTTTTTGTGGTATCTATTATCTGTTAAAAATTAAAACAGGTTTAAAATATTAAAAAATAATAGTAGTAAACCCATAACATAAATAATACTTAAATTTATTTTCCAAATAAATTTAGTGTTGAGTGGCATTGGTTTACTTTTTGCAACTCTTTTTAATGAGCTTGTTTTTGAAAAGCTAGCTGGATTTTTGTGTTGACTTTTGCATTCATTCCATTGCAGTTTTTTATTTATGAAAGCTGTCTGGAAAAAGATCCAACGATGAATGCCTCTGTTTCTTTATATTACATGGCTGGATACTTTCCAGACAGCCCTTGTATTTAAGTCTATGAGGAAAATCTGACTTCACTCAGATATGTGGTTGGAAAAGGAATATTTTAATAACCTTTTCAGGTGATTATGAATATTTTATGTGGATGTACACCAAATGACAAACTGTAGTTTCTAAAAGTTTAGTTGTGATGTAGAATCTGAAACCATGTAAGTGAATTTATATTTATTATATTAAAATCCATTGATTTTTCACTTTGAATGTATCTTTTATGCCTGCATAATTTTGTAGCCTTGTAATTGGTCATTTGGAAAATACTGATTCACTGATTTATGCAGATTTTTAAATGTTGACATATTCCATTCCACCAAAAAAAAAAAATCACATTAGTGAATAACAACATTGATGTCATTGACAAGTCTTTAAGTATTGGGAAGCTATCAAGCCCATAGTGTTAAATAGTGATATTCTAAAATTCTAAGTTTTGATTGAAAACTCAAATTTTTAATCATTTCCAGCAAATACTTAAAATTGTTTTTCTTGAAGGCTCATTTTGTTCATTTTCAAAAATATTTCTACCAACACTCTGAGTCTTTATTAACAACAGAATTGGTGTTAATGTTGGTGGATTAACATAATTGCTGTTAGCTTTTTAAAGTAATGAAGATATTCCATGATAACAGTGAGTAGTTCAGAGTCATGAAAGCGATTTTCTTCAAGACCACCGTTCTCAGTGTACAACAGCAGGGCTGTGTGAGAATATCCCATGTTTTCATATATTAAAAAGATGGGTACTCAAATAGAACTAGTAATTTTTATTGCTTCAATAATGATATTATTAAGTAAAACTGGCTCTTTTATTTACAGTGGAAAATATGATTGTTAGTAAAGTTTGTGTTCAGATGCCAGTAGTGTTTTTCAGTTAACTTTTGCAACCATCAGTGCAAATGTCACAGAGTGAAAGAAGCAAATGCGTTGTATTTTTATAAAAATGGTTTTCACCCTCACCAGACCATACTTGAGAACCTGTTTTAAAAGATTAGAACCCAAAAAAGTAACCACAATACCTCCCTTAATATTACTAAATATCCAATGTTTGTATTTCTCTGACGATTACATAACTTTAAAAAAGGTTTGCTGGTTTTAATTAGGATGCAGATAAGGTCCATGACTTTCAGTTGATTGATGTTTCTAAGGTTGTTGTTTTTTTTAATTTATAGGTTGCCCTCCAACTTTTCTTTCCTTGCAGTTTGTCCTAGAGGTTTCTCACAGTTCGGATCAGTGCATTCCTATGCTGTTTGTATTCCTCTTTTTCTGGTAAAAAGCTGTTGAGGTGAAGGGATTGTATTCTTTTCGCAGAAATACCTCATAGGTGGTATTGTATACTTTCATCTCCGTTTTGTCTCCCTTTTATCAGTTTAGCAGCTAGTAATGATCATTCCCAAAGGCCCTTAATTAAATAGGTATTGCACACTGCTAAGACTCTAATTTTATCATTCCTTCTTTATTAGCTGGAATACTTTTGTAGACAGAAACTTTGTTTCCTTAACTGGTTATTGGGTGACATAGTTCATAGAGAAAAGGCATGATAAGTGCTTGATTCTTTCCCTGTATTTATCACTTCAAAATGAGTTGGTTGTCTACCATCCTCCAAAGTTGACCAGTGATTTGTTTTTTGGTAGTATCATTAGAAATTCACTTATTTTATGTATTTTGTGTATAAGGAATGTTAGAGAAGCCATCAGCATCCACCATCAGAACAATGCATTTCAGTTGACTTCCATGCTGGGGATATCTGATTATTCACTTAATCTTCCCATTACTTTTACCAACATTATTTATCATTTTAGGCTTGATTGTCCAGGAGACTCATTCATGGGGAAGCTGCTTTGTTTAGATAGAAGTTTTTTGTTATCCATTTTTGAGTAGAGCTGAATTCTCGTTAAGTTAAATGATAGCATGATGAGATTCATTTCTATGCTTCACTGTATTATGTGAGAATTACATGCTGTACCTGAGAATCAGTTAGTTGGTAAACTTCTCCCCTCTCCACCATGTAGAAAGAATACTAGGGTATAAAAATAAGGGCCTAGTTCTCCTTCTTTACTAATATCATTCTTTACCTTTGCCATTCATCAAGGTGGTATTGATCGTAAACAAGTACAAAATAATTAGTTGATTTTTCATTAATAGTGATCGTGGCCTGTGTTTTGGAGAAATAAAGTGAGATTGTCAGATTGCCCTTGGAACAGTCCAGTTTTTAAGGGAAAGATTGTTTGAGGCATCAGATCCACATCAGGTTCATGTCTGCAATCTTCGTGGAATAATGGTGATTGCTAACCCCAGGACCCATACGTATGAATGCCGGTGCTGCCGAAATAAAACAAATACCTTAGCAGTTGATATTGTTTGGGTTATAACTACTGTTGTAATCATCCAGGCAGATTTAGTGTGGTGAAACAGATTGGCATATTCACATGCCTCTACAATATTCCTAGTTGTAAATGAGGAAAAAGAAAATTTGATTTCTCTGAAAATTGGTTTACGTTTTAGTGTAGCAATGTCTCTTAATTATTTATCTATTATTTAAAAATAAGGCTTTGTACAAGGGATTTTAAACAGTGAGTTTTCTCAAAATCTTTTAATTGAGAAGCGTTAATATAAATTTCATCTGGCAGAAAGGGTGAAATACCAAAGCCTATTAGGAAAAAGAACCACCAAAGGCCCAGGTGGTGGGATGAGTGCTATCAGCCTACTCATTCAGCCATCTCCAGTACTAAGTCTTCACCTTTGTGGGGGCGGGTAGTGGAATGGGCTCACTTCACTACACTTTGCTGATTACTTTTTTTCTCTTTTAAGATTTCTTTGGTGTAAATGCCTTAAGCGTGCTAACTGCTGTTTCAGGAACTCATGTCTTGGAGTGTTTCATCTCGAATGATGAATGTTTAGCCCTTTTAAAAGATTCTCAACAAGATACTAGGAAATAATCATATGTGTCTTATCTCTGATACGGCTTTACGAACTAACCAATACGTACTACATCGTGAGAAAAAGCATTTTATTTGTTTTGTTCAATGACATACATGCTTTTCTTCTGTAAACAGACAATAAATTTTTGTAGATAGTCTTGATATGTTATCTTTATTTTGTATTTTACCATGTAAAACCAGTGAATATAATTAATTAAAGTATTAGTGGACTGGATGAAAAGAAACTGGTTATTAGGCAAGAACAGGGGTTGTAGTTATCCATGATTATTTTTAGCCATGCAGACAAATACATTCTGCAGGTTTAAAGCTCAGCACCTTCACCTGTTTAAAAGAAAAATTATAAAAATTAGTTACATATATGGATACAGTTAACTTTGTAATTTTTAGGTAGTTTCCAAAGAAATGATGTTAAAATGTGGGGATTATATAAGTAACTGTACAGATGACATGGTGGGGTGCTCTTTGGAATTTGAGCCACACAGTTTTAGATGTAGAAGGTGATTTCGTTGCATTGGTTTATGTGTAAGAGATGGAATTTATTATAGAACTTGGAGAGCACATTTCTAAATGAGCAAGTCAAGATCCAGAGAGGCTAAGGAACTTTCCTTAGTTATCCACTCAGACATTTAGAGTGAAATAATTAGTGGCAGAGCTGAGACTCAACTCAAAAAAGACTTAACGAGCAGCTATTGATGTTTGTTTCATCACCTGGCTGAAGAGAATATGACCAAATAACACCTTTACTTGATAATTCTTCCTTTCATACCACAGTGAAATGAACCACACAGTTGAATGGTTTGACAAATGCCGACAATAAATTTTGTTTTTGTTTTTGGCTTAAGGCAAAGCCAATCCAGACATCAGTTGGATAGAACGATATCAATGCAAAGTAGCAAGACTCTGACAGTGCCAGGAAGGGGGCTTAGGAGCCAGCGTTTGACCGTGGAGTGGACAGAGGCAGAACAGAGTTGGGTACTTGCCAATATACTGTCCTCTCTGCTTTTTTCTTATAAAAGCTCAAAGTAAAGTCCCCACAATTCTTTCCTTTTAAATGGGAATTTAATATAATAGTCACAACACCAAGGAAGACTGCCATGTAGACAGAGTTACGGGAAATATAAGCCATTCCAGATAAGTGTGAGTTTTGTGTCTTATGCGTAAGATAAGGTGCAGGCACCTAAGTCATTACCAGCCCTCCAACGGCCATCTGTTATTCTTTTGGAGCCTTGTGCTCTACATTTTGATTACATACTTAATGCCCTTGTGGATTCCTAGCATCGCAAAGTCGTTAAGAGTTATGTCTGATACTTTTAGATTTGGTTCTGTTCTTTATTAAGCAAAAGCACTAGTCATTTTTAAATGGTTGGGAGATTCACTGCCTACCTTTATTCACTGGTATTTCATGTAAGGCATCAACCACCGTAATTTTTGCTGATGCTGAAGCCTGTCCCTGGGAATTGGATGCGTGGCACTCATATTCTCCAGCATCTTCCTTACTGAGAGGAGATACCTGTGAAAGAAAAAAGATCTAAGTGTCTCCATGGTGGGCCTCTTTCCCATGGTTTCTGTTAGATTATTATTTCATCCCTAAGATGACCAGGTGATTCACAGCAACCATATTGCTAGAAATAGTACAAGTCCTGTGCTAGGAGCATTACACAGCCACCATATTTGCTGTGCAGGGAGGATTCACATTCTGAGGAAATGCATAGGTTAAAGGCTAGACAGGTGTACATATTACTTTGAAGGAGACTTTGATGGGGTATATGATCTACATACTATCCGTGATTATCCATGATTATCAAAGCTCAAGTAATTATTAGTCAGTAATTGATGAAAGTAATTAACATTTAGATCATTTAGTTCTCTATGAGAATTTTGCTTTAAACTCTTAAGAAAAATTAGTTCTCATTTATTTGTTGGTCATTTCTAAAACATCCAATAAACCTCAGCTGTTTTTTAGTTCCCTCTGAAAGGGTAGTAGCAGCCACGTGGTAGGGCTGCTCCACTAAGAAGTGGAAGTCAGGTACTCATCGTGGACGTACATCAGGCACCTCTGTGTCTGATCCTGACAATGAAGTCCCTGCCTCCTCTTGGTACTCACCAGCACCCAGCCAGTTACTTCATGCTTTTCTGGGCCACCCCGGGTCTGAATGGCCAGATTATCCCGGTCACCAGGCAAGAGTTCGGTCCTTTGAACTCCATAGTGACCCCTTTTTACCTGTAAATAAAAGGGAAATAGTCTGATTTCTCTGAATTGAATTGGCCACATTTCTATAACTGCACAAGTCATACATCAGATTTAATTGGATTAAACAAACTTTTCATATTGCCTTTTCTGAATACTTACATAAAATATAGATCCTTTTATTTTTTCCTATCAGGTTCCCTCTAAGCTTACGTATTTTAAATTAATGTATTTTTCTGCATGCTTGGAGAATACATGTTATATTCTCCTGCCACTGGCTACCATCATTCACTCATGACTTTGTAAATTCTGTGTCTCAATGTTGGGCCTTTTCTTGCCGACAAACTGTGACTCAGTGCTAGGTCTGATGGTTCAGCCCTTGTGTAGGAGTGCAGATCCAGGGATTCTTTCTGCAACAGCCTCATTAATGAAAAACATAGTAGACTCAGTTAACCGGCACCCATGGGGACTGGTAGATGCTGGATAAAGGTACATGTCACTTTCAAGCAACTAGCGAGACTCTCAAGCAACCACCTAAAAATAGAAGTTTTTTTGTGCCAGCTGCTTGAGAATGCTGGTTGCTTCAGTTTCAGTTAAATGAGAATCTACTGTAGTAGGTTGAACCCGAAGCCAGTATCATTCCTTTGTTCTAAGGGTTTGTTAAATCATTTACTAAAGTCCTGAGAGTAAAAACTCCTGCCAGATACATACTGCTGTCATTGTTCTCTTATGACAAAACTTGCTGCCTTTTCCTATGCGTGTCATGATGAGATTCAGGATAGGATAAGAAGAAATTCAGTTTCCTTGGTTTGAGGCCAATACTGTCATAATTTCCCCCCCTCATTTACAAAGGCAAGCTATGTTCATTATATAAACTTTGGAAAATATACAAAAATTCAAAGAATAAAATTTATCTGTAACTCCTCCATACATATACTTCTAGAAGTAGACTTGCTGAGTCACTGAGTATAAATAGTTTAAGGCTTGTGATAAGATGGGTTAAAAAAAAGGTCCAAGAGGCAATGTTGATATATCCATCCAATGTTCCTTTAAGAGCTAAGCTGATGTTTATTGATATTACCTTAGAAATGTAAAGAAAAAGGCTTTATAATCTCAAACAGGTAGCTTCTTTTACATTTTCTTTTATAATAAGGCAAATCTTGAGTTTAAAAAGACCAGATCAGAGTACATATGTTTTTTGACACAGCGTCAGTGTTGTTTCTCCCACGTGTGGCCCCACTCCCACCACATGCTTTTACTAAGCTGTTATCTCAGCTTCGAACCTACCCTTCATTTTCTCTGCTCTGTGATACCAGGGCTGGGACTCTGAAACCCAGGTAGGATGTAGGCCAACTCCTACTCTAAAAAATATCTAGTGTTACTGATTTGGAAAGCCTGGCTTTTGTTCGTTTGCTTTTTCCCCTGGTTTCCCCACATTGCCACTATCAGTGACAAAACCAGGTAGTGTAGTGTTTTTCTCATAAGAATGCTGTAAAACAAAAGATACTCTGTCAGCACCTTATCCCTTCAGTTTGCCAAGTAGCTGGCAGAAACGGTGTATACTCGTGTCAGTTTTGAAACAGTGATTTAAAAGTGATTTTTAATATCGGTTTAAGTATAATTTGATTCAACGGCTCAAATAATGTCTTTGGTCTTTACTTACTGAATTCAGGATTCTTTAACAGAAAAACACAGCATAGAAAAAATGAATCTTAGCAAATGAGCTCTTAGGAAAGACCATTCTGTGCCAGCTCACCTGACCCACGTGTACTGTTGTCAAGTACCTGATTGGCAAACGAATACATTTAACAGAACCCACCTTTTAATCTATGATAGAAGTTATACACCATGTAAAATACAGAAAGCAGTGTCAAGAATTTGTGCATGGCTTATGAAAGGGGGAGTGTGTTGCTTAATACTCATTTTCCAGTTTAGAAAACAGGACAGAGGCTGAGGAAAGCGGCTTCTAAGACAAGTCTACGTAGTGCACAGTGGGCTCAGAGTCTGAAAAGGAGAAATCTGTAGGGCAGAAAAATACTGTCTACAAGCCACTGCCACTATAAATGGCCCACTAGGGGAGAATCAGAGAGATCAGGAAGTCATTTCAGCCCTCTTTGGTTGTAATTTAGCTGCAATGGAAACTTCCTGAATCCTGCTCTTACAGATAAGCAATTAACAAGAAAAATACAACTGCTGTAAATGGTGCTGAGAAAACTGGGCAGCCACATGCAAAGGAATGGGACTGGACCCCATATCTTACACCATATATAAAATTAACTCAAAGTGGATTGAAGACTTGAATGTAAGACCTGAAGCCATAACCCCTAGAAGAAAACATAGGCAGTAAGCTCCTTGACACCGGTCTTGGTGATGATTTTTTGGATTTGATACCAAAAGCAAAGGCCGCAAAAGCAAAAATGAACAAGTGGGACTACATTAAACTCTTAAGTTTCTTCACAGCAAAGGAAACCATTGACAACATGAGAAGGTAACCTACCGAATGGGGGAATTTGCAAATCATCTCTGATAAGGAGTTAATATCCAAAACACACAAAGTACTCATGCAACCTGATTAAAAAGTGGGCAGAGGATCTGAACATTTTTCCAAGGAGGACATACGGAGGGCCAACAGGTATATGAAAAGATGCCCAACTTCATTAACCATCAGGGAAATCAAGTCAAAACCAGGAGATACCATCTCACAACTGTTAGAATGGCTATCATCAAAACGACAAGAGATAAGTATTGCTGAGGATGTAGAGAAGAGGGAACCTTTGTGCACTGTTGGTGGGAATGTAACTTTATGCAGCCTTTATGGAAAACAGTATGAAAGATCCTCAAAAATTAAACATAGAAATACCTTATGATCAGCAATACCACCTCTGGGGAAACGAGTTCTGACAATCAAGTTTGCGAACTTGCCACCGTGTGTTTATGTTGGCAGCACTGTACAACTCAGTAAGGTTTCATAACCTTGGTATGTCTGTGTCTCACAACTGTGTTTGTGTTGATGGTATGTTGCTGAGTGGTGTTCATTCTTGTGTGTTTTTGTGTGCTGTCATGAGAATGTCGGAGCTTGAATTAGAGCAATGAGCAAATAAATTTCTTGTTAAACTTGGCAAGAGTGGAAGTGAAATCAGGAACATGTTAGTCCAAGTTTATGGGGATAATGCCATGAAGAAAACAGCAGTATACAAATGGATTAAACGTTTTTCTGAGGGGAGAGAAAGAGCTACTGATGAAGTCAGGGTGGCCAGTAACAAAAAGAACTGACAAAAATATTGCAAAAATTCGTGGAATGGTTTGTCAAAATTGTCAGCTGATCGTGAGAAGCATAGCAGATCAACATGAAGAAAGATGTGTGTAAAAATGGCCCCAAAGGAGCTCACCTGTGAGCAAAAAGCAAAGGAGAGTCGAAGTTTGCCAAGACCTTTTGGAGAGGCAAGCTGATGTTTTGGGACATGTTATCACTGGTTATGAAACATGGGTGAAACAAAGCGTCTAAGTGCACAATGGAAGTCAGCCAATTCTCCACTTCCAAAATGTTGCATCAATCCAAATCAAGAGTCAAAATGATGTTGCTAATTTTTTTGATATCAGAGAGATGTTCACTATGAGTCTGCATCAACTGGATGAACAGTCAACCAAGTTTACTATTTGGAAGTGCTGAAAGGCTGCATGTAAAAGTTAGATGAAAACAACCTGAACTTTCCACCAATAACTCATGGCTCTTGCATCACAACGATGCACCAGCTCACACAGCACTGTCTGTGAGGGAGATTTTAGCCAGTACACAAGTAACTGTATTGGAACACCCTCCCCACTCACCTGATTTGGGCCCCAGTGACTTTTTTCTTTACCCAAAGATAAAGGAAATATTGAAAGGAAGAGATTTTGATGACATTCAGGACATCAAGGGTCATACGATGGCCGCTCTGATGGCCATTCCAGAAAAAGAGTTCCAAAACTGCTCTGAAGGGTAGACTAGGCACTGGTATCGGTGCATAGCTTCCTAAGGGGAGTACTTCGAAGGTGACCATAGTGATAATACAGCAATGAAGTTATGTGGCACTTTTTCTAGGATGAGTTTGTGAAATTAATTGTCCAACCTCCTTTATCTGAAGGAAACACAAGTCACTATCTTGGTAAGACATCTGCACCTGTATGCTCACTGCAGTAGTCAAGACATGGAAACAACCTTAGTGTCCATCTTTGGATAGTTTCTCTTTATCACCATTATCGCTTACTCTTTTTTTTTTTTTTTTGGTATGTGGGTAGCTCCCTGACTGGGAATCGAACCCAGGCCGCAGCGCTGACGGTGCCAGCGCCGAAGCCTTAAGCCACTACACCATCAGGGAACTCCCCTATCGCTTACTATTTTTAATTAAAAAAAAAATACTGTTAGAGATCATGAAAGGCCAAATCTGAAGAAAGGTTCAGGCAGGAAAAAAGCGTACTGAATAGAGAGCCTCTCAATCTCAGAAACATCCCATTGTTTGGAAGGAATTCTAGGTGTTTTACCTTAGTAAATATGGCTATTTTGGTTCATTTCCCCATTTAAAAATATTGCTCTTGGATCTTTATAGACTAGCGGTTTGCTGAAAAAGTATGGGACTTGTTAACATGATAACTACCAGTCAGGAAAGTACGGACAGACCATCACCAGGCCACGCCGAGCCCAAGCAGTGCTGCTGGAGTCCGAAGCGTCTTGGAGAGAAGGCTCGTCCTGTTATCCTGGTGCTGCTGAGCGTCCTTGAGCAGAAAGCGCATGCTGCCTTCTCCGAACCTCAGTTTAACAAGTGAGAATTCTAATATCTATATGCAAAAAGTACTTCTATGCCAAAATTGGATTTGGACAACGTGTGATCTTAAGTATAAGTTTATATTCTTATCAGTTTGGTAACAAGGACAGTGGGGAGAAAACAAATGAACTGTTTTAATTTTTAAGTGTTTGGACATAGCCCCACAGTAAGACATCACTGTGATTTGGAATATACAACAGGAAAGTTTTATGAAATGATACCATTCCTAAATGTGATGCCTTAAGATATTTTGTTCTATTTTTTATTTTTAAATAAAATGCTGGTTGTGACCTTTACATTAATTTCAGGACTCACTGATGGGGTCACGGTCTGTAGGTTGAAAAACCTTGCTTTAGGTCATGTATATGGTAGAGGAAAATCAGCAGAGCCTGGCATCAGTTTTTGCTTGTTTCTGGCAAGCCTGTAGACAGTTATTTTTTTTCTGTCCCCACAACTCCTTTCCTTTACCCCCTCACCCCAGATGACAAAACCTCAGGGAAGCTCATGAAAAGAGAAGATTCCCCAGGCAGTTTTATCCCAATATGTGTATATGAGGTCCGGCAGTTAAGTTTGTGAACTCATCCTAGAAAAAGTGCCATATACCTCATTGCTGAGTATCACTACGGTCACCTTCGAAGCACTCCCCTTGGGAAGCTAGCACTGACACCAGTGCCTAGTTCAACCATCAGAGCTATCGCATTTACCCTTGATGTCTTGAGTGTCATCAAAATGTCTTCCTTTAAATATTCCCTGTTATCTTTGGGTAAAGAAAAAAGTCATTGGGGGCCAAATTAGGTGAGTAGGGAGGGATTTCCAATACACTTATTTGTTTACTGGCTAAAAACTCCCTCTGTCAGTGCTGTGTGAGCTGGTACACTGTCGTGAATCAAGAGCCACGAGTTGTTGGCGAAAAGTTTAGGTCATTTTCATCTTTTTCACGGAGTCTCTTCACCACTTCTGAACTTGGATGACTGTCCTGTTGGTACAAATAATCATAATGAACAATACCTCTGATACCAAAAAAACACATTAGCAACATGATTTTGATTCTGGATTTGGACTAATGGAACTTTTTTGGTTGTGGAGAATTGGCTGACTTCCATTGTGCACTTAGACACTTTGATTCAGGGCCATATACCCATGTTTCATGACCAGTGATAACATGGCCCAAAACATCAGCTTGCCTCTCCAAAAGGTCTTGGCAAACTTCGACTCTCCTTTGCTTTTGTTCACAGGTGAGCTCCTTTGGAGCTCACATTTTTGCACACACCTTTCTCATACCAAGATTTTCAGCTAAGATTTTCCTAATTGCTTCTGTATCAATGTTTACTCAGTCCGCTATGCTTCTCATAGCTGACAATTTTGAGTCACAGTTCCACAAATTTTTGCAATGTTTACATCAGTTGTGCTTGTTACTGGCTGCACTGACCTCTCTTCATCAATGACACTTTCTCTCCCCTCAGAAAAATGTTTAATTCATTTGTACACTGTAGTTTTCTTCATGGCGTTATTCCCATGGACTAACATGTCCCTGATTTCACTTTCACTCTTGCCAAGTTTACCAAGGAATTTAATGTTTGTTCATTGGTCTAATTCAAGCTCTGACATTCTCATGATGGCATACAAAAACGATAATGAACACAACTCAGATATATACCAAGGTTATGAAACTTTATTGAGTTGTACAGTGCTGCCACCATAAGTGCACAGTGGCAAGTTTGCAAACCTAATTGTAGCTTAAGTGGGGAAGAGAAAGGACTGAAGAAATTATTCTCTAAGAGATATGTCAATAAGGCCATGTGTCCTAGACACTTGGATTACCCTGGTTTCTCACTGTGTAATTCCTAGAGCAATGTAACAGGGCTCTGTATGGATACTGTCTGGGAGTTGTTTCCCTGCCTCTACACCAGCTGAATAAAGCAGGAGCTTCCCAATAAGCAAAGAGGAGCATCAGCAGATTTCATGGTCAAGGCCAGGAACACAAGAGCTACATTTTTGCTCTTCACTGCTCCCCGCTCCCATTTAAAAACAATGTATTGGGGTGAAGTTTCACTGCTTCCTTTAACAGAAGTTTCAGCTGTAAAGGGTAATTGATGTACAGCTGGTATTATCTCTGTCTACCCCCATCCCTAGCCATATTCTGGAATCATCCTGACTTCACTCCCACCAAAGGTTCTCTTGGGGGGCGATGCTGAGCTCTGGCCACACGGGGGCGCCAGAGGTCGGCAGGTGACTCAAAGTGGACCAGAGAGAGTCCTTCCGTCAGAGTTTCAGAATACAGCAGGGAGAAGGGAAGAAGCCCTTTCTTTGCTCTTGGATTGTTAGCTATGGTAATAATGTGCACTTGGAGCTGCCAGTGACGATACTGTCTACAGTATGCAGGGAGCTTTCCGAGGTGGAAGAAAAAATTAAGACCAGTACATTGAGAGCAGAGTTAAGAGCAGAGAGTCCTAAGCACACTGAGGACCTGGATCCAGCTGTCCTTGAGGTTGGAATCTCCACCCGTCACACACTTTTTTTTTTTTTTTTTTTTTTTTTCCTAAACTGGTTTGAAATGAGTTTCTACAACTTGGAACAAAATGAGTTTTGGTGCCAAAGTCGTCCCTCCTGGAGTTCCAGAAGTTGCTCCTCTGGTCAGACACCAAGTGAACAAAACAATCAGGGGAGACCATCATCTGTCTTAGAACTTGCTGGAGAAGTAAACCTGCTACAAAGGGAATCTGGTTATGCCTTTTTACTTAAACTAGATTTCCTTTTCGTTAGCACGAATTTGATGACGTTCACTCAATAGGATCCTTGTGACTCTTAAATCAAAATGTATAAAAAGGGAAACAGTGTAAAATATGTACAGTACAACTGTGAAGTATTATTTGATCTGGCAAATGAATGTTTTCTTTTTCCTTCTACAGACATGCTGAGAATATGCTCTTCTTCAAATGTGAAGATAGTTACTCAAGTTGATGCCACTCGAAGGGAAACATTTCTAGGAACAGCAGCTAACACACTGAGTGCTGTGTATCTGACAACAAGCCAAGTGATTTTACCTGCCTTATTTTATGTAATCTCTACAAGAATTATATGCTACTATCATCATACAGAGGAGGAAACTGAGGTTTAAAGCAGTGGTTCTCAGTCTAGGTGACTTTTCCCCCAGGGTACATTTAGCACCATCTAGAAACACATTTGACTGTCACAACTTATGGGGTAGGTGCTACTGAGATCTAGCAGGGAGAGGCCAGAGATGCTGCTATGCATCTTACAAGGCACAGGGGAGGCCCCACAACAAAGAATTATCTGCCTCAAAATGTCAACAGTGCTGAGGCTAAATCACCCTGGCTTATAGAAAGCTCACCCAACCTAAGGAAATCACACACTCTAATGACTGTGCTGTACTGTCTCATTGCAGACATACATACACACCTGTACACACACACACACACCACATACCCTCACATTCGCATGCATGCACATGCTCACGTGTGCACACATTCAGAAGGTGGGTTTGTGTGTTCAGCATTATAGTTTTCCAGTTTCTGGGGGCTACCTGCTCCCAACACTGCTAACAGAAGCAGAGCAGGGACTATTTTGGAGTTCAGTAAAATCGCTGTGAGGTGTCTGGAAGATTGCCATAAGGCTGCAGCTTTGGGGAGCAGCAGGCAATGGAACAGACTGAGGGTTTCGGTTATTACCATCCGTGCACTGTGAGAGCGGAGCCTGCCAGTCTAGGATGTCTCCCAGAAATCTATGTCACTGACCTTGTTCCAGACGAGGACAGGGGTTGGGATTCCGATGACCTCACAGCTCAAGTACACCTGGGCGCCAGTGACATTCCAGATGTCCTTGGGGGGTGTCACGATGGAAGGACCTACAAGAGAGGGCACAGAGCCAAATACATTTTTGGAAATAGTCTTTAATAGCAGTCGGCATGCTAGGAAGTCAGTACTTCCTGATTATGTTTGTGAGGCCATCCCCTCTGTGAATCACCTGAAACAAATTTCAGAGACCAGCCTGGCTTCCCCTGCTACCAGAATGGCCCCAAGCTTGTTTTGGGAATACTAAACCTCTAGGCAAAACCCAAAATAACTAGGAAGAAAATTTATTGTTTATAATATTTCTTTCTCTCTCAAATCATACTTAAATGAGCTTTAATTTGCCATCTGTTTTGCATCATCTGGGTCTTTCCAATTAATATAGTAATATTTTCATTCCAAAGTGTTTCATAGTTTTCTTTTTCGTTTGCCAGTATTTCCCTGCCTGAAGAAGCGTAGGGCCGGGGGTCCACGAGTCGGTGGTGATAAGGCAGGGATGGCAGGTTTCATGTGTGCCCTGGGAGGCTGGAAGAGACGCCCTAGGACAGAAGTAACCTGGTGTCAAGGAAGGAGGGGGCAGGACCTTTCTTCCCAGCACAGGCTGGAGGAGGCGGTGGGTAGAAGAGCAGCAGTGACAGGTCCACTGTGTGTAATCAGGGCCCCCAACAAGAAGGCTCTTCCCCAGAGCTCTCTATGTCCAGGTCCCATTCGGCAGGCGGGCACTGGCAAGTGGGGGCACCTGTCACGGCACTGTCTGAAGTCACCACAATGGTGGGACCAGGAGGGAGGGCCTAGAGTGACACCCCCCCCCCCCGTCCCCTCCATCCTAGAAAACATCCCTAGGCCCCTGGGAAGGAGGTCGTTAGCACCAAGGGGGGCCTGGGACCTGTGGGCCAAACCTGGCCTGCCATTTGGGGTTTTTACATAGCTTGTGAGTGGTCTTTGCATTTTTAAGTGGTTGAAAAATTAAGGATATTTCATGATGTAAAAATGGTAATAAATTCACATTTCAGTGTCCATAAAATAAAAGTTTACTGGAACACAGCCATGCCCAGAGTGGCCCAGTTGTGGCTGAGGCTGTGTGGCCTTAAGTAGTTTCTATGTGGCCCTACACAGAAGACGTGCTGCTCCTTAACTCTAATCAACTAAGGGGCACCCATGCCTAAGTAACCCATCGTGGGAAGGTCTCAGGACTTCAGTCTGCTTACTTAGCGTCGGCTCACCCGAAGCAGATGCAAGTAAATCCACTGCGTGATTTCTGGTCCAGCTCTGACATGCATCACTTTTGAAACCAATAGATACTCTGTGCTTGCTCACCTCTCTTTACCACTGAGGGGCAGCTCTGCCCCACCTGCAGGAGAAAGTGTGGCACACCTACTTTAGCTGGGTGGTAGGTAGTATCTCATTTCTGTTCATTCTGAAGACCAGGTTTCAGTCACCCAGGGCCTGCTGTGAGACTAGGCCAGTCCACAGAAAAGGGAAGAGCTAGGCGCCTGGACCCCCTGTGTGACAGTGCTCTGTCCTCAGGCTCCATGCTGCTTCTTGAATGAATGAGTTAAATTATTCTCTCTGAATTTCAGCTCTCCACTGCCTTGGGCCTTCAGCAGCATTTCCAACTACAAGGTCATCTTGCATCCGAGTCCTGGGAAAGGGACAACCTCGCCTTTAGCCTGGAAAGTTTTCTGGCGTAATCAGCATTCAAGGGACACAAAGTCTCCTCTTTTGCAATAGGCTATTTCCAGCACAGTATTAATTTCTTGAAACAGAAAGGAAATGATCCCAGCATGTAAGATTTTTCCCACTCATCTAAAGTATTAGAAGTTGATTTTTAAAACCCCCTGGGCATTTTTATTTTTTCCCTTTGCAAGAATGTGCAAAACAACAAAGTTTTGAAAGCTCCAAATAAATTTCATGCTTCCTTCCCTCTACCCCATAGGTCTAAAGAGGAGGCCTCTATCTTGGCCAGGGGTCTTGGCTTTTCTGTTGTAAGTGTGGAAGAGGTGAGCACGGTGGTGCTGTGTTTACATGTATTTCTGGCTCTGTCTCAGATGCTTCCCAGTCTGAAGGCACCGAGCCAGGGCCCTGCAAAAGGTGGGGCTGGGCCTCCCCTGTCCCAGGCTTCCTCCAGGGCCCTGTGACTGCAAGGGCTTGGACACCACAAAACCAGATCTGGCCAGACTTTGAACTCCTTTTGCTCACCTGAGGGCCCCCCAAGTGGCTCAGTCTTCCTTCTTACACAGGGTCTTAGCAGGATGACCTCAAAGCTCAGGGGATCTCAGGGATTGTTCTGAGAAGACTACACCAGCATTCAGAGATTTGGAGGGGCTCAGGAACAAAGCTGCCTCTCACGTATCAAAACCACACAAGGAATGTAAGGCATTTCTACTGTGAGGTCCGAGTGCCTCAGCCTTGTAACAGTCCACTTATTTAAACTTGCATCCATCTCCCTGTAGTCAAAACAGGTAGTAGAGTCATCTGTCTCTGTTAGGGGGCAGATTCTGGAGTGCACAGGGAAGAATTCCAGCCCGATTTTCTGTCACAGATCTTCAAGACATGCTATGGTGTCACCCCAATAACAATAAAAAAAAGATGCTATGGGTTCTTCCCTTGGGATAACTGAAAAACTAAGATATTCTTAGTTTTGATATAGTCCAATTTATCAAATTTTTCTTTTCTAATTAGTGCCTTGTATGGCCTGTTAACCCTCTTCCCATTGGCCCTGAGAATACCTGCTGGCCACGCTCATGGCTGCAGCGCTTACCCCCAAGATAAACGGATTTCAGTCCTAACCTTACCCACAAAGTTCCATACTTCGATAATTTACCACATGAAAAGATATTATTAAATACTGATCATCATATACATTTGTTACATTAGGATTAGAGACAAGATCTGCTTAGAAATAACTCCAAGAACAGTTTTTATATTTTCACACTGAAAACCATGCTCATGTAAAATTAAATGAACATGGCAGCAAGCTGCATATTTTTTGAACAGGAAAAGTGTTAAAGAAATTTCTGCCTCGCCCAAGTCCATAAAGATCGCCTATGTTATTCCACAAGCTTTATGGTTTTACTTTTCACAGTGAGTTGTGTGGTCCATCTTGAATTAATTTTTGTGTATGCTATAAAGTAGAGGTCAAAGTTCGCTCTCCCACCCCCCACTCCCTAAAGCACAGCCAATTGCTTTGAAATCATTTGTTGAAAAGATCATCTTTTTTCCTACTGAATCGTTAAGGTGCTATTGCGCTAAATCCATTGACCGTACGTGTATGAGTCTATGGATTCTCTGTGCTGTTCCACTGATAGGTGTGTCTGTTCTTGCACTAACAAGTACAGTATAATTTAGAATTGATTGTATTAAAACTGAAGCACTGGGGAGCTCCCTGGTGGTGTAGTGGCTAAGGCTTCAGCGCTGTGAATGCTGCGGCCTCGGTTCGATTCCCAGCCAGGGAGCTACCCACATTAAAAACAAAACAAAACAAAACAAAAACTGAAGCACTGAATCGAAGACAGATCCATTATCTCCATCTCCTTCCAATCCTTTCCTTATTTGAGGAAGCAGAACATTTAAGGAGAAGCAAGAATGCTTTTAAAACATCTGACTACAGGAGTACTTTCAGTGATAGCCATCGTCAGGGGGGTTCAAGATTACGACAAATCATACTGTGGGTTCCTATTTCTCTCTCCCAACCCTTGGAATAAACATCTAATATCTTAGGTTAATGGGCTGAATACATATTTGGACGAGTCTAAAAATGTAAATGATTTTGCTAATTTTGCTACCAGGCTGTCCCCTACAATCCTGCAAGATTTCAATACACCAGAGATCTGTATTACTCTCTGACTCCTGTTGGGTTGCTGAGGGGAGGGGCCTGAGGAGGGGCCGTTAAGATCAATCTGCTGCACCACATTTACAAAAACCCTTGGCTATATCAAATGTCTTTGAAAAAATGCTGGATCCAGTAACATAATGAAGAGTTTAATAATACCTAAACTGCAAAGTACTGACCTATGGAATGGCCTTTAGGTTCTGAGGTGGAGTCTCTCACAAAGGAAACTCAGATCAATGGATGATTAGATGAATATTCAAGTGATCAACCTGCCTCTTAGAACAGGCAGAGGGAGGCTGGCTCCCACCTGACTTCCTGGAATGGAAGCATCCATAGGTTTCAGATTGTTCCTGCTTATTTTGGTCCATGCTGATACTCACAGGGTCACCGACTTGCTAAACTCTGCCTGGTTCTTTGCCACTAACTGTACTGAAAATTGAAAATTCCCTCAGAATATGAAGAGGGAAAGGAGAAATTCTTGATAAAAGCACAAAAGAGCAGCATTAGAGAAAGATGTGTGATGGCATACAGTGAGAAAGGGGAAGGAAGGGATGGTGAAAGTATCTTGGGCTAATAGGGTGGCAGATTACTCCCTTCCCCTAGTCTCAAGAATGATTATTCCACGTGTTGTGCTAATCAGTTTCACTGCACAGTCACTGCACAGTCACATGTCTATCATGCAACTCAGTTCCTGAAGGTTTTGTTTCACCTCACAAGTGTGCTCAGCAAAATGACTCTTTACCAATAACTTCTAACTCTTTCCACTCTGCCATTTTTTCCAAGAATGTCAGAGCAGACCCAGAATTTATTTCTGTTCTGAAGGATAAAGGAACTTTTCAGTTCACTCTGAGCTCATTTTCAGGCAGGAAACCCAAAATCAGTCCTGGAGGCCAGGCCAAGAGTAACACACCGCCGTCTAAATCATGCTCAGTGTTTGGATTCCACTTAAAGCAAGTCACAGAACATGCAAATGTATAGGAACAAACAGCAGGATAGGTCCAATTATTTATTTATCCTTGCCTTTGTTCCAGAAAGGACTTCAGGCTGCTCACACGTCTGTCTGGCAAACATCCTGTACATAGAACTAAATGACTGCCCCCTGCCTCTCTCCTCCCCTTCCCTACCCTGGGCCACTCCAGGCAGCAACCGAGCTGTCCACAGTGCCGCCTGGTGGCTGGTGTGGGGCGTCTACCCCAAGGCTTTCCCGGCTTCACACCCACCCATACCATTAAACCAGGCTACTCCGTTTCCTTTCTCACCTTTCATGACTCAGTTCTCATTCAATCTCTTGATCTCTTTCATCCCTCTAAACTCACTTCTTGAGGCCTTATTTTTTATAACTCTTGCCTAATAACCTTAGATGGTCTCTTTTTAAAACTCATTCCTTGAATGGAAAGAGGAAGAAGAGGGGGGAGAGGAGGTGGAGGAAAAAGAAAAAATGAAATGAAGAAAGACAGCCAGATCCTCAATGAAGCTGTAGCAAGGAAAAAGAAAGTTTTAAGTTTGGAGAAAACCCAAAATTCAATGCAATGAATCAGTGTCACCTTAAAAGGACCGAGAAGGCGTTAGAGGTCTTCTGCAGAATCTCCACCTAAGTCTGTATCCTCCTCCTCAGCCCCTTTTAATTTAGTTCTGGACACATGACCCACAGACCAGCAGATTACTTTAGGCATATTCTATTATATATATATATGTGTGTAACCTATAACAGGAATGTCCTATTATAACCTAGATATAGCTATGTTCTGAGAAATCACTGAAAATATAGAAAAGGAAGAATTACAGATGGATGGATGGATTTATTCTGGAATATTGAGACTTGGTTCTGAAGAAGCTAAGAAGGGCACCTCTCACAAAACACACAAATGTCATGAGGAGAAGAGCCTGAAAGAGAATTGATTTTGAATCCAACCAGCAATTCATTCAAGCTGGTTTTACATAAAATTGTAGTAGAGAGGACAGAGTTAAAATGTGTTATCTTACAAAAAGCACAGGGATAATGTAAAAGAAGTATGTGAATAATTTCCTAGTCTACAGAGTACAGAACACTCTCCAGACATGACCTAAGGTATCCTTACCATGTTACCATTAAAACAAAACAAAACAAAACAAAACAAAACAAAACAAAACAAAACAAAACAAAACACCAAAAGCAAAGCACCACTGGGGACAGAACACTTGGCTCTGGATTCCTATCCGCTACTTACAGCCAAGAAACTTAAACAAGCCACACACCTATTTTTACAGAAGAGGAAACCAGGGCAGACCTGAGAATCTTCTCTTTGTGTGTGGACATGGATGCACCTATGATGCATGTGTCTGAAAGCACAGTCATATGGCACCTGTGATGTCCATGAAGCTTTGAGGTTCTACCACCTAGCTTTGGAGCTCCCATACCCTGTAAATCAGTCTATGCACCTCTTCACCTACCTAAATGCCATGTCTGTGACTCACAACGAAACTATCAGCTATTACCTAGTTAGCCAATTCCAATTCTTTTTATCTGAAAGAGCTACATCGAAGGTGTTAGGAGAAGTCATGTTTTGGAGTTGAATATTCATATAATCCATGGAGCCTGGGAAATGGTCAGAAGTCAAATTCTCTCCAATAGTCAACTTTTTTCCAATTTTGTAATCATATATAATCATTTTACTTTATTGCCTTCATTTACCTCATCATCTCTTCTACTTTTACCCTATAAATTCACTTTCTTTCTTCTGTCAAACTCATATTCTACACCTAGCAATCATGCTCACCCACCACTACATGCTCATCACAGCTTCTAGAACCTTTGTTTATGTTGACGCACTTGGGTATCATGATGTCCTCCCTGCTCTCATCTATTACCTATGCCCTGGTATTTATCTGACGTTCTAAGGCTGAAGTCTCATCTCCTTTGGACATTTTTTACAGCTCTAGTTCCCACTTATTTCTCCCCCCAAATCCTTCTGGGTTCAGAGCTAGGGCCACACAGCTTAGTGTATCACAGTTCTCTAAAGCTTCCCCCAGCTGGGCTAACTGGAGATGCCAGTGTCCTCATGCAGTCAGAACTGAGTCAGGAACTCTGGAATCAGATGTTCTTCATGTTCACTGGAAAGAGGAGCAGTCCAGATTGTGGGCAGTGGGTAAAGGGCAGTAATAAATTAAGAACAACATGACGTGATTAGCCAAACAGAACTGAGAAGACAGCTGCTGTCTTGAAAATGCACCAGTGCACACATTGCCAAGGTATCTATCCCAAGTCGTGTTATAGCAACCCCTTATTTATCAGCCAGCAGATTATTCATCATGATTGTCTTTAATCCTCCACTTGACTTTCCCTTGCTATAAGCAATGTTTCGTGACTACAGCTTACTCACCAAGCAATTAGTATATGATCAAGGGATGCAAATTAATTTGAATATATATTAGTCAAATGAATCTCAATGACAAGGGTAAGTCTGCTGGGAAAAAAAGAATCATTTATCATCCTCGTATCAAAAACAAAGCATTTCTGCATCATGCTGAAATAGCTCTTACTGAGTATTAACATGGCTAAGACAGCTGAGTATAAAGACTTTTGTAAATTATGGTAATTTACATATCACATTCATCTTGACTCTTAATAATGCTGGGTTCTGGAATAGTTCATAAAGAGTATGTAAACTCATACCAAATAAGGAGGATTTAAGAAGAACTGAGATACCACATATGGAGATAAGAGTACAGACAACTTGGCAAAAATCTGCAGATTGAATTCTGATAACACATCGAAGGGAAAAGCACCAAACAAAAGTACAACATGGGAAAAGAATAGTAGGAAAGCACTATGGCCAAGACAGGGAAGGGGATGAAACACATGGAAACTTCCTGATATTAAATAAGGGGAAGCAGGAACAGTATGGCTAATTAAAGAGCAGAGCCACTCGCCAAGGCAAGTCATTTCGGGAACTTCCAGTGGTGGAGTGATGCAGCCCCTGGACCTTGGTATGGGAATCTAGCACACAGTCTCAAGGATGTCAGGTGAGGACAGCAAGAGAAAGAGAGAAATTCCTTTAAGCAGCATAGTTCAGATTTAATTTCAGAGTTTCAGTTTAAGGAAAACTCAACCTTGTCATGGTAGCTACTATTAGTCATTTACACTTTAGTATGAATGAGGAATAAATCATTTATCACGATGGTGCCTAGCAAAACATTGCCAGAGGAAAGATATGTAAGAACTGCTTTCTCTTTCCCAAACATAATATCCTGGTGTGAGATGAGGGAGGTTTAACACATTTAGACTGAGAACAAAACGCTGGGGAGGTAATGGTCTGTGGTGAGTTTGGAGCACTGACTTTGAAATCCGGAATTCTGCTCTACCACATCTGAGTTATGTGATACTGCACACGTTATTTAACTTCTCTTAGTCTGTTCATCTGTGAAATGGGATAATAATACCTAAGCCATTAGAACATTAGAAAGATTAAATAAGGTAACAGCATTTAGCATCGTACTGGGCTGTAAGTATCGGGCATTGTTGTAATTTCAAAGTAAATGCCTTATGATTAGAGCTGAAACCAATTACTGATTCAGAGAATGGAGACAACACAGCACTTGAATCTGGAGTAGCTGACGAAAGCAGATGGTAGGTGAGGAGGTCCTGTGTTCTGAAGTCGGCCTGCTTTCAAGGGAGGTTTGCAGAGGCCGGCCTGAGCAGAGGTGCAGAGGCAGGAAAAGAGCAGGCTGCTGGAGGACCAGTGAGCGCACCGGTCTGGCTCAGGGAGGGCGGTATAAAGGAAAGGAGCTGAGTGCCGGTGTAGGGTACAGAGGCAGGCAGAGGAGGAGGGGTTTTACAGTCAAGGGTGTGTCTGTGAATGTTGGAGAGACGCGATTCAAGCAGCATTTCTGGAGACCATTTTAGAGATCTTTGCAGCAGGATTAAGATTGTAGCACTAAAACAGAGAAGAAAGGTACAAGACTCCAGAGATTACTGAGGAAGAACTAACACTACCACAAACAGATTGGATGTGGGGAATGAGTCAGAAGTTGTGGGCCTGGGTAAGAGGGGGCGTCCACCCCAGGAAGAGAAGCAGGGATGCCAGTCTGAGGAAGGCACTGGATTGGAGAAGGGGGAAAGGATGGCTCAGGGCTGAGATTTGCTGCATTTGAGGTATCACCGGGGCCAATGAACCTCATGGAGAGAGGGGAAAGGCTACAGGTCCGGGGACCGGTGGCGCCAAAGTAAACAATGTCTAGTTTACATTTTAGCTCTGGGAAGGTGAGGTGGGTTCCTTCTTATGGAAGGAAGACAGCTTTGGCTCTCCCTCCCACTGGCAGCTTCTCTGCAGGCAGTTCTATCAGCTCACTGCTGACCCCCAGCCCACCCTCACCCCACTCCCAGGAAGCCTGAAAAGCAGACACCAGTGCGCTGCTTAGCCCCCACGCACTTACTGCGGGGACAGCCATTCTGAAAGCAGCCTTCCCGGTGGGTGCTGTACACGGACACTGTAAGTCACATTTTCTGACCCCCACTTGGCCTCTTGGTAATGATACATCCCACGTTGGCTCCAATTTTTTATGCTTACAACATCTTCCTATAGTGCATTTGTCCTTTTTTTTCTGTAGTTGATGTCACAGAATTCAGATGTCTTTCTGTGATGACTGTGAATCGTGCAGTGTTTCAAAATCATCCCCCTAAGTTTGAACTGACCGTGGAATACAAACAGAAGGTTTATTCTTAGCAATTTGCTGCTTGCAAACAAATCTCTTACTGACCATGTTTTCTTATTCTTTCCCCCTGACTTGTATGGGGTTCACACAAGAAAGAACAGGGTACTGACCAGGGGTCTTACTGCAGGGCGTGATCCCGACCTACAGGTGACAGTGGTACACGTGGTCTGGGGTCATCCTTGGGGGAAGCCTACATTAGGTAAAGTAAATCCACGAAGCATCTTAAGACACGTTCAGAGGCCACTGTGTAGCCACGGGGTGGATGAGCAAACCCGGCGGTGTCAGCTCGTTTCTTCAGCAGCGCTCCCACGGGCGCTGAAATTCCTAGGCTGCCGTCGTAATGCCAGACTGGCGATGCCCACACAAGTCCTATTAGCAGGCTAGATTTTCATTTGGTTTGAGCACGTGGAAGGTCTGACTTTATAAGGAGTACCTGTATAAAGGGAAACGCCCTCATTACGTGAGTGCATCTCGTCCATGCTCCTGTAGCCTTGGAAATGCTCTTTCTGTATACTTCATGGGCCTGTCCTGTCTGGACTGTGACTCACCTTAAATTAACGTATTAAAAGTTTGGGTCACTTTTTCCTATTCCATAAGCACCGAATTGGGTGGAGAAGTTTCTACTTGCTGTCATGTAATTCTGGGATTCCTAGACACGCAGACAGTAAGTTCCCCAGAACATTTCATCTTTGAGATCCTGTCTACCCCCACCCCTCGATCCACACCCAGGGCCTGGTGTCATCATGGAACGGTGTTGCCTGAACTGAGCTGTAAGGACAAGTCCTCCAGAGCCTGGAGCTCACCTACCTGCAGAGCGGAGTCTCTCTCCGTGGGCCCTGCACTGACTAACAAGAACTGCAGTCTGTGGGGTCCCAAAGAAATAGATGTCCTTGAACCCTGCCACTGCAGGGAAGGTGTGAGGGACTCCCACATGGCCCACATGGAGGACTGGACTTGCTAACCCTTTTGGAAAGCTGAAGGAGGCTGAGGCCTGAACTCCTGGGAGACCCTGGCAGATGCTACCAGGGGGCACTCCTGCTGCTCCCTACCTAGTGGACATCCTGGGTGCCAGAGAGCTTCGCAGCCAGGGTCTTCGTACTGTGTAGTGGAAGACAACACTTCTTCAGACAAAAGCAAGCCCTGAGTTCCAGTCTCTGTCCAAGGAAGAGATTTACGTCATAGGGGTCCTAGCAAATCCTCAGGCAGGCCGACAGCTCTAGAAACAGCTTGCACGAACTCACAGTGCCGTAGAGGGGCACCCTCTTAGGCCAGAAGTTATCGAAAAGACTAGACTTGTTTCATCTCCAGAAGGTTATGCACACTGGAGAAGATCTTCCGCGGGGTGTCTGCAGGCATAGCAGGCACCAGGCACGGAGCCACTGGGGCGAGCTCCAGCCCCTGAAACTGGCCTCTAGGAAGGAGTCTGTCTTGCAGGGGCTGCTGATCCTGGGTGCACAGTGGGCTCCCCCAGGAGTGTTTAACCAGCACCCAGGTTTGGCTGCATTCCCAGAGTTCAGCATTGGTCTGGGCATAGTGTCTGGCACTGGTATTAAAAAAAACAAACTCCCTAGGCGGAACCACTCAATTAAAACATGGCTTCGGAGCAGGAGAAAGTCAGAAGATGGGAAAGACAGGAAGGTGGAAAGTAAGAGGAGAGGAGAGGCGGACAGATTTGAAGACTTAATGCTCCCAAGTCTTTTCAGAGAGAGGCCAAGGACCCCTGGGAGGTGCCAGCATGCAAGAAGGAGAGAGAAGAGTGCCTGGAGCTGGAGTGAAGGGTCAATGGTATAGAAACCTGATAGGAGAACAATACTTTACTGTTGTTGTTACTGTTTTAAGCCATGAGGATGGTGGGCAGGGTCTGGCTCCCCCTCCTGTGTCAGCTTTGAGTTGCCTGCTCTCTGTCTTAAGGATTCTCCTGTGCCACTCCCCATTTTCCTAAAAGCATTTGGTTCACATCCCAGCCCTTCTCCTGCTCTCCTAATGCCTGCCCTTAAAGGTAGGGCACAGACATAGAGCGCTGCATCTGGAGTTCGTGGGTCTTAGTTAAAATCTCACTAAATCGAGACCCTTTCCCTTTGCTTATTTTGTGTCACATCGCCTCTCCGTTAAGTCACACTTAATGACTTGGCTTTAAGAGGCCTGGAGCAGGATTAAATACAGGGGTCTGTGTGAGGAGCCGCCCCCTTGGGGCTGGGAGCCGAGCCCAGGGCCTGCTGTGCTTGCCCTGGCGTTGCCACTCGGTGACGCTTTTGCCCGGCAGGCTCCAGCCTCGTTTTCACTTAGAACTCTCAGGGTTAGAGCGGCCTCCTTGGCCGACAACCCCAGACATTCATCAGCCAGCATAACAGCTCCCCCCACCCCCACCCCACCCCACCCCGTTCTTTCTCAGTGTTTTTCCTTCTTCCATTTGTGCCCTCTGGTTCTTTTCTGTATTCCTCTGTGATGGCCACAGACTTGAAAGCTCTCAGCTGTTTACCCCAAGTCTCATCCTTTGTTTACCTCTGCTTTGCTGAGCGTTCTCAGATGGTCTCCCAGCCTCCCAGTAGGATTGAACATTTCTCCCCCTCTGTGCTGTATTTTCTAGTTCGACCCCCGTCGCCTGTGGGCTAACTCGTGTGCGCCTTGGGTACTCACGGGGCGTGCGGCTGCGTGCCCGCCGTTTGGGCCACGCGAACGCACTGTGCGTTCCAGCACAACTACAAGACGCTCCTTCTGAGTGCTAGAGGAGCTCCGTGGGCAGGCACGTCCTGGGTGCGGGGCACCGGGCCACCTGGGCCTGGACAGCTAGCGTGTTCCAAGGGGCTGAGCGGTGACAAACAGGGGGCTCTGGAAATCAGGGCAATGGGTAGGTATGTCTCCGATCACAGGGTGGGGGACCTGGGAACTGGGGGCTGTGAATGAAGATGATTTACTTTTCATTTGTGAGGCAGGTCACGCGTGCTCTTACTGGGTGGGAGACAACCTGGAGTCCATCCTGTCAGGTACGAGCAGTGAGAAATGGGAAGGAGGTAAAGGGAAGCTATGCCGATGCACAGGGGAGTCGCTGACCCTCAAAGAAGGGACCCTGGGAGCTCGACCTGCTCTTCGATGCTCTTAGTGTTACTTATCGGATCAGAAAGCTTTACGTTGGCACTTTTATTATTATTAGGCAATGTTTATATTTCTATAATTAGTGGCGTGGGGTTTTGTTTTGTTCTTGAGTTTTGGTTTTGCTTTTCTGAGTTGTTAATCCTTTTACAATGCAAGATGTAACAAGGAAAGGGGTTTCCATGGTTTCCATAGTAAGTTATAAAGGTGAGGATGTTTCAGCTTTACAAGAACTGGGAGCAAACTGAGGTTCAGTGTAGAAGGCTGAGGTGAGCATCAGCAGAAAGCCTGGGCTGCTTGTAAAACCACCCTTTGCCTTGCAGGCCTTCCTTCTGGAGCAGCCATCAGCGTCAGCCCTGGAGATTTTATTCTTCAGTTTAAGTAAAGGAAATAACTTCCTCAAAGCGCAGCTGCAATTTCAGATCTGGTACCTCTTCAGAGTGACCATCCAGAAGTGTAGGAAACCTGTTCTTTACAGACTTGGGGAAGAGAATGTCCTCAATCTTCCTGAAATCGATATGAATGCTGCAGTCTGTGCCTCCTCGGTCCTTTCAGTCCATTTTCAGGGAATCTCTTCAGCAAATGTGGGACCTCTTAGAAAGCTGGGAGCTTCAGAGATGATGCTTGTTCACAAGGGGGAAGACGCTATTCGACCTGAGAACAAGGGCCGCGAGGTGGGAAGCTTATCTAGTCTGTGGGACAGGATTATGGCCCCTGGGCCTATAAATCAGTTAAACTGTTACTTTAAGAAAACTCAAAGTAGATTCAAATAGAAAACATAAGAACAAGGCCCTTGGGAGAATTATGACATTGGCTAACCATGCAATCTATCTCCAAATCTCTGCCCATGTAGCCATGGGAGTTTGGCCTTCATGAACACTGAGAATCGAGATCGCTGGAACTGAGAGAGAGAAATCCCATTCAGAGACAGTTCTGAGCAACTTTTTTTTTTAAATGACACAGCAGCCTTTTTTTCCCCTAAACAGTAATAATGAGGAATAACAATTCCACAAACATCCCGTAGTGTCAGCACTAGACAGCTTTCCCAATGTCATGTGACATGCTTAAAAGATGATTGAAGAACAGTCAGGAACATGTTGGTTATCAGATATAAAATTGGGCTGGCCAGAGGTTTAATTCCTAATAATTAGGGGATATCAAAAGAAAATGTCATCCATTCATCATTAATGTTAATTTCCATCCCTTAATTAGAGCAATAACTTCCCCTATTGCCCAGCTGAATTTATTCTTTAAGAGAAAATCCCTATTGAATGTGGTATGAAAACTGAGAAAAGTCCACAATGATACTAACTAAATCGAATTTCAGCACTGTATGGCATTAGTCTGGTGAAAATATGGAGATGAACTTATTTAGGCCCTCCTAGAACTAAGTGCTGTGCTGTGCTGAGCAATGTGAGGGATGGAAAGATGATGTGGTTGGACTCTTCCCTACTTGATAAGGATTTACAGTCCAGGAAGTGCAGGCAAGTATACAAACATATAAGCAATGACAATCTGGATGGAATGTGAGTGGTCCTATGATCATAAATATAAAAAGTATTCTGACTGAGTAGGTCAGTACTGAATTCATGGAAGAGGAAAGGGGTTTTCAAATTTAAAGAAGGTGGGTAGGGTAGGTAAGGACATTCCAGGCAAGGGAATCAGCATGCTCAAAGAGGTGAGATGTCATCTGGGTTGTCACTTGCAGAAAAAATACTACCACTTTATAGTGGTATTGAGCTTCACACACACAAAGAGTTTTTATATCCATTACTTCATTTTGATTTTTCTCAAGAATCTTGTGAGCTAAGCTAGTCATTTTACAGATAAAGAAACTGAGATTTAGCAAGGTTAGGTGTCTTGGGCAGTCACCCAGACCGGGAGTGGTGTGGCCAGGACATGAATCTGGGTTTTCTGAGTCCAAAGTCAGAGGTCTCCCTAGGCTACTGTTGCACCTCTATACATAACCAAGTGTAGCTGAGATGTGCCGTCATGTTTTGTTTTGTTGTGGGGCTGAGGTGTTTGGAGGGAAGGAAAATTTTCAGAAGTGTTATCTACTGGTTCTGGGTAGGTAATTTGGACTTACAACTCCAGGTAGGTGAGAATTATTCTCCTTATACTGAGTGCCTGGCAGTTGTTAATCCCACTGTGATCATATGGGAAAGTCCTACCCACATCTTAGAATAAAACAATCCAGGAAATCTAGCCCCTTCAATTGGATTTTAATGGTTTTAATTAATGTTTAATGCAAAAATCAGTATTTGAAAATATGATTCATGCTTTTTCTTATAAATCACTAAGATGATGCTATATTCTCAGAAAGTACCTTATATAGGCAGGAATCCTATGAGAACTATAAAAGTCAATGTTAACACGGAGTAAACATTCCTGAGCAGAGCCAAGCAATCTTTGTAGTAGTAAAAATGCTTCCTCTCTAAGATTAGATATTTTTAGATTTACATCTTTATCTTGAGAAAATATTTGTAATTGCCAGAAAGTAAATAAGGGACCTAGATTAATATATTTACTAAATGATAAAATGCAGAGTAAGAAAAACCAGGTCCTGAGTATATCTTCCCAGCCTCATTTCTTGCTACATCCCTCTTGAACTCTGAGCTCCAGCCATAATGAACTTCCTGTGTTCCTCAAATGTGCTCTGCTCTCGCTAGCCCCTAGCCTTTGCACATGCCATTGCTTTTTCTGGAGCACTCTCTCCATTTCGCATTCCTCCCACCTCTGCCTGGCTAACTCCTAGATATCCTTTAGGTCTCATTTTTAGTTATCTTTGTTTGACAAACCTTCCTTCCTCATTGCTCTCCACTCTTCATCCCTTTGTTGTCCCCCACCCCATTTAGAATGGGGTCTCCTTCCTGTTTCTTCCCTGGCTCTCTGTCTTTACCCTTATCACAGCATTTTCACAATGCATTATAATTGTGTCCCCCTGCCTCACTAGATTGTGGGCTTAATGCTGGTTAATTGACCCACCTATTTATTCTCTTTACTTCTTTTCTGTGTCCCAATGCCTCACATTGACTGAATGTTCAATAAACTGCTGAGTAGTTGAGAGAGCCAATGCCATTACCAAAACATGAGGGCTGTCCGGAAAGTATCCAGCCATGTAATATGCAAACTAGAGGCATTTTTTGTCACAGCCCGCACCACACAGGCAGTGGGTGAACGGGAAGGGCGGCACAAGGTGAGCAAACACAGCAGTCAGAAATAAGTTCCAAGCGGGGCCAAGGGGCTCCAGCCTCATGGACTGAAAAAGCCCGGAATCGGGTCACCGCATAACTTTTATTGGTGCGCATACAAGGAAGTGAGACTGGGTATTCCATAGTCTGTGGGTAATGTTGCCTGGGGGACTGACTTTTTTCCGAAAGTCCCCATTGTGTTTCTATAGAAACATGTAGCCCCAAGGACTCGGGGTACTTAAAGCACCCCAGGGGGTAGACTCAGTACCTAAGTCATTCCTGTTGGCACATGACCAATATTGTTCTTTCAGGTCACCATGGGAGCAGTGTGGGACACAAGGCAGCCAGGGGGTAGGAGATTAGAGGGGGTGAGGGGCTGTGCCTCCCCTCTGTAGATCCCAAGCTCTCCCCTGATGGCCCCTATGTGACTGTGCCTGTCTTGGGTTGTTCCTCCCTTGAGGAATCTTACCCGTCATTGACTACCCAGCCATCCTCTGGGGCCACACAGGGTGATGTGAGGTGTTCTATGACCCCGTGGCCTCCACGCTCAGCTCCTGCCTTAGGAAGTCATGGGGAATGCGTGGGGGGGGACAGACGGTTTGGCAGTTGTAAGGCAACAATTTACGGCTGGATTTTTTTCAGACAGCCCTTGTATATACCAGGTTTAGGATCTGCATGTGAAGGTGTAAATAGTGTGTGTTTAGGAACCATTCCAAGAAACTGGCTCTCTTTGCTGATTATTTGCTATTGGCGGTCTAGCTAGTGATAACTACAGTTAATCCTTGCACAATGTGGGGCTTAAGGGTGTTGACCTCCACACAGTGGAGAATCCACATATAACTAAAGTCAGGCCTCTGCACACGTGGATTGCTAGTGGTGGAAATGACCCTTGAATAATATGGGTTTGAACTGCACAGGTCAACTGAAAAAAATTCATGTATAATGAACCTGTGCGATGCACACCCACATGGTGCAAGGGTCAACTGTACTTTTCTTCCAGAGTTTGTTCAAGGTCATGCTTTAGCATTTTGGAAAGGTTAAAGTGCTGAGATTTTGATTAGCCTATTTAAAAATTGGTCCTCGGCTGTTTATAGGTACAAAGAGGTCCATACTTAGGTATGTCCTTCTTATGGTCCTGACTCAGCTACTCAACTAGAGCAGTAAAACAGCCAAATGTACTGATTCTGTATTTTTACACTTATATTAACATAGATCATATGTTAAAAATCTATAAATAAATAGCTACCCCATTAAACAATTTAGATAAGAACCAGGAGACAAAAGATAAAGACTGACTCTATAGCAAAATGCCCCTTTATGAGTCAATGCATAAAATTTAAAAAGTGGGGGTCATTGGTCATACTTTGGATGGGAGAAAGCACAGTGAAGTTTGGGACAACTACTTAAAAGTGCCAAAGTGCAAGTCTGTGTTGCCAAGCAATACTATTATATTGGAAAAGATGAAATTAAAAGAAAACCAGCCAAGCATAATAAGCCTAGTTATCCAAAGATGTTCAAAACATTTATATGAGGTTTTAAGTGAAAAGGGGTCAACTAAATATCTGCCACCAAACATAAAAGAATTGCTGAGGAAAAACCCCCAATAAGGGACAGGCCCTTTCTAGTGAGAAGGGTGATAGGAGACAGTTCTGAGATTCTCCTCTTGTAGTAAGTCCTTCCCTGCTAATATTTTCATATTCCTAAATTCTTCCATAGCCAATGAACATTTTTAGAACCCTAAGATCCATTTTGTTCAAATTCTCAATTTATAGGGGAGGTTTGTGGATGGTTAAACATTTGCCTAAGCTCTCCTGGATGCCAGCAGAAAAGGAACTAAAACTACATGAATTCATCTCCTTGTGCTTTATAAATAGGCTGACCAGACTAACTGTTTTAAAGGGCATAAAAAACAACGGTACTGTCCCATTTCAAATGGTACATATGGTCCACCTAGTCTCACTGGGCTAAATTCAAGGTGTCAGTAGGGTGACCATACCTACCATTTGAAAAGGGACAGTACCATTGTTTTCTGAGCCCTTTGAAACAGTACCTCTGGTCAGCCTATTTATAAATAACAGAAAAAACATTATCTGCTCTCAATCAGCTGGCCACCGTTTAAACAGTGTGAAACTAAGAGATTAGAAAGGCACTGAGCAAACCCTTCAAGCTTTCACAGCTACATTTCCTAGGCAGAGGGGCAGCACGCAGCTTAGTTGTGGGAGTCTTTCCAATTTGCATAAATGGGACATGGGCAAATAAGATAAGGCTGTCTCCAGGAAAGTAATTTCTCTAGTTTCCCGGAGCCATGGAATTCAAAAACTGGAGGCTGTTCTGAAATGTGGGAGCATCACAAATGGTACTGGGTAGAACTTCCCATGTGACCTCAGCCCACGCAGAGAGACTTGTCAAGGTCCCAGGTGCTGGCTCGCCCACGGGCTATGGCTGAAACAGAAAAAAACAGAAAAAATCCTCCCCAAACACACACATAAGCAAAAATCATCTTCCTGTGTTCTCTGCCAAGAGAGCTGGAGCCAGAGAAATGAGTTCAAGACTGATTCATCCATCAAGACAAATAAACTCAGTCTATGGAGGTTAGGAGGGCAGTTTAGGAAGTAAACACAAGTTCAGCTCTGGAGAAAACACAGAGGCCATTCCCAGAATGGAACTCCACAGTGAGAAGACAGAAAGAGCTCACTCACTCTTAAGGTGTGGAGTTCTGAAAATGCCAGCAGACAAACCTATTCAAAGTGGCAACTTTAGAGGCAAAAAGCACCAAGATGTTAGCCCTCCTCCTGTACAGAAATGTGGAGTCTGGGTTCTGAGCCAGCTCCTTGCTAAGTTGAAGAAGCATCTCCAGCGGAGAGGAGGGCCTGATGGCACTGTTCAATTTTAGCAACAGCAAATGAAAGCCTGGCGGGTAAAAAGTACTTCCTCCTTCCAGGAGTGCCCAGCCCTTGGAGCACCCACCTTTTCCCCCTGGTCCACAATGCCCTTACCTGTATCACTTCTCTGGTTTGCCTGGTCAGTTGTCCCCCTGGCTCTCCCCATCTCCTATGCCAACCACAGATGTGAGCTTGTGTCTACAGTCTCTATTCCCTCTTTGTCTCTCAGTATCCATAGAGTGTCTGGTCCAGGTCCTGTTCATCCCTTCTGCAGCATGGGTCTCCCATCCCCTTATCAAATCCTCCTTCCAGGTGGAGCTGAATTCTTCTCTCCTTGAGTGTGGGCTGGATTTAGTGACTCACTTCTAATGAACAGAATGCAGCAGGAGGAACGGTGTGTGACTTCTGAGACGTATTGCCGTGTCCTTCTTGCGTTTTCTTGGATCACTCGCTCTGGGAGAAGCCAGGTGCCATGTTGTTAAAATGCTCTAGCAGCACAATGGAGAGGTCTGTGTGATGAGGAAGTAAGGCCCCGAGACTGTAGTCATGAGTGAGCCAATGTGGAAACAGACCCAATCTCAATCAAGCTTGCAGATGGCTGCAGCCTATGACGGACGCCGAACGAACTCCCTAGATAAGTCAGTCCCAAATTTTTTACCAAAAATACTGTATGAGATCATAAATGTTCACTGTTGTTCCAGGCTTCTAAATTTTAGACTAATTTATTATGTAGCAATAAAAACAATGTCTTTGAACTTTTTCTACCATCAAGTGAGTTGTCCTTTAATTAACTGCAATCTCTTTTTGGAGAATGAGGGATTTTTCTTTGTTTTTTGTCTTAATGTTCTTTTACCAAGGGTTAAGGTAAAAAAAACAACAACCCACATTTATGGAGAGTCCTCATGGATGGACATTTATTGATTTGGGGCTATTATGGCTCAACCCCCAAGGAGATGACTGTAATGATGATATGTGTGTTTTCAAGGACTATTCTTAACATGGTCTTAGTACTTGCTGATCTAGATTCTTTTGTTACTTCATTACTACATAAAAAAGGATTAGAACTTAGATCTCTCAGGATCCCCAAACATAAGCTTTAATTAGAAGCTGTTATATTAAACAGCTATAGAAGATATAAGGGCCTTTTTATTTTTCTTGAGAGTCTTGTATTTATAGTTAGTGAGATTAACTTGCCATATATTACATGAATGAACCTTGGGGCATTATGCTAAGTGAAATAAACCAGTCACTGAAGCACAAATACTACATGATTTGACTACATGAAAATAGTCAAACTCACAGAGGCAGAAAGTAAAGTGGTGGTCACCAGGGACTAGTGGGAGGAGGAAATGGAGAGCTGCTATTCAATGAGTGTAGAGTTTCATTCATGTAATATGAGAAAGTTCTAGAGGCATGCTATATAACAACGTACACCGAGCTTGTTCGACCTGTGAAATGCAGGCCACAGGTGGCCCAGGATAGCTTTGAATGCAACCCAACACAAATCTGTAAACTTTCTTAAAACATTATGAAAATTATGCATGGACCTTTTATTTTTTCAGCTTGCTATCGTTAGTGTATTTTATGTGCGGCCCAAGATGATTTTTCTTCTTCCAGTGTGGTCCAGAAGCCAAACAGTTGGACATCTCCGATGTACACAGTAAACAATCCTGTACTGTACATTTAAAAACTTAAGGTGATAGATTTCATGTTATGTTTTTACCACAATAAAAAAAAAAACAGAAATAGTGAGATTAAAATGACATTCCAAGATTATAGCAGTGATTCCTTCTTTGCAATACTCCAGAACTGAGAGCCATACTATCTCAAAAGGTGTCAAAACTAAAATAAATAAATAAAACTTACTTGTTTTTACATTTAAACAAAAATGTTGCTCTCTTCTTCCTGGAGGATTGGCAGGGTGGAAAAGGAGGTAGGATGTCATTCATCTAAACATAAGGATGAGATGTGATTCCAAGAAGTTTGGGAATCATTGATCTAGAGATATGTTGAGGTTTCAAAAGAAGTGGGCTTAAATAAATACCTGGGCGTTTGAAAAGGTAAACTCCAATCAAAGGACTGACATCCAGATGGTATAGACACAACACCCAATGAAGAGGGCAAAGGGCAAAACAGAAACCAGTGAAGACTCAAATAAGCGATGAGCTCATGCACAGATAAGAGGGGCCATGCATTACGTCAGTAATGGAAGGAAAAAGAGAAGACTGAAATACTCTTTATTCATTAATACACGATTGGGTCAAAACGTAGAACATATAGATGGCAAGTTTCTGTTATATCATTTTCCATAGAAGGGAGGAAAAAAAATAACAAAAGAGGAGAAATGGCACATGCAGAGTTGAATTTTCATGGTGCATAGACCTCATTATCGTTGCCACACAGTAAACCAGGAACGGGATTAGCGAGGGCATGGAGGGAAGTGAAAGGAAACTTTGGAGATTATAAGGACAAGGAGAAAAGGGCAAATTATGATTAAATTTAGAACATACACTAATGCTCTCAGAGTTGACAGTGGAGTAGCCTTTCTCTTCAATCCTCGGCCTGATACTTTTTTGTTTTTATTTTTTTTACATTGAAAGCTAATTCTGTGATGCTTTTCAATTCCCATTCTGGGGTGTAGACCCCCTTCTGAAGGACATGAGAGAAAAGCCAAAGCTCTAAGGAAGCTTTTCTGGCCAAGACTAGAGAAATGTTCTGAGGCCCTTGCCCAGACATTAGGGAGGGTCCAAGGGGGGGTGACTCAAGTCTGGACTGGCTCCCACCATGACTACTACTCTCAGGCTTTCCTCTAAGTGTGCTTCCAGAAGTCAGGATGAAGAAGCCCATTATACCCTTCCCTTGTAATGTTCCAAGACAGGATATTACCAGGAAGACACACAGACTTGTCCAATAAGGAAACTCAAATTGTGTGGAAGCACGAATGCTCGTCAGAGTATCCTGGGCTATCTACAGGGGTGGAGGAAGGAAGCAGGAAAAGAATAGAGAGAGCAAATAGGCAGAGAGAAGTTAGGCACGAACCACACGTCTTCCAATTATTGAGATTTCTATTTCTCTAGGTTTTTTATGGTCCCTCACAACAAAACACAAATGGACATTCCTCCAACAGGAGCCCCTCAGCACCAGGAGCTCTTTAGATTTCCTATGGGAGTCCTTCTTCTAGAAGTCCTACCAGATTGAGATATTTCTTCTCAAATTGGATCAGACTCACTGTATAATGTTGTATTATTAGGAAATTATTTTATAAAGAAGAAGCTCATTTAAATAAAAATGAAAACCAAAGAAATCCCCATTTCATATCTGACAGAGCTGTTTCTATCTTTATTTCCCCTGTCCTGCTCTCCTTCCCAATCTCTCCAAAAGTCTGATTGTCTTATATTAACACAGATTTTGATTATCTATTCATTTCATTATAGCTAACAAATTGGAAAAAGCACATTTCCCACTCAAATCACATTTAACAAATCCCTGTGGGAACAGAAAAAAGTACAAACCATTTAAAACGATTAATTTGTGGAGGAAGTGACAAGTCAGTCCCAAATCACTCCTCTGCATTATGCTCTGGTTCAATGAGGTAGACGCCCCAGGACGCGTCGGTTAATGGTGAAGGTTCTCAGACTCTTACTGCAGGCCTGACATGCAAAATATAAAACCAAAATCTTTGTTTTCTCTTCTAGATGTCAAGCCAGTTCATAAACTGGGGGGAGGGGTAATGACCAATGAACACAGTGGGGCCTCAGTGTGTTATTCTATCTGATTAAAGTCGATTCATTCTGCAAAACAAATGTGACCCATCTTGTGGGTCAGTGTTGAATGGCACAATACACACATCTGAATGTATTAAATCATTTACTGAAATACAATGGCTAATTAAAAAGGCCAATTTATCTGCAGTGGGCTCTCCCTGTGTGTTCATTGTACACTACTTGTAATTTCTACTGCTCTGAGCACACCTGGCCCACCAGGTTAACAACAAAGTCCCTTGGAATGTGCATGTGGTGGTGGTGAAAACTGGCTAGAGAAAGTATGTAAATTGGTACAAGGTGCAGCATGAGTATATTTTGCCCCAAAGTGATGTCTATCAATGCACAACTCTAGGTCCTCCTGAAGACACTGTTTTTGATATATCTGGGGTGTGAAACACTAGCTTGGAATTTACAAAGAATGTTTCTCCAGCTACAGCCTTTGGAAAGCCTCTTCTAGTCAAACACTACATTCCAGGTTGTCACTAAGTACATGTCTCATCAAATCAGGGGAGTTACGTGTGTGTGTGTGTGTGTGTGTGTGTGTGTGTGTATGTGTAAGTAGAGAAGGGTCTCAGCATGCCTGTTTCCTTTCTCCATCTGTGCTGACAGAAAAAAAAAAATCCCTTGCTTTCAGTCTGGTATTAGACCTGGTTCTTGATCACTCAGGCTTAGACTAAGCCATCCCAGATCTCAAACGCTGGCGAGTTCCCACACACAAGGTAAAATGGCCTCGCTTTGTTTTGCTCTACGTGGTCACTGAGGGGGTGGGGGTCCTCTCATAGCACAGCTAGTCCCCCTGGCCCACAGTCCCACTACTTAGCCCAGCAGAGGGGGCTGGCCTCCATCAGTACCGTAACAGGTCTAAGGCAGCCACGTTGGTGTGGAGAATATCAGGAAGGCAGGTCCACACTGGCTTTCCAAACTTTGGATCTGCATAAGGCTTGTCTTGAACTGCTTTTCTCTGCAGATTGGGAACCCTGGCTGGGGGAAGGAAGGTGGTTATAAAAATGTCCCAGAACTGCTCAAGATTGTTAGGTCTCCGGATCATGAACATCAGATTTGGATGGGCCTTTCTGGGTAGCCCCACAGACTTCCTTGACTATATAGTCCTGGCCAGGCTGTCAGGCCAGTTACAGCACTGGTCACCACCACCACTTCCAACTTCCCTTACCATCACTGACCATTTGTGGAGAAGTTTCTAAACTGCATTATATTCCTCGAACCTCGGTAGTTCTGTGGTGCTGAGTGGGAGCCACAGTGACCCCCATCACACAGAGGGAGGAAAAGGAGTAGAAGGAAGGACTTAGTAACCTGCCTGAAGCCAGCTGCTCACACAGCTGCTTTCCTGGTCTGAGCACGCAGGTCCCGAAACAGCCTGCCCCAGTTTCCTCTTTGGAAAATGCATCCCTAACTTAGAAGAAAACCATTTTACTGTTTCTGCCTCTCGCTCCCTTCCTCTCTCCTATTGCCTCTGAAGGTGTGGAAAGGTAAAAGGGAGCCAGAACTGGCATCTGGGCTCTGTACCGGCTTCACTTACGCATCTCCCTGCACGAGATGCTCAGGTTACTCTGCAGCCTTACTTCCGGGGCTTATGTTACTCTTGCCAAAACTGTCTGTCCCTTTTCCTTTCTCTCTTGAAGTTGGAGGAAGGTCCCTCTTTCACAGTGCCACTTGTGTTCCAGCCTATTTATACCACTATAACTGAGCTCTCTTTTTAAAAACACCTTTTCAGACAGCTTGCTTCTTTTAAGTCTTTCAATTAAAAAAGATACAGCTGTGAAATGAAAAAAAATGTCACCAACACCCAAGTACTGTCATACTTTAGGAACTTACACTGCACTTTATTTGCTTTAATCTATGTTAAAACAATATAGCATTATCTACTTTGAATGCACTGGAAGTCCCCAGAATAGCGGTTTTTTTTGTTTGTTTGTTTGTTTTGTTTTTTTGTTTTGTTTTTTGTATGAGGGATATTAAATCTGGTTGGAATGCAACCAGAAACAGTGTCATGTGGGGAAATCCATGCCTGTTGGACTCCTGACTGATCACACTTCAAAGCCTAGTGCACCCTTCTTAAAAAATAAGGAATGCTATTATTCTCCGCACACCATAGCTTTGAAGGAATTTGGTGGTTTGCAAATTCAAAGCTGCAAATTAAAAACCCACGAATAAGACTTGAATCCATTTATTCATGGTAAAATGAATATAGCTTTGAAAAGTCTATCCTCATTAGGACCATTTCAATGTAATATGTGATCTGGTGCGAGGTTGTTTAACTAGCTCCTTGCCCACGAAAGGAGATCCATTTTCTAAAATGAGGTCTGTCTTCAAAGGACTCAGGAGATACCACAGAATGATATTAACGTTAATACATTTCTTCTTCAAGGATGTTTCATTGTTTTCTTAATGTGTCATTTTTATTTTTCAAGATTTAGAGTATCTCTTTCCCATCCCTCAAAATGCATTAAAATGAATCCAGGCCCCTGTAGGAGTGATCAAAGCTTCCTAAGTCAGAGGAATGTCCATTCCTCCAAGCTTGGGGAGGTTTCCTAACTAATGAACTAGACCACTGTCAGATGTCTGGTTGCCAAGTAACATATTAAAGTGCTTTTCTAATGAGATTTCTACAAGGTAACTATAAAACCATAAAAACCACACTAAGCTTCAGTGAAGCAAAAACATTAAAAAAATGCCTTTAAGGGAAAGAAGAGTTCATCCCAGCAGTTAAAAATCTAAAGAGACTTGGGCAAGTGGAAAAATAATGTCTAATAATTCCACATCTGAGAAAAATGGCAGACACAAAGCAGAGCACAGCAGCAGTTAGATCATAAAAGAGCCACCGGGTCTCTCAAAATCTGACTCCTTTCCATGCACCCTCGTCCGTTTGCAACATGAATCTGTGATAAACATTGTTGTAAATGTCCTCTATTATGAAAAGAAGGAGCATCTCTTCATTTTTACAACTTGTACCTAAGAATTTAAGAACAGTGTATAGAAGTCTTGAATACCAAAGATCTCTTTATTAGAACCAACGTAATGAGAAATTCCCTCTTGGCTCCTGCTTGTCACTCCACCTTCATTATTTCACCATGGAGCCCCCCATGACATCCATGAGGCGAAGAGGTTAGAGGTCGGCTCTTTGGGTCTGCATTCCCGTGTGCCCATGGCTCCACTGTGTACTAATCTGACCAGCCCGGGGTCCCATTTAAGAGCTCAAAAGTGGAACCTACCCTCAAAGGATGGTGTGCACTCTGAAAACCAACATACAAGGTACGTGGGTGTTTAACTGAAAGAAGAGAAGCCTGAGGTAGAGAAGTACCTGCTAAATATCTTCTAACATCTGAAGGGATGCCATGTCAGGGAATGAGAAGTCTTTGATTTTATTTCCTCCAGAAAAAAAGCAAAGATGTGTAACATATTTAAGGTCAAGCTAACAACCTCTTTCTCGGCAGATAAAGATGTCCAGTAATAAACAGACTTTCTTAAATGCTGTCATGTGTCAGGCATGATGTCTTCATTTTATTTAATCAAATTCAATCAACTGATCCAAAGGAACATTTTTATCACTTATCATATCTTTTCTACATAGCTAACCTCTCACTAGCATTGGAAAATGATTTAATTATTATTAATAGAATGAAAGTATTTTTTCAAAATATGGTGCCCTGCATTTATACGGGAGAAGCAAAGCATGGGCATTGCAGATTTGCTTCTATGAGACCACAGAACATAGTAATATCCGTCCTCCTTTTGCAAAGGTTCTTCAAGGGAAGCACATTTGTAAAAAGCCAACTAAACTAACAGAACAATTACCCTGGCACTCCAAGTCCAACGCAAATACTGGAATGTAGCAGCCTTCAGCTGAATTCTGCTCCAAAGCTTTAGTCTTCAGGAATGTAATAGAAATGAAATGCAAAGGAAAAGGAATTGGTGTGGTAACATCATCTCTGGATTCAGACAGGTCTAGGTTCTAATCTAGGTGACTTTGGGTAAATTACTTAACATTTTGAGCCTCAGTTTTCTCATCTATAAAATGAGATAATAATAGTACCTGGTCCTTGTGAGATTCTTATGATACATGCACAGGACTTCCCCTGCTATTCGGCACACAGTAAACATGCAATAAACGGCCACTGTTACTTATGATTTCAAGATAATTATTTTAAAATGTGATGGATTTGCTTTATGGGTTAAGGAGAAGGCTTAACAAAATGAGTCCTAATTCCTTCTAACCACCATACGCTATGAGCCAATCTCATGTTACTTTCTGACCCTCCACTCACTCTTGCCTATTAACGGGCTACTCACTCACAACAGGCATTCGGATGTGTCACTAATTTAACCCTCTCAACAACCCTGTGAGGTTGGGGCTGTCTCCTACTTTACAGAGATGAAAACTGAGGCCCAGAAAGATTGAGTAATTTGCCAAAGTTACAAGGTTTAAATTTATTACCAAGCTGGGATTCAAAACTAGGCAATCTGGTTCTAGAACCCAGGCTCTTAACCACCACCCCATATTTCTTTAGAGGTAGCCCAAATTCTGCCTTGACATATCAATTCACCACATCCAAGTAAATACTAGTTGCAGGTGACAGAAAAGTGGTAAAAGAGCCAGTGTTTGCTTTCAATCTCTTCTCAGTCTTCTTCACAGTTCTTCTAGCTTGAAATCCAAAGCTTCATTCCTAATTATCAACTTTTCTCTCTCTCTCTCTCTCCCCTCAAAACACCCTTACTCTTGATGGGCCAGTGACATAAATAAGTATTTTCCATTCACCTGTAAGTTTAGAGTTAAAAAAAAAAATTGGTGCTACCCTGCTCCTCTGATCTTTGCTTTTGTGTGGACTGGGTGCATGAGGGCTGGCTAACCCAGAGTTTACAGAGCCCTGAGCAGTCAGGCATTTCAGAAATGCATTTGGATGATGAGTATCAGGTTTCTCCAACAACGGAAAGTTACCAACAGAGCTATCCTGGCTCCAAAGGACTGGCTCCCCCACAGGCCTGGGGGCTACCACCTGGACAGAGGTGGCCCCTGCCCAAAGGGTCCACCATCCTCCTGGCTGGCTCAACTCAATGCCTTCTGCCACAGTTGCTCATTTCTTCTTGTCCCAAATGTTGTTCTCTAGCTCCCAGGATTAATGTCTTCTATTTAGGGTGAGGAAAATGACCTCGCCATCGACACAACCGGAAATCATTCCAAGAGAAGCATACAACGATGGCTCAACCAACTCAGAGTATTCCCCTTTGCTCTCTTCGTACTGAATACCGTCACTTCTTGAAGCAAGTTATTACATTGTTTTGTAATTTATTTTTCTTCTTAAAACAACAAATTGCAGGTGATTCATTGCATTTTGTGTTGCTAAAATTCATACCCCACTGTACTTTATTAGTAAAAGCCCTTTCTCCCCCACCTTTCCACACTGCTCAATCAGATGCAAACAGAAAACATTTTAGTTTTCTAGCTGAACAGCTATGAGAGAGAGAGAGAGAGAGAGAGAGAGAGAGAACACCTTGCTTATCTCTATGTTACACATTAACACAGTCCTCCTTTGCAGAGGTTCTTCAAGGTAAGCACACTTTAGAAAGTCAAATAATTGACAGAATAATTACCTTGCACTCCAAGGTCCACGCAAATGCTGGCATGTAGCCTTCAGTCGAATTTGGTACCAAAGCTATGGTTCTCAGGAATGTAATAGAAAATGAAATGCAAAAAGAAAAAAAGAAATTTCCCAATTTCTCCACTAAAATGCGCTAGAAAAAAAAATAACAGAGCTTAAAGGAAAGAAAGCTAGCAAGTCAAATTATATGAAATCTTCCAAGTACCTCCTGCTCAACAATCTCTCCCACGGACATCTAACAGAGCTTTGCCCAATCACTCTTATGCTATTGGTCTCAATAATAACTGTTAATAATAAGAATTACTACTGCTCTTACCTTCACCACTAACACTGTTGCTACTACCATTTGCTGAGCTGATTACATGCCTGGCACAGTGCAGGCTCTTCCTTATATTATTTCAGGTAATTTTCACAAGAATCCAATGAGGTGGTCATGCTTATTAGCCTAATTTTACAGGTGAGAAGTCAGAGGTTCTAACTGGTTAAAGCTTACACAGAGTCACAGAGCTAATCAGCAGCAGGGCCAGGATTCCATGGTAGGTTCAAGTACAGAACTTTCATCCTAACTAAGATTCCCAGCTTCCTGGCCCATTAACATGGCTGTTTCCATCCCCACAAATCAATGAATGAAGGAATCAATGACTACATGAATGAATGAACCGATACAATTGAATGTGTTTAGGAAGACTAGCTTTTAAAAATAACGTACACTCAGAAAAGAAAAAGTACCTGAAGTTGAGTATGGGAATACTTACAATTCAAAATGAGGTCATTTCTCTACCTGCTTAAAATTCAAAGAACTGACACAACTCCATGCTACGCACCTTGGTCCCGAGGGCTCCGGGCCATAGAGGTAATGGCCAAAATAAACTGAGATATTCAAAAGAATCTTGATTTCAGACACGTGAAGGGTTTTACTAAAGTTAACATCAATATTTTTCTTCCAAGACTTTTTAACTTTTTATTCAGAATTGGTCATAAAGAACACTAGTATTACCCACACGCTCCCTTCCCTGCAATACACACCTGTCCAGGAAATGTGAGGAGACAAACCAAGCAGCCAATGGCAAAGAAAGGGCTCACAAAGACGTTAGTTGGATCAACACTACCAAAGAAAGGGCTTTGGGTCACAAAAGCCATGCTCTTACACTTCCCTTTCCCTGCCAAGGGGATAGCTACGTTGGCTCTCTGGTCTTCCATCTCTCCTCCTCGTCCTGGGCCAACATTCCCGGAATTCTTCCGGTACGTTGAGGATGCCGAGAGGTGCCATCTGGAATTCTTCACCTTTCCTCCCCAGAAGGCAACACCCATTTCCTCTACAGAGCTTCCCCCTTTTGTCAGCACAGGAAATAAGTCTCCACCTGGGTACTTAACGTGTGCCTGGAGTGGATACCTTTTGGAATATTTCTGGCCGCAGGGTGGGAACCAGGGAAATCGGCCACGATGTTCAGCTTTGGGTTAAACTTGCTGGTAATCACTCTGGAACTGCCTGCTCTCCATAGATCATGTCCGCCTTTCCGTGGCCCACGTCCAGCTATGGGTTATAAGTAGGAAAACCTGTCAGGGAATGAAAATGGCTGCTGCTAAAGTCCTTAAGAATTATGAAAGGAGGAAGCTGATGTTTAGATTTACTCTCCCCTATCCCTTCTTACTCACACCACAGACCACATAGTTTCCCTTCAGAAAGGAAAACATTCTTGATTTCTGTTGACATGTTTATCAGAAGTTGTCTGGACTTGCAGAGTCTGTGAAGTCACATTTTTATTAGTCACATCCCTCTTGGTGTGTGGTGTGACCCTTATATCAGACGAGGATGAATGCTTGGACCTTGTGCAGAAATCATTTGCTGCTGGAAGCACTCACTCCTGCCCAAGGATTTTCAGTTAGCCCAAACACAAGCTGAAGCGGAGCGAAGAACTTGAGTTTCCTGATGGTGGCGGGGCTTCAGTTTTGAATAGGTATGAAAGAAAGAAAAAACCTCCTGGCTCCTAATCCTGTGGGGCCTTGATTTGAAAGCAAAGCTCCAGCATGGAGCCCTGGAACCAGCAGAGTTTCTAGGTCCTCAGCACAAAACGGGGAGCCAGTCAGAGTTATCCTGGCTCTGAAACACTCCTAAGTTGCCTTCCTGAGTCTTTGGCATTTATATATTAGCTTATACTTTGGATGTTGTGTAAGAAATATGTATCTAATATACTTTGTATCCATGAGTGAAAGGCATTTTATGTAAACCAACTAGGGGGTGCTAGTGTGCATCTAAGAGAAAGACACGACCAGGGCAACGCACACTGGTGTGGTAGGTAGGATACGTGCGTTTGGGTACCAGTTCTCACCACAGGCAGGCTACACATCCTACTTGGTTCTCAGTTTTTTCATCTTTAAAAGGAGATGGCTGAAGCAATCAGCTAGGAGGTCCTTTTGAAGCCAAGAATAATTTCTGATTCTTTGTCCCTAATATCTGAAGAGGAGGAAATGGGTGTAAGCTTCAGCCTAAAGGATGTCAGTCACAATAAGAAAGACTTCCTGAGAGTAAATCTGAGTTTGCAAAGGATACTCCGGAATTTTTCATTCCAGAACAGTGTGGATTCTAAATTCTGGTCTGAGAGAGTTCTTCTTCTACTGGTGTTTTTGTATCTGTCATGTTTGAAATCTCTTAGACTGGGATGGTATAGGAACGTGGGTAGGGGACGGTTAATGGAAAACAGTGTGAAGGTTCTTAAAAAAAATACAGATCACCTTTGTTGGTATTGCTTAATAAGTACTCAACTCTTATTCTAAAAATAAATAAATAGGGGAATTCCCTGGTGGTGTAGTGGCTAGGCTTCGGTGCTCTCAATGCTGTGGCCTGGGTTTGATTCCCAGCCAAGGAACTTCTATCATTGATATGGTTCCATACTCCAAAACAAAATGGAATAAATTACACTTTTTCCATATGATGATAAAAGGTAGTATATGCTCACTTGTAAAAATTCAAACAATTTGCAAATACATAAAGAGGCAGTAAATGGTCTACTTTTACCTCACAATAACTCTAACCTGCCCAAATAACCTACATTAGCAATTTATACGTACATATACTTTTTTCACTTTTTATTGTTATCATTTTTCTTAAATTAGGAATTTTATACCAATTACCCTACAAACTGCCTTTTGTCAGGATACAGTCAATATATGATATTGATCTTATCAGGTCTGTACACGTAATTAAAATTCATTCTTTTCAATAGTTGCATCATGTGCCATAACATGTATGTCCCTCTTTAAGAACATGTAGGATGTTTCAGTTTTTTTCTATATACAAACTACAACATAATGAATATTCTAATACATATGTCCTGATGTATTAGTGCTTTTGCTTCTGTAGGATAGGTTCCCAGAAATGTGATTTTTTTGGTCAAAGGGTATGAGATTGTTTAACTTGAATAGACACCTGTAGATTACTTTCAAAAGACTTGGCAGTAAGCACATGAGGGTGCTCATTTCCTTACACATTTCAGAGCAGTGGAAATTAGAAATTTTTAAAAATCAGGCCGAGCAGAAGGGGAAAACACTGTATGTAATTGTCCTAATTGCACTTTTGGGACTACTTGTGAGGTTGAGCAACTCTTCCCATGTTTACTGGCCATTTGTAGTTGTTGTCCTTTTAAATTATTTTTGTAACTTCTGCTCATTGTCATACTGGGTTATCTGTCTCTGAGAGCCATGGTGGTGGCTGTTTAGTGCACTGCTATAACCTCAGCATCAAGAACAGTGTCTGGCGTATAGTATGTTTTCAATAAAAAAAAAGAATGAATGAATATATAAGCTTAAATTTTTCATGTAACTAAGTCTGTGAATCTTTCAGAATAGCTCTATTTTATTAGTTTTACATTTTGCAATTAGTCCTTTAATCCATCTTGAATTTCTTATTAAAAAATTATTTTTTTCTACCTGGAGTCCTAATCTGTTTTACATATAATGTGAGGCACAGACAACTGTTTGACCCCAAACTCTGGCTACTACTTTGTATAAAAAGCATTACATAAAATGATAAAATGAAAATTCTTTTTAGCATTTATTTTAAGGTACTCTATACAATACATCCTACTGTCCATTTTTTTATGGTATTAAAATACCTAAAATTAATTAACCCCCAAATAAAGATGGAGTGTACTTTATTCAGTTAATTTTGCTTAGATTTCTGTTTAATTATATATAATCACTTTTGTTTCAATCATCAATGAACTCAAAGGCTGCATTATCAAGGGCTCTACTTACAAATAAATTTAAGTATGTTGCTTAAATCACATTTAATCTAATAAAATCACAATTGTACATCATTTATTTAACAGCAGTATAAACTGGATTCATAGAATAAATTACTCAAATTCCAATGTTAGAAAAATCCTTTTGGCCAGAAATAATGTACTTTTTGTAAAAAATAATGAAAAAGTATAGACATGGGGTGGTATGCAGTGAACTCAGTATTATACATAGTTGAACATTTTGCAAATCAATCACATTTATGTAATATAATTCTTAACTATGTTAGATTTAAAATTTTTCTAAGATTTTATTTTTAAGGTGAGAATACTCCCACCCTCCTCCATGAAGTCTTTCTAGTTGGAAGTGATAGCCCCTTTTTCTGGATTTGTCTAGTGATTCTTTATTAAACTACTCACAGGGCACTGCTGACAAAATAGCTTGCAAGCAAACCTAAGTTGCCTTCATTATTCAGTGGTTATTCTATTTTCTTCTGGCATAAAGAGTTGCTGTCAAAAGGTCTGATCATTTTTCAGATGCTTATTCTTTTTTATTTTTTTCTTTTGCTTTTTTTTAAGTCCATAATTTTACTAGAATATGACTGGGTGTCTGTCATTCTAGTTCAATGTTTTTAGGTATGGTTTCTGCTCTTCCAAAATGTAATTTTAGATGTATTTTTTTAAATTTCAGAAACGTTTTCTAGAATAGTTTTAGAATACAGTTCTTGAATATAATTTTAAGTATTTAATCTGCTCTATTTCCTTCTTCAGTGACCTATATGATCTTTATGTTAGATCTTCTGTGTATATTTTGAAGTTATTAATTTTGATCTTCATTTTTTCATTTCTTTTTGATTTTAACAATTTCGCCCCCTTTTGCTAGTTTTTAAGGAATTGTCTATTGTGATTATTTGGTAATGTATTTCTTTTGGTCTTCCCTATAGTTCTAAAATAATTTTGCTTTTTAACTGTAATTATTTCCTAAGCTCTTCACCTCATTTTAAAATTCTTCTAATTCTGATTTCTATTATTAGTTCATATCTTATATTTTAAAAAATGTCTTTTAGCTCATTTTGAATAGTAGCTTATAGTTTTCATTTGTTTTGCAGGTATTTCTTTTGGGCATGCTTTCCTTGTCAGTAGAAATGTTTTCATTCATTCATTTTTCTCTCTCTTGTTCTTATATGGAACTTCCTTCTAGTATGACAATGACCTTAATTTTTTGCTGTTTCTTTTTATGTAAAGTTAGTTTTCCTGAATTTTTACAAGAAGGTATTGTCCAAACTATCCTTTAGTGCTCCAAATATGATGACTAGCTTTCTGTGTTTTTCTCATTTTGTTTCCTACCCCCCTTTTTTTTAAACTGAAAAAAATTTTAAATTTTGACATAATTGGTACTGAGTTGCTCCCTCGGAGAATTACTGGACAAGAGATTCAGGTGCTTCTTACACAGTAAAATTTTTTCACAGGCTTAATGATGATGATTGTCTAAATTTATACTTACTACAGTTAAAACCTTAAAGATAGGAATCATCTCTTATTTATTCTAAAACCCACTACAATTCAAAGAATACTTTGCATATGTTAGGTAGTCAATAATACTTATCTAAATTACTACTATGTTAGTAGACCATCAAAGTAAGGAGACTTGAATTGTAATAAAAAACCTCCCCACAAACAAAAGCCCAGGACTTGACATCTTCATGGATGAAGTCTACCAAACATTCAAAGAATTAAATACCAATTCTTCTCAAACACTTTCAAAAAATAAAAGAGAAAGGAACACTTCCAAGCATTACTCTGATACCAAAACCAGACAAGATCACCGCAGAAAAAGAAAATTACAGGCCAATATACCTATTCATGATAAAAACTCTCAACAAAGTCTCAGAAACTCTCAATAAAGAGGGACTATACTTCAACATAATAAAGGCCATCTATAACAAGCATAAAGCTAATATCACACTTAATGGTGAAAGGCTGAATGTTTTTTCTCTATGATAAAAAGACAAGGATGCCCATCCTCACCACTTATATTCACCATAGTATTAGAGGTCCTAGTCAGAGCAATAAGGCAGGAAAAAGAAATAAAAAGCATCCAAACTGGAAAGGAAGAAGTAAAACTGTCACTATTTGCAGATGACATAACATATAGAAAACCCTAAGGACTCTACTAAAGAACTGTTGGAACTAATCAACAAATTCAGTAAAGTAGCAGGATACAAAATCAATATATAAAAATCTGTTGCATTTCTATACAATAAACTATCAGAAAGATAAATTAAGAAAATGATCTCATTCACAACTGCATCAAAAAAATATCTAGGAGTAAGTTTAAACAAGGAAGTGAAAGACCCATACACTGAAAACTATAAGACATTAATGAAAGGAATTGAAGAAGGCACAAATAAGTGGAAAGCTAATCCATGCTTACAGACTTGGAAGAATTAATTTTGTTAAAATGTTCACAGTACCCAAAGCTATCTATTAATATTTATTCAATGCAACCCCCATCAAAATTCCAATCACGTTTTCCCCAGAAATAAAACAACAATTCAAAAATTTGTAGGGAACTACAAAAGACTCTAAATAGAAGCAATCTTTAGAAAGAAGAGCAAAGCTGGAGGCATCACACTTCCTGATTTCAAACTGTATTACACAGCTATAGTAATAAAAGCAGTATAGCATTGGCAGAAAAACAGACACGTCGATCAATGGAACAGAATAGAGAGATCAGAAATAAACCCATATGTATATTGTCAATTAGTTTACCACAAAGGAGACAAGACTACAATGTGGAAGGATAGTCTCTTCAATAAATGGTGTGGAGAAAACTGACAGCAACATGCAAAAGAATGAAACTATCATATGCGATACACATAAATCAACTCACAATAGATTAAAAACTTGAATGCAAGATGTGAAACCATAAAACCCCTAGAAGAAAACATAGGTGGTAAGCTCCTTGACATCAGTCTTGGTGATGATGTTTTGGATTTGACACCAAAAGCAAAGGCGACAAAAGGAAAAATAAACAAATGTGACTACACAGCACAAAAAAGCCTCTGCACAGTAAAGGACACCCTTAACATAATTAAAAGGCAACCTATTAAATACGAGAAAATATATGCAAACCACATATCTGATAAGGGGTCGGCATCCAAAATATATAAAGAACTCTTCAAACTCAACAGCAAAAAAAAAAAACAAATAAAAGTGGGCAGATCTGAATAGTTATTTTTCCAAGAAGACATATCAATGGCCAACAGGTACATGAAAAGATGCTGATGTGGGTCAAACAAAGCAGCCATCTTCCCATAGTTTGTTGAGAGTTTTTATCATGAATAGGGATATTGGACTGTAATTTTCTTTTTCTGTGGTGACCTTGTCTGGTTTTGGTATCAGAGTAATGCTTGGGAGTGTTCCTTTCTCTTTTATTTTTTGGCAGTGTTTGAGAAAGACTTATTTTCCGGGTTCTTTAGCTTTGATTCCCCTTTTTCCTAGTCCAAAGTCTTAATCGCTTTCTTGATCAATTTTCTCAGACTCCTCACCCCGAGCAATAGACTGTCCCCCATGGATAATTACTCCGAAACTTGTAACCCATGTCTCCAGCTTGCTGATTTCAATCACTACAGGTAAGCATCCCTTCTAGGCCTGAATAACACCTGAATGACCAGCTAGGCCAGAAGTCAACAGGCCTCAGGCTCAACCAACTTCACATCACAGCAACAAGGGCTTTGAGACCTATTTCTCGGGTCAATGCTTTCTAAACTATTAATTGAATTAATTTCTCCTCATCTTGGGATCATCAGGATATAACTGATACCCCAACAAGGCTTCCAGTCCAACCCAACCAAAGAAGTCAACATGGAGGATTGCGGGACCCCTTCCCCTTTTAGATCAGATACCGTGAGAGATCCATGGATCCCCAATAGGTAGGGACAATGACCATTCTCAGCAGGAAGCAGATACAGAAGATGAGATTTCCAGTCCTTCAGCTTCCCACAGAGATTTGTGGGAGTCATGTCTCTCAAGAGAATGTGAAGAAGACAGATAGAATAGGGGGAATCTCGGGGCCCTTCCCATGAGACTCTTGATACCACCCTTTCATCAATAATCTGCGTCCGGGCTAGACAGCCATAGGAGGAAGTTCCAGGCAAATACACGGAAGTTAGGGGACACAAGAAGCCCACCAGTTTAAGCCAGTTCCCAACTCCTAAGGCCTGTGCAGTGAGTGTTTCAAGGACCTTCATCTCACCTGGGACTCATTATACCATTGTTGTAATGTCATACATATGCCTGGAAGTTCATTAATATCATTACGACAGACTGAACTCTGGGAAAGGGCACGCGCAGTTAAAAGGGGGTTATATAATAGGCCCCATGTCAATCAAACTTGTCATTCAAGAGGCCCCATACCCAGATGGACATAACCCTTACAGCCAAAAAATAAATAAATAAAAGTACCAAAGCCTCGTTAACCGGGGCTCTTGAGCCACTCTCCTTGCTCGAGCCCGCTCCTACCTCTTTGGAGTGTACTTTCTCAATAAACTATCTCTCTGTTTCACCTCTTTACTTATGTGTGTGTCTTGTTCAATTCTTTGCTTGAGATACCAAGAACCTGGACATTGTGTCAATGAGGACACCCCATTTTCCAGTAACAATGCTGAACTTCATTAACCATCAGGGAAATGCAAATCAAAACCACAATGAGATATCACCTCACACCTGTGAGAAGGGCTGTTATCAACAAGACAAGGACTAAACTGTTAGCAAGGACATGGGGGGAAGAGAACCTTTGTGCACTGGTGGTAGGAATGTAAAGTGGTGCAGCCACTATGAAAAACATTATGGAGGTTATTCAAAAATTAAAAAAAAATGGAACTGCCATATGATCCTGAAACTCTACTTCTGGATAGATATCTGAAGAAAATAAAAACACTACTCAAAAAAATACACGCACCTCCATGTTCACTATAGTATTATTTACAACAGCTAAGGTATGTAAATAACCTAAGTGTCCATCAGTGCAGGAATGGAGAGCTTATCACCTTTCATTCAGTAAATGTTATCCATGTGGTTTTGGTTTTGGTATCTACTGGCTTTTCACTTTTAATAGTTAAAAATTGTGTTAAAATACACATAACAAAACATTTATGACCCTCATCCCCTCCTGGGCTTTCCCTTCCTCCTCCTCACTTCTCTTCTCTAGCCCACCAACACCCCACTCTCCTCTCCCCCAGGCCATCTCTCCCCTCCTTCCCCCACTCCCGCATCCAGGCTCCCACCCCCATCCCCCTAAGACTGCCATTCACTCCTTGCCCTCCCCCTGCGCCCAGACTCACCCCTTTCTCCCACTTCCAGGCTCTCCCCCATAAACACCTCAGGACCCAGCTCTGCCCTTCCCTGGACCTTCTCTGCCTTCCTCCCCATCTGGGCTCTCCCTTCCTCCGACTCCTGCCTCCCCTTTCCCAAAACTCGCCCCTCCTCCCACACTGAGGCTCTCCACTGCACTCCTTGAGCACCGGACCCCATCCTTCCCGTCTCTCTGCACTCCTGCTTAAAAAAAATACACATAAAATTTACCATCCTAAACTATTTTTAAGTATACAGTTCAGTAGTGTTAACTACAACCAACCTCTACAATTCTCTATCTTTCCAAAGTGAAACTACAGGCCCTTTGAAGAATTCCCCAGCCCTCCCTTCCCCAGCCCCTGGCAACCACCCTTCTGGGGGCTCTGTTTTTATGAGGGGATTGCATTCAGGACGTTCAACAAACTCTGCTGCTGCCAGGCCCCCATTATTAAACTGTAACTCCTGGACACTGGAGTCTGTGTCCCCAGCCCATGGCACCAGTGCAGCACCTGACACACAGAAAACACACACATATTTAACCAGTGAATGAGCCATTCTCAGTTTCTGTATATTTTGGCAGGGCGACTGGATGTTTTCTTGTACTCGTTACAGTGATTGATCGTTAACATAAAAGTTGCCATCGTTACCTGGACTAATGCCTTCCCAGGTCAATACACAACACGAGCTTCTAGATGGGAGAGGGCTGCCAACTCCTGGTTACCCAGCTAAAGAGGGACAGGAGAGGAAAAGACTCTCTCACATGGGTGTTGAGGTCAAAGTACTTTATATTTTGCCACGTAGGAATGTGTGGTGGTAGATTTCCTTACTAATCATGCTTGGTCCAGGCTAACACGCTAACACCCGCGGTCCCTGGGCACTACCTGCCGGTGGTGATGTGAAGGGAGGGGAGTAGGTGGCCCAGGCACATATGGGGTGGCCTATTTAAAAAGTAAACATTTGACACAGATGTACACAAGGTAGTACACAAGGCAGTGAACGAATCTGGCATATTGTGAATTGGAGTTACAATATCAGTGGCATCAAAAGGAAAAATTTTTACATTCCTACAGTGCAGTTACAAAGGGCTTTCAAATCCATGACCGCAGTCAGTTCTCATCACCCTTTAATACACGTCCTGGTAGCTCCATTTTGCAGGTGAGAAAATGGGGGGCCGAGAGAGTAAGGACTCTTGATTCTTTCCTTCTAAGTTTAGTGGTTGTTTGTTTGTTTGTTTGTTTTGTTTTGTTTTACAACACTATACTTGAGGAGTGTGGTGATATAAACTACCTCCTATCCCATGTTGACAGAAGGCAGGGTATAAATTATAACCATATAAAAACAAAGGTCCTGGAATAGTTTGGCAAGGATAGCCTCGTTTTGTCCATACAATCCTCAAAGCCACTCCTCTCACTGTTTCTGCCTCCATCCTTGATCACATCCCCATATATCCTTGCAGAAGACAGACAGGAAAAGAAAGGGCAGAACATACCATGGTAGGGTAGTTCTAGAAGCATTAGCACTACTAACAATAGGGATGACCACACCGTGGGCCCCTACCGTGTGCCAGGCACAGGTTGAAGCCTCGTATAGAGTTAGTTCTATTACCAACCCTGCAGAGTAGGCATTATGGTCCCACTTTACAGATGACAAAATCAGAGAAGTTAAGCAGGTTGCCCGAGATCATGCGTTTAGTAAGTGGGGGGTGGGGATTTAAACTCCATGCTGCCCTAAACATTAATCTCTGTGATATGTATGACTTAAACAAGCATAAAAACATGACAATTAGAAATTCACTGCATTTAGACCAGAGGATGAATTGAAGCTTATCTGTAAACAATTTATGAACATTAAGTATGCTTGTTTTCTAAGAATGTTTATAGCACTTATCTGCATACAAAGAATTTTTAAAACTTTTCTTATTGCCTAATTTCAAAAGATTCCTTTTCACATAGTAAAACAAATCAGTCAGGAACCCTCAAACCTGTTGGCCATTATTTCTGTTAAGGAGTGAAATACCATTTCTTTTAAAATGATCTTTGTGAATATCTTTGACACCTTATTTATTTATTTATTTTTGGGGGAGTAGTTCCCTGGTTGGGAATTGAACACAGGCCACGGCGTTGAGAGCACCAAAGTCTTAGCCACTACACCACCAGGGAACCCCAACGCCTTTAAGAAAGGACTTCTTCCCTCTCTCCACTGAATTTTGAGAATGACATGCAGGCACTCCTCACTTAACTGAGTTCCAGTTCTGTTCCTATGAACAGATCGTTAAGCAAATTGGTCACTAAGTGAGGAGCTTAAAGACGGATGTCCTATGATGTGTCATGGCACCATAGTGTAATTTTCAATAGCCATCACGTGACACCACACTTATAAACGAAATATGTAGTCCTGCATGATAGCAATCATGATTTCTGTAGTGAATGTTAACCAACTATAGGGATTTCCCAGTCTTCAGTCCCCAGCAGTCATTAAAAGGTAGGTCGTTAAGTGAGGTGTGGCTATATTTTGCTACAAAGCTTGTCTCATTATTTTTTCCCATCCATGATCTATTTTATCCTCTGGTTTTCAAAAATGACTGATTACTAGTCTGACAGCTTCTGTGGACTCTAAAACATTAAGCTTACAGTCATCCTTTAAAATTACCTTTAGCAATTGTTTCTGGAATGTAAAACTAAAAACAGAAACTGCTGCCCAGCTATGGCAGACACTGTAGGTAGCCTGACCTTACCTTAACCTCTCCTCCGCCTCCTCCTGTCTTTTTTGCTGCGAGGGGTAGCTAAGGGACCATTGTGGCTAATGAGATCTGGCAGACATTTGCTGAGAGGAGAGTTTCTGGGGAAACTTTTGCTCACCTGATTAAAATGGGACATATGACTGGCACGCCCTTTTCCATGTTCCTTCTAACCGCCTGGAATTAGGACTCAATCATGGGCTGTACAGCTGTCTTCTTGAGACCATTAAATTTGAAGTCAAAAGCCAACAACACCCAAAGGATCACACAGCAGAAATACAGAAAGAACCTGGGTCCTCGACGACATCATTGGGTGGTTAAACCTATACCAGCAGCTGTCTACACCTGGATTCCTTGCTCTACAAGCAAATACAGTGCCTCCCCCCACACCCCAGTATCTGTGGATTCTTCCTCTACAGATTTAACTAACTATGGATTGAAAATATTGAAAATGAAGTTATATTTTTTAAAAAGTTACTTTGTTGCTGATGTGTACCATGTAGATAGGCTTGAGACGGTTGTGTCTGTAAACCTCTTTTTGGGTGAGCTACTATTGACAGGTTTTCTATTACTTGTAACTAACCACGTCTTACTGATAGACCACCTGTTTGTTGTCTTTTGGGTAACCATTCTTCTTTTCCACTCTCCTACATTCAACCATCCCCTTATATTTTGAAGGAACTAATACAGAATAGCACTTTCAAAACAGGTACAGACTTACATACCTAAAAGTATTTATAAACTAAAACATAATACATATTACATACAAACTACATTACACGATTGATTCAGAGTACTGCTAAGAAATGTTTCTTCACCTCTTTGCCGAAGCATTTCCTGAGTCTGAGATAAATGTCATGCTTCCATGAGAAACTGTTTCCTGCTTTCTTTGGCAGTCAGGCTTTCTAGTTCGTATGATACACTGTATGGGTTTTAAGGACCTCTCGGTGGGTCACAATCTCATTCCACAGAGATGAAACACATGCACACAAGTGAGTGCACACATGAGAAAACAATGAAATCTCTCCAGGACTCAATTTTATTCAAATTGATTAAAAACTTGTTTTCCAGAAAGTTCTTTTTATGTTCTTCAGTGCTATGTTTTATTTTTAGAAAATATATGTGAAAACATCAATTTATCTGATTTACCTTTTCTAACTTATTTTGCATTTTACTCAATTTTATATCAGAATGGTTATTCTATTGAGCAAAGCTAACAGATCCAGGTAGTGTGTGTGCTTTGGGAGTTGGACCATGTATAATTCCCAAGTTAATCATGGGCACTTGGAGAAGAATTTTATGCTATATCAGATAAATGCCACTGCTAAAGCCTTGAGTTATCTTAATTTACTAAAACAACAGCTTTAGATTCTCTGGTTATTTTTTCTTCAAAAACACCTACATGGTTTAACAAACTGAGCACATGCACACACATTTCCATTTACCTATAATAATCAGTAACTGGAGATTATACCATATTAATAATACAGGAAATTTAATGAAGGATACACAATTTTAGGAATAGAAATGAATCATTTCTTATGTTTAACTGTCTCTGAAACTCTGTTTTGGCTTCCTGTGGCTTTAAATGTGAGCAAACATGTGTGTGTCTGTGTAAGAAGCAGTTTATCCGAAATCTTTGCTTCAACTTCACTCAATTTCTGTTAATCAAGGCTCTGCTTGGGCTTTCAAATGCACTGAATCCTGGTTGCTGATTTTATAATGTGGGGATAATACACTGAAACATTCTTTTGAGGATTAGAAAGGTGATACACATATATGCACATATATGAAAGTTTTTATAAACTATACTGTCCTAGCTGATTTAAAGCACTGTTGTTATTCCTATCTCCTGATCAAATATGGAAAAAATTCTGCCATAAATATCACATGCAGATTCTCCACTTTATAAATATATTCTCAGCACTGTTAAATTACTGTATTAGTGGGAATAACTGTCTAACAAAGGACTGTTATTGCTGAACGTGCTGGAGATTAAAGGATTTGAAGAAAAGAGTAATAAGGCTTTGCTAATCTCTTTATGGACCAAAGAACATGTGCAATAAATGTTCTAAGATTCTTTACCAGTTTTAATAAGTGGAGCAGGGCCTAGAGGTGCTCCCTGGGAGGCGGAGAGTAAGAGTACATCTCACACACTGAAACAAGTGGTCAAGCCATGGTCTCAGTATTAATGCACAGAGATGAGCAGAATCAAATGTATGGTTATTTAACTGTAGTTGCAAAGGCCAATAGAGTTATAAAGGGCATTTTTTTCTTCTGTGAAAAAATACTAAAGATAAAACCTCCAAATTTCACAAAGTTTTTACTGTTTACCTCTTATGTAGATGACTGCCCATTACAATGGACGTTCTCTGGCTGCTCTAGCAGGGATGCATGTGCTTTTTATGAGTCCCAATTCAATGACGTACCAAGGCATATTCTTTCCATCTCCCTATTATTTTGAAATATGTTATTCACTAAATTGGACCTTAACAAAGTATTATAGCAAACATACAGGTTTCTGCTCTTGCTGGAGGAGGTCTAGCTGATCTGGACTACTCCCCCTGCTTGGCAACCTTAGACACAAACTAGACAACTGGCAGGGCTCTTAATTTCTGGCCAGTCATTACAAATTTCACAAATAGAAACTGAGGTGAAGGTACTCCTTTCAATGGTGTCTATGCCATGGGAGAGGCACAGTCACAAGTATAATCCAGGTCTGAAAATAATTAGAAAGTAATTTCAACTACATATTGAAATTCTTTGCTTTGGTTTTTGTTTCTTGGAGAAAATGTGTCTAAATTATTTAGAAGAGGCTAATTTTTAAACTAAAATCACCATCTCTATATAGATATATAAATTTTTAAATGTTCATACTTTTGAATCAGCAATTCTAATATGGGATCCATTTTAAAGAAATAATGCAGAAGACTAACACTTATGTCCAAAGATATGAATGTAAAGGTTATTTATGACAGAGAAAAACTGGAGTAAATCATGGTTCATTCAAATGATTATGCAACATTTTAAATGATATTTGTAAAATATTTTGGACACATGGAAAATATTTACAAATGAAAAACAGGATGTAAAAAATATGAATAGCACTATCAATTATAAAACATATGCCTAGAAAAACACTAGAATAAAATACAACAAAATATGGAGTGCGTACAATGAAAATATTTATAACAATTGTCTTTGATTTCAATGAATTCTTCAAATTACAATGTGTATGTTTTTCTCCAATAACAAAAAAGATCTTAAAAGATCTTTATTGAAAAAAATATTAAGTTAGCTCACATTCTCACACAGAAATTGCACTGCAGATAAAATTAATTTACAAGGATATGTAAGTTTAGAATTTAAAACTCACTGACAACATCTGACAACAGATCGCTTAAGTACAAAATAGTATCCTCATGGTCTCAATAGGCCATTGCTCCTATTTAAAATTTTGCTTTTATGCATCTTCCAGAGAACTAGGTAGAGCAAAGTTAATTTACTGCTTTTTTTTAAAAGTGTTTATCAAGGTATTCAAATACAATCTTTAAGATTCTTTTGGATCAATATTCCATCCTTAGCATAATTCTGAGCAAACAAAAATAAAAGTCACTCATCTCTATTCCAGAACGTCACTTTGGAAAAAGTAGTAATTAATTCATTTATATACTACACATCTAGCCATAGCTACATTATTTATAAGCTCATAGTCTATAATTAAATTATTAATATAATGTAGTCACAAAGCCACAAATGTGAATGTACTTCTGTTCATTATTTTCCCTTCCAGTAGAAATTGCACAGAATATATATGCTTACAGTGATTAAAAGTAAGAGTTGAGTGTATGTGTGTGTGCACATTCTTTGCTTTGTATGCATTTTAATGAGTTGACTTACATGGGGCTCTTTCATTTCAGTTTCACGGCCTCTTCCACCTCCCCACAGTTCACAAACCACCAGATGGACCACAGGTTTGTACGCCCCGCAGAGAAGGGGATATTCTCTTTCTTATCATTGCAAATTTCCTTATAGCATTTACAAAAAGCAAGCACTTGATATGAGTGACAAGGAATACTAATTTTCCACTTCAGATGACAGTGAGGATCCAGGTAACCTTTGTTTCCTGAGCTAACTGATGGGTGAACTTGGAGGAGTCAGGACAGAACCTAACTGCTGAGTGTAAACCTATAGCGAGGTAAGAAGCCTGGTTGTGGGCACAGTGAAGTTCAGGCTGGCTCTGGGTGACGGGAGGGCCCTGCAGGTGACTCTACCTGGTGGGAAAACTGGACAGAGAAATGCACTTCTCACTATGCCAGTTAAATGGGAGTCCTGCTAGCAGGCGGGTAGAGGGCAAAACCAGAGGCTCCTCAGGAAGATAGTCAACACAGGGTAGTACATGTGTTTATTAAATTGGGTCTGGAATCCAACAATTCTCCACTAAGCACCCACTCTGTGCCCAGAACTGTTAAATGCTTCGGGGCACTTAAAGGAAGCATAACACATACACACTCTCTGCCTTCAGAAACCTCGGTAGTTTCCTAATGACTGTCTCTGATCTGACCATTTCCAACATAGTCAATCCTTATTATTCAGATTCCATGTTTGTGACTCCATCTCCTTGCTGAAATTTATTTTTAACCTCCAAATCAAACCAGTCTTGGACACGCAGCGTGGCGAAAAACTGAGGCCCCATCTGAGAATAAGGCAACGCTATGCCTTCTTTCAGCTTTCATGCTGTAAACATGTGTCCCTTTCAGTCTATTTAATGCCACTAGTTTTTTGTTTGTTTTGTTTTTGTGTGCTTTCTATTGGTAATATTGCTATTTAAAATGATCCCCAAGTGTACTATGGAAGTGCTCTTGATTGTTCCCTAAGCAAAACAAGGCTACGATGTGTCTTACAGAAAAAATAAAGTTTATTTGGGCATGAGTTATAGGCTATTGGCTGTGAGTTCAATATGAATGTGCCAGCAGTATATATTAAATGGGTGTCTTTGTACAGATACAAACATAAAACAAGATTATGTCCTGATTGATTAACAAAAATGTCATCAGAGGCTCATGGAACCTAACTCTGTGTTGCTCCTAAAAGCAGTAATTCAGTATTAGCTAATTCAGTGTTTGCAAGACTTTATAGAACATAATACCATGAGTAATGAGAATGGACCATATTTGTGCTTTCCTCTGTTGCTAACTAAAGGGTAAGGTGGACTTCCAGTAACAGTCAATTGAGGGTCAAACACCGTGCTAAGCAATTAAAATATATCAACTTATGTAACACTTATAACTTATGAGATAGGCAGTATCTTCATTTCACAGATGAGAAAACTTACGCTCAGAGAAGTTAAGTAAATTTCGCAGGTCACATACCCAGTGGTGGAATACTATTCTCATTGCCTGGGAAATAATGGAGGTTATGAATCTGAATTGAACATTCATTCTCAGTCTCAGAGTTTTTGTGACAGGACAAAGGATAAAGGGCAATTTGTGAAGATGTCAAGTGACAAGAGATTCTCCTCTAGGGTGGGAACCTATAAGCTGGACAGAGCCATCTCTCCATATCAGAGATTCCAGAGGGGTTACAGAGAGAGGGGTGAGTGCCCACCAGATTCTCCTTTCCGACAGGGCACGTTATAATCCACTCTTAATTATTCATTCACTTACTCAGCAAGTATGTACTGAGTATCCCTTACATCTCAAGAACTGTTTAGTATTTACACTTTAGTTACATGACAAAGATTGGACTGTTAAGGTATTAACTGAATACTTTTCTTAAAGTACTGTGGTACTCAAACTTTTATTAGTATCAATAATACTAATAACCAAGGAGATAAGGAGCAGCCAAACTACCATGTACTGAGTGTTTGTTTTCTAGGACCTCCACTTCCTCTGGTGTACTAGATACATACTGAAAAGCCATCCTACTTCAAAACACTAGACACTGGGTAAACTGAGCAAAAATTGGCCCATCATTATTATAATTATCCCAAGGAAATAATGTACCCTCAAAGTCACTTGAAGGCTTTTTAGAGCAATGGTTCTGAATCTGGCTTGGACATTAAGTCATCTGGGAAGCTTTTAAAAGTCCCGCTGCCCAGGTCACTAGCAAACCAATTAAGCCATAATCTTGGAGTGGAACTAGATATTAGAACATTCAAAAATTCCCCAGGTGATTCTGATGTCCAGCCAAGGTCAAGAATCACTGCTTTAGAGGGTAATAAAGTACAAACAGCATGAAGAGTTGGTAGTCCCAAAGTTCTGTCAGTTTCATTCAAAACTGCTCATGCTGATGGATCTGCAAAGTTACCCAGATTTTTAAATCTCCTTTGCACATCCTCATTTCTTCTGCTCTCTGCCCTATGTTGGGGGTGGATGCTATCACTTTTCAGACAGATGCTGAGAACCAACCTAGGTGGGTATCTTCCTGAGTCTAAATATGCCTGTCTCTAGTTTAATGTTTTGATTTTTTTAAAATGAGTTCCTGCTAAGCTGAGGCTACATGTGAAAGCCAGAGCAGAGAAAAATGAACTGCAAGCAAAGGGCTTTATTATTTCCACCAGTAAGTCTCTAGAAGTCAAGGATAATACCCAATTTGTACCTGATGGATGCTAATCATACTCTTTCTCTGAGAATCTATGTGATTTTTGGTTCACATTCTCTTTGGAGCCAATATCTCCAACTTTTTAATTTTATTTTTTATGAACCAATCAATAAAAAACACAAAGCATTTCTTAGGTATGTAGGGAAGAAACAGACCAATAATTACTACATTTGAGTATCCTTTGAATCCAAAAATATCCTATATACTTAAAAGGTGCCATCAGAAAATCAGTGTGTGACAGTGAACTTGAAGATGAAAACATTTCATGCTGTAAAGCCAAGTGAACCCTCTGGCCAGCATTCAGTGTGATTCTCAAGTGACTGTCTGGATTTGGACCCTGGGATGTCTCAGAGATGGAGTAGGACTCCTTGTCCAGGAATCCTTGAGCAGCAAGAACAAAGGCCAGATGGAAGTTTCTAGGGATTTCTTTATAAGAACATTATCCTATTATTTGCAGAGATCTAAATATAAGTTTTGAGTCTAACCTGGAGATACAAGGGCTGTTCAGAAAAAAATCCAGCCAAAAATGCCTCAATTTTTCATATTAAATAGACGGATGTTTTCCAGACAGCCATCCTATGAGATCGGACAATTAATTTCATGAACTCATCCTAGAAAAAGTGCTCCATACCTCATTGCTGAGTATCACTATTGTCACCTTCGATGTACTCCCCTTGGGAAGCTGTGCACCAATGCCAGCACCTAGTCTACCCATCATAGCAATTTTTGGAACTCTCTTTCTGGAATGGCCATCAGAGCTATTGTCAGACCCAAAATCTGACAAGTTCAAGAACTTGCCACTGTGCGCTTATGTTGGCAGCACTACACAAACAACTCACTAAGGTGTCATAACATTTAGATTGTCCAAAGTAAGACATCACCATATCACAGTTAAGACATTTACATATGAACACATACCAGGGTTTATAATAACAATAAAAAATGAAATTAAAGAGCACTCAATGAGACTTTATGTGCTAAGTACCAATGATTTTCATGCCGGTCAAGTTCATGGTCATCATGGCGTTGTGGCCGTCTCCCCTACCCGATGGACTGGACCTGAGAGGGCCGTAGGGTTTCACACTGACTCACGAAGTGGATTAAGATCCTGGGAGTTCCCTGATGGTGTAGTGGCTTAAGGCTTTGGCACTGGCGCTGTCAGCGCTGCGGCCTGGGTTTGTTTCCCAGTCAAGGAGCTACCCAGATACCAAAAAGCAAAAAAAAAAAAAAAAAAGAAAAGATCCTAAGACACGTGTGAAAACTTCATCCAAAAGGAAAGGAAGGAACAACCATCTTCTGGATGACGTGTACTGCACTGGCTGCCTCTCAGGGATGGTAAGCCAAGTTTTGTGGGGAATGCCAGGGTGGCCAAGAGTCCCAGAATGGAGTTGGGGGAGTGGACTGAGCAGGACTCATTATTTATAAAGTTGCTGTTCAAGCTGTGACCAAGAAACGGTTGCGGGGTAGAAAAAGAAAACATTTTGTATTCAGTCGAATAGGAACAAGCATGCAATGATAGGCCAGGTACAGTAATAGGTAAAAAGCAAGAAGCCTCAGATGAGGCAGGAATAAAGAAGGGGGCCACTAACTTTCCCTCATCACAACTGAGTCCTAAACAGCTTGCTCCTGCCCTGACAGTTATCTTCTAGTGGACCAAAGGCTCAATGGTGCAGAAAGAGCCAAGCTGGATCAGCTTCTGCCCCCTGCCCTGCAGCTCTGATCTGAGACACACCTGAGTGGAGAAGGGCCTCTGGCTCTGAAGCCCTGGCTCGTCAAAACTCGGACGCATTTTGATCTCTGCCCCAGCCTACCCTCTCCAGCTGAGCTGAGCATCTCTAATAAGCAGCCTCACTGCATGGATCCCCTTGCCGGGCCTTCTCTCGCTCAGAGTAGCACAGCTGCCTAAGCATTTCATTCTCTATCACACGCTCTATTGCTTCCTGAGGGGACTCCTTTGGAAGCCAGGGTTGCAATGTAATTGCTGAAGCTGCTATTGAAACTCATTTTGGGTTTCTCTTCCCTGAGCAGAAAGTTCTGAAAGCTCCCACGGAGAAAGAGCCGGCTTTGCATCCTGCAGGCTGGGTCTACCTGGACAAATTCCGAAAGCCTCATTTCTGTGTGGTCTCTTTCAAAACCTTCTGAATGTTCCAGGAGATTGATTTCTTGATAAATTTTTCTCCCTTGCTTGAAGTCAGGCCAGAAAAGAACAGAACAGATGTTAGATCTAAAGCTTTCCCAATTCAACCACTTGACCGCTGGCCTACTAATCTGCCACGATGTAAATCAAATGTCTTTGAGCCTTTCTCAGTCATGGAAAAAAGACAAGCCTCCAAAAAAGCTGGAGATGACCCACCTTCAAGGAAAACAACATAAAAGAACAGGGTGATTGGAGTCAGCTGCATTTCTGCCTGTGAGACTATTAAAGTGCTTTTTCTTTTCCTCTTCTCAAAAAGTCAAAGTGGATTATGGTTAATAGAGTTCTCTAACCCCTACATAGGTTTTCCTTCTCCTGACAAAAAAAATATGCTTCAGTCCCTAAAAATGCAAATTCCCTCAAGAGAGTAGCCCTATAATGAACCACAGCTTAGACGTGGAGTAAATATGATTATCCCAGCTGGTCGAGTGGTGCTGAGGACAGGGCTCAGACAGCATTCAGGGCTAAAACCAACACTTGAGCAGCATGGCAGTTATTTTCATGATTTTTTCCCCTCCTTTACCCTACTCAGAGTTACCAGAAAGGGCTGGCAAGTGATCAAACACCACACACAAATATTATGCCCTAGAGGTCTTGCTTGGGAAAATATTCCTGCCAGCTGCCCCAAACACACTGGCCCTTCAAGAGCCTGGTGCTCAGATTTCCAATCTGGCCCTGGAAGGACTGAGGCTGGACTGGGCTCAGGGATCTGCACAAAGCCCCCTCAGAGATATTTGTGAATTTAAGAGATACCACCTTTCCTAGAATGAAACATGACATTTATTATAAGGTGCACCACATTACCACAAAAAGCCAATTAAACTGTGACATAAACTTCCTTATCATACAAAATTTCTATTTCATGCTAACTGAAAGATCTCTTTTAGAGCTATTTAAGCAGGAATGTACTCTTTATTCCCCTTGTCAATTCATCAAAAAGAAAATTTAAGCAAGATAAATTCCTTCAGGTCTTCCTAAAACCTTTCTCACACCCTAAAGTTTGACTCTTAAGAATCACTTTTGTTTCAAACTGTTTATTTTGAAATAGTTTTAGGCTTACAGAAGAGAAAGACAATACCAAAAGTCGATGCTGCTGGTCTACGTGGCATATTTTGAACAGCAGTGGAATACCTAGATTACGTACCAGAGCTGTTACTTACTGGCTGTGTGATGGCTGACCTTCACACAGTAACTCCCCTTACCTTCCAAGGTTGTTGTAACAAATGAGGAAAGATCCAGAGAAAAGCCTTCAGTAAACTGTAAAGTACTACAAACCTCCGCCACCATTGTCACCACCTACAAGGTGCGACTTAGAACTCTTGCCCCAAAGAAGTTCACAGTCCAGTCAGTAAATGATTCTTGACATTTATCTGGTGCTGCACAGTTTACACAGTGATTTCATACCTCTTGTATAATCTGACCTTCGGAATAATCCTGTGAAGCAGGTAGACCAAACTGTACCTTCGTTTATAATACATGTTATTCTTAAGATTTGAGGGTGTTGCTTTTTCACAGTGGTAAACTCTACATTGACCGTGTTGACTTAATCTTGTCAACACTCTTACTGAAAGTAAGAAACTTCTTACCATATGAATGGGGCTTTGTCAACACTGGGTTACTAGGTCTGCTTTACCTGGTTTGAACCTTTTTTACTTTTCAGAGATAAAGCTCCTCTGCACCCACTGCCTGCTTCTGGGCCCAGCTGATTGCATGAATGGCACCTCTCTCTGGGAGCCCTCTCCTTGGTAGAGGCATTGGGGGCGGGGCGGGGTACAGGGTTACTGCTAGCTCCAGCTGCTTCTAATTCGCCTCATCAGGTCATTTGCCATTAATTCAACTGTTTAGTACATCAATTTTAAGTAGAAAAATAACCATTTCCCCCATATGATCAAACGCTGGCTTTCTCCTGCCCTCACTTTCTCCTGGAGGCTTTGTGGGAGGTGGTGGGGTGGTGGTCTTGATCAACCTGAAAATCCATATAGAATAGGCTTGAGAAAGCTTTCCCTAGGTATTTCTAATCCCTCCCACCTTCCTACCCACTCATAAAAAGTAAAAATTACACTAAGAAATGTTTAAAAGTGCCTAAACTAAGCAGACTCATTTGTTTATATACATCTAAGTTTTCCTCCATCTCAAAGATGTTTTAAGATGCCACTCCTGGATCTAAATTGTGAAAAAGATTACACTCGTATTCTCTGGCTTAAAAGCCCTTTTGACAATAATTCAGACATCTGCTAAAATCAAGATGTTATTTGTCTTACAATTGAAAACACAGATGAGGTCAGATCATTTGCAGAGTAACTTGAGGTAAAGGAAGCACCATAATCTTATCCACTGTGGGGAGAAATTTAGATTGAGGGAAGGCCGGCTGGCCTTGGACTCTCACCAATATCCAAGGGAGTTTTGTCACTAAACTATCCAAAAGAGAGCCTTATAAGGCAGTTTCTTCTAGAAGGCAACTCTACAGTAAACCCTAAGGGAGGCTCTAGGAACAGGACGGAAATCACATTTAAGGGTGACAGCAAATGCTTACTCCGCTTAACTATTCCAACTCAGATCTAAAGTGTAAACGAGCTTAAAAGTTGCAACATCCTCTCCCAGAAGCTTCCCCTGCTCATGTAGGTTACCTTTCAGCTCTCTAACAGAGAAACTTCAAAACAGAATTCTCCTGACTCTCACACGAGCATGGAACAGTATTCAACAATTTTTACCTGCAAGTTTTTCCTGGTGTGTAAACTAAATGTGCCTTTTGTGGCTATTTAATTCCAAGCCTTTTAATTTCATCTCCTGAAGGACTGCAGAACAATGGGGTCACACCTTCCATTTAATATCTAATTCCCAAGCCATGATGAAACATTAACTTGTTCTTTGGATTACTTTCCCCTAAAAGAATCTTAAGTCCTGTAAGACCCTTGAAGAAAGGTTGCCTGTTCTTTTCTAAAGTTGCTTCAGGTTTTCAAATCTTTTCTAAGATGCAGTGGGTAAAGTGATAAGAACCAGTGATTCACTCAACTTTCTAGAAGTTTCTGTGCTCTAGAAGGGCAACTGAGCCCAGGAAAAATTTAAGGCATTTCTATTGGGCTGGGGTAGATGCTTTAAGGTATTGATTGACTTCTGTTCTGATATGAAAGTGGAGAGAGTGAGGAATGGGATTTTGGGGTTGACTGGGAAAGAGTCTCCTGACACGAAATGAGCAAGTTGGCTGTAATTCGGGAGCAGGAGCAAGTGATGTTAGGGCCCTTTGTGAGGCATCATTTAGTAAGAAAAAAAGCACAGTACAGGCTTTTCACTTCCAAGTAACAAACAGCCTGCCATGGCAGGTTAGGACCCTGGATTCAACAATGTGTCTAAGATCTGGGACAGAAACTAAGGATCCCATGAAGAAGGAGTCAGCAACTCTTGCCAGGATTTCTGTAATAGCTTCCGAATGGGAGTCCCTGACCAGTGCTGCCCTCTTCCAATCCATCCTCAAAAGGGCTGCCAACAGAAATTTCTTAAAAGCACAAATCCAATGACATCACTCAATGGCTCCCACTGGTCCTGTGATAGTGTCTAAACTCCCTCACTGGCCACAAGGCCCTTTGCTGAGTTCTGCCAAGTGTCCAACTGCTATCTCTGCTCTCCCTCTCCATGAGGCAGCCCCATGGAACTATGTGCTATTCCTTCTGCTCCTAATGATCATCTCACTTCCCTCTAGCCCTACGCCAAGCTCCCTGCTAGCTCTTCTCCAGCCAATTCCTTCCCATCTCTCTTCCAGGAAGTCACTCCTGGTGCTTTCTCCACAAGTCTGGGTTAAGAACCCCCTCTCCTGGCCTCTCTGACCATCTTTGTGGAATGACAGTGGTAGTTTAGTGAAGTATCACACGGACTTGCATTCCCCCCATTACCCTTTGACACAAGATGAGCCAGCCCACTAACAATTTCATTTAATTTTGGAACCCTCTGTTTCAACTTTCAATAAAATTCTACCATGCTAACACCAGTTACATGAGTGTGTTTTTCCACACCACCAAGCAATTCTCCAACACTAGCTGGGTATCCTACAATTCAACTCAATTCTGACACTATTTACTTAGAGAAAGCATCAGATCACACAGATTAAGAGCTCACAAGACTGTTCCACCCTCCATTTGATATGCCAATCATCAATCCAGGTTGTCACCTGTGCTTCTGACCAAGTGGCTATAGATTGGAGGTTCCGATGACCCTGTTCTTGGGTTTGATTAATTTGCTAAAGTGACTGACAGGGTTCAGAGAAACTTTACATACTTATTAGATGAGCAGTTTATTATAAAAGGATATAACTCAGGAATAGCCAGATGGAAGAGATGCAGAAGACAAGGTATGAGGAAAGGACACAGAGCTTTTATGCCTTCTCCAGGGATGCCATTCTCCCAGCACCTCCACGTGTTCAACAACAGGAAAGCTCTTGGAATACATCCTTTTGGGATTTTAATAGAGGCTTTATTAAATAGGCCCGATTGATTAAATCATTGACTCATTCAATCATTAGTGACTGAACTCATCTCCAGCCCTTCCTGCCTCCAGGGGATTGGTGAAATGGGACTAAAAGTTTTCACCCACAAATTACATGATTGGCTCCACTGACAATCAGCCTCTTCCCTTAGGTGACTTAGAGGCTTTCCAAAAGTCACCTCATTAACTCAACAAATGATACCCTGTTTGTTCTCAACACTTGGGAAATTCCAAGGGTTTTCATCCATGGCAGGAATGGATGAAAATCAAATATATAATTTCTTATTATAAATCCCAATGTCACAAGTTCATAAATTCATTTAAAAAGCCATTTAAATGTTATCAACATAAAAATGAGCCTAAAATGAACTTCTCAAAGAACATATGTTTAAAATCTATCAAAATGAGTTTCTGAAAATTGAAATCTTCACTGAAGCTTTTTTCATTTACAGAACAGTGTCTGTTGCTCTGTACTTAATTCTAACCAGCAAGGGGATGTAGACATGCTGAGATCTGGAATGGGGGTGAGTGACCAGCGAGCAGAGGATGGGAAGATGAGTCAATGCTGAATGGACTTCAAGAGGGCAGAAGATGCAAGGAGAGCAGACAGACAGGCAGGAGAGTCAATTGCCTGCCTTCATTTCCAAATGGGAAGGCATTTTCTTAAGAGCATTCCTTTGTTTAATCAACAGATATTTATGAAGCATCCAACTATTAGCCGGCCACCGTGTTTATGAAGAATTATAAGATGGAATCCCTCTTGTAGGATGTTCCCAGTCCTGTGGAGGAGACAGACATTCAAAGAGCACTTTGGAGGCAGTGAGGAGGTGCTATATTAACTAACTGGCAGAGCGTGTTTTCCACTCAGGAGCTCTGCTCCCTTTGCTAAAATCCTCACATGGGTCCTCTGTATGGCTCGGCCCACCCCACTTAATACTGCTCATCCATCCCTCATTTCTATCCTATTTCCATGTTGTACATTCTTCACAGCATATATGATTCATATATAAACATATCTGTTTACTTGTTTCTGTTCAAAGTTCATATTACCTGACATCACGGAGGTATCCTGTCTACCTATTCAAGGCTGAGATTAGACATGTACCTGGCAAATTCACATATTCATTAATTCAACATATTTTTAAAACATCTACTAATGCCAGGCACTGATCTAGGTTCTTGGGGACAGATCAGGGAGCTAAAATTCCCTTCCTCAGGGAGCTTACTTTCAGGTTGAATAATGACAACAATAAATATTCATTGAGTTCTTTCTATGAATAATCTTCACAAATTTGACTCTTCATAACAAGTCTATGAGATAGGTATGATTATAATCCCTTTAGGTGAGAGGACTCAGGCCCAGGGAAGGTCAAGTACCTTGCTCAAGGCTAAGTGAGTGGCAAAGTTAAGATTCACACTCATGGAGTCTTGTTCTAGAGCTTGGAATCCTGTTATTCTGCTCAAATACCTCTTACTTACAGTATGTGCAGTATGTGTGCAATAAATATTATTGAAATAATGGTTGGAAGAGCCAAAGAAGGACAAGGACATCACTAGGGATTGGGAGAGTCAAGGAGCTTCACAGAGAAAGTGACACTTGCTGATCCTTGAAGGCTGAGGTCAAAGGGTGGAGTGATAAGTGAGGGTGAGAATGAGGATGTAATTGCAAATAACAAATATTATGGCTAGACTATAAAGGGGGATGGAGAGAAGAGGCCAAAATAATAGAGTTACTTTGAAGAGCCTCGTATGCCCTGCTAGGTAGTTGGAACTTGGTCCTAAAGGTACTAACAAGGGAGACCTTTAAGAATGAGTTTTGATCATAAGTGAAAATTAATTCCAAGAGAAAAAGGTGGGATGGGACCTAAATGGACCAAGGTGACTGACATGGCATGACCGCCAAGGCGCTCAGATTTAAATGAACAGAAAGTATAACCAAGAACTAGAATTGAAAGAGCACCACATTCTCTTCCAACTGTGAGATTTTATTATACATCTCAGCTTCTCTGTAAGAACTTTCTATTAAAATTAAATCCCTTCTTCAGGTTACTTGTGACGTCAGGAAACTCAATAAGATCTAAGGGCAGTAAATGCACGATGACAGTTTCAGGAGTTAAGATTATTGGCTCATTACTTTTAAAACAGATTTTCAAGATGTCTTTGCCCCTTATACAGAGGTACAAAAAACAAGCAGACCAAGATCTCTCCCAAGTAGGTGGGCAAGGGGTGATCTCATAAAACAAAAGGAAGACTGGGAATGGCAGGGCTCCAGTAAAAGCACTCAGGGAAGTGAGTCTGCAATTTGCACGAGTATTTACTTAATCAGCAAGACCAGATCTATTTTGTGTATCTCTGGCTCTATAGCACCTAGCACAGTGATGACACATGTTAGAACCTACAATTAATTCAGCATCTATCAGACTGACACAAAAGAGTTCAGATTGAATCCTACCATTGTGGCTGAGTCCCACAAGGCCACCTCCCTTTCAATATATCACAAAGCTTAACTCAAGTTTCTTCTGAGGGTAGAAACAGTTGGAGGAACCTAAAAAATGCATTCCCTATTCTTTATATAGCCCCAGTAATAATTGGCACAGAAGTAAATGGCATTACATTGGGTTTGTTTCTGTAACAGTCAAAACACATTCAGGAATCAGGAGCAATAATATTAGGAAATCTGGTGTTAGACCTCTTTGTGTCTACTGTGGAAAAGTACCCTGGTAGACTTCACACTTTTTCCTGCTCTCTCTGGAATTCTCCTATAAATGGTCCCAAGCATTTGACTCAATATATCTAAATTTAGGTTCAGAAGAAAAGGCTAATTTATGTCAAACTTTCCAGTTTTACATGCTATTTCTCTTAACATTTTCCAAACCATAAATAAAAACCAGATCTGTACCCTCATGGGGCTTGCAGTCTGGAGAGATGCGGAAGGGCTGGGTGTACATGGTAATGAGGTTATATGTGTAAGACCACAGGTATACCTCATTTTATTGAGTTTTGCTTTGCTTGTACTTCACAGGTATTGGGGTTATTTTTTACAAATTGAAGGCAGGCTCCTCCACCTGAAAAATCATTATGACTTACTTTATTTTGGTGGTCTGGAACTGAATCTGCAATTATCTCCGAGATATGCCTGTAGTTCCACATGACTATCAGTCTCAGATACAGGCTAGAATTGACAATACTTACTCACCAAGCTAACCTTTTGCTCTGATAAGGCAAGCACAATGTTTGGAAAGACTACGGGGAAAATTCCACTTGGAATGTTTATAAGAAAATCTCAATATTTGGAATGAATTCTTAAACTATGCACATTTCTCTTTCTTGATGTGACTGATAAATTAGATCCAAAGCAAAAAGTGACTGTTTCTGTTGGAAAAGTGTGTAAATTATTTTGGGTTTTGATTTTCTAAATCTAAGGTAATGATAAATAACTGGCAGTAAGTTACACAATTTAGGGCTTTCAAATAGTGAACTCTGAAATTAGTGACATATGACCTGTTAGCATACAGACTTCTGGGAAAAGCTCAAGAAAAGAATTATTTGGAAAGTTTGGAGAAAGTCTGAGCTGTGCTAAAGAAGCAACTGCTTCTGTCATTTCAGGAGAACTATTTCCCTCCCTTTTTTTATGTTGGCTGGGACCAGGGGAAGGACTGCCAGAGTTGGATTTCTAACTTTCCCTTGAAACTACTTCCTATGGAAAATGTTATTTCAGGCATTAGAGTTAAAAATCTCTCTTTCAAATCCTTACTCTTTTTCCCCTTTCACTTACGGCATGATTGTACTTGTTTGGAATAAAATAACCTCAAATATAACCTCAAAGGCATTCCTGCTGAACAGTGCGTTCTAGGGACAAATTACACAGAAACAGAACAAGAAAGAAAAATAAAATGTCATAAGTTTCACAATATAAACTGCATCCATCATAAAAACATTCTCAAAGAGTCTGTATTTTCCCCCATAAATAATTACCTAGATTACTGTTTAAGAATCTGTAATTTCCAGTAAGTGAATTATTTTCTTTAATATATTAAGAAACCACAAAATCCAATTTTTATAATTCTTGCAATCCAGCCAATTATACATAGGACAATTTGCTTCTGAAAATCCTTACTTTGTCTTTCATTGTTAAACTCCTTCCCCTTATTTCGTGATTTCACCTCTATCTATACACCTAAGCCAAGAAGAAAAGGACAATAACATCTCTGGGTTCCCAAAAGAGTTGGGCTCGCGTTTGCGAACATTTGCCAACTGTTAGCATCGTTTGGGTGAGCTCTTGGGATGCGGGAGTCTGAGATAACGCAAAATCTCTTCAATATGCATGGGGTGTCCGGAAAATAATCCAGCCATAAATGCCTCTTTTCCGAACGGCACTCGTATACACGCCGGCCTCTCAAGTCCTCATTTTCCTAGCATTCCCAGCAAACTCTTAAAATAAAACCACCAAAAAGAGAGAAGGGGAGGCGTCGCCCATCCTCGCCGGCACCCTCTTGGTGGCCAGCTCCTCAGGGGCCACTGTCCCCAGGGATGCCAACCAGAGGAGTTGCGGGAACCAGCGAGGGGCCCTGTTGGGTCTGACCCGCCAGGGGGCGCCCAGCTCTCCACGCGCGCGGGCCGGGGTCGGGGGGCGGATCCGAGAGGAAAGCGCTCGTGCTCACCTTGCTCGCAAGTGCCCTTGCTGACCTGGGTGATGGCCTTCTCCCCGCGGCTCTCGGCCCTCAGGCTGGCGGCGCGCAGCTGGCACCCGCTAGGGTAGGTGATGCCGTCGCTGCCGCACACAGGATAGCGGCTCTTACACACGCACACGCCGCTCACCCCTGGGCCGCCGGCTGCTGCCCCGGCTTTACCCTTCCGCCTCTTGCGGCTCTTCACGCACTCCATGCCCGGCGCGCAGTGCCCCCTGCCGGCGCCGCCGCCCCCGCACGGCTCGCCTTCGCCGCGGGCGCACACCGGGCAGCAGCCGCACGCGTCGCGGGTTTCTCCCAGCGGGCAGCCCCGCGGGGGCAGGGGCGGGCAGGCGGCCGGCTCGCAGGGGCCGCAGGTGTCCGAAGAGGAGGAAGAGGAGAGGGGCAGGAACAGGAGCAGCAGCCCGGCGGCGCTTAGGAGCAGGGCGCGCAGAGGCGGCCGCTCCATAGCTAGACGTGGTGTTGGCGGCAGCGGGAGCGCGAGTGAGCGGGACCTCGCCGGCCGGCGTCTTAAACGGGGCACCACGCCCGGCCTGGCCGCGGGAACCACACCCCGGGGCGGCGAGAGCGCGGCCGCCCCGCCCGCGACCGTGGGGCTCGAGTGCGCTCCTGCTGGCAGGGCTGGGTGGGGCATTCGCGCGGGCCCGGGGCGCTCGGGCTCACGCCCGCTGCGTTGGGCTTTGGTCTCTGAGCGCACCCTGGGGATCCTGCTCACACCACTGCCCTTGCCCCGTGGGCTGCTCCGTGGTGCCTCGTAGATCGCGCACAGTGAGAATGGCTTCCTCACCCTCTGGTTCCTTGTGTGTTTCTCAGTCCAGATACTTGTATTTCTTCACAGCGAGGACTTTGAACTGACCCAGTGTTTAATCCATTAACTTCTCTGTGGGCCCAGAAGAACGGAGAATACTGATTACTCTGCTGTTGAAGTGCTTTTAAAAACGAATTGTTTTTGTGTCCCCGTTGGCTACAGGCCCCATGTGGACTTGGGTGCCAGCTAAAAGGAAAAGTCGTTGCCAACCACTCCCCTTTCTGGAACCCTCATAACTGCCTCCTCCCCCTCTGCTTTCTTGCCAAATCAAGTTTTAAGCATGAATACTGGAATTCACGTGAGAGCTGTGCCATTGTCTTGAATTTACACTAAGTTGTGTTGGACGGCCACCAAACCTCTCCGGAGAACTGAGCTGGGGTGTCACTGAGGACCTAAAGCACCCCTAATTTCATCAGCAAACCTGTGAGGTTTTTTATGTAAATGACCAACAATTCCTCCTTAATCCTTCTGTAAAGAACTCTATAAACTCAAAGCCTCTTTGTCCAGGAATATCAGTCCTTCACACTCCTCCTATTTAGACTGTTAAGTTGCCTCCGTTTTTATTGACCATAAAACACTGGAGTGTGCATGATTCTCTGTAACATTTTAGTTCTTTTTTTTCTTGGCATAAATTGAAGGATTTATAGGATTTTAAGCTAACTCAAAGTGTGTGGTTCACAATGTCATCAGCAATATATAGATGTCACTCTCACCAGAGTCTTTCTAGGATTATTATTGTAAACTTTTTTGAAAAATTAAATAATCACAATATTGAGGGAATAAAACAAGCATCCTCTTATTCAGAAAACCTGGCACTGCTTTTTGGTTTCTCCTTAATGTGATCTGGAAGAGTGGTACTTTTTTTTAAAAAGTTCTTGTTGACATGACAGTTGTTTAAAAAACAATGAAAATTCTGTGGACAAAAAAGGGGCCACATACTAAACCTGACAGCTTAGGGGAAGCCAGCATGGCAGGCCTTCAAACTCAGAGACTGAAATGAAGCATAGGGTGGTCTGAAGGTTAAAATTCCTAACTAAAAGTGGGTGGTGGCAGGTGGTCACATCCGTGGCCTGTAGCTTCCTTGACAAAGGTCAATCTTTAAGTGAGCTTGTCTATTGTCTTTTTTGCACCTAAAATAACATACCCTTGGATGTCAGAGTAATCAATCCCTTTTTCCAGACTCCTCAGGGCACAATCTAAGCCTGAGACTGGAGAACCTCTCATTGTCATCTTGCTCCCCAAATACCATCTCTGGGTGCTACAAAATGTTAATTATTTACTAGCCTGTACCCACTAATGTAAAAGTAGTATGCGTGTTTCCATTTTATTTTTTAATCCAATCCTACAGAGTTCCACACTTTGCTTTCTCCTACCCCTTAATCTACCACCAATAGATTTTATGTAACCTTCCTTACGGCTCCTCCTTTGATTTTTGGGCAGGATGTCCAACCTTTTGGCTTCCCTGGGCCACATTGGAAGAAGAATTGTCTCGGGCCACACATAAAATACACTAATGCTAATGACAAGGTCCTTGCATAATTTTTGTAATGTTTTAAGGAAGTTTATGAATTTGTGTTGGGCTGCATTCACAGCCATCCTGGGCTGCATGTAGCCCGCGGGCTGCAGGTTGGACAAACATGTAATCTAAGGTATATATAATAAGCTGCAAAACTCTCATTCTCTGGAGCATTTTCTTAATCTGTTGAGATTTTGCTTCCTGGCAATTGTCGTCAGTTTGGTTCAAATAAACCCATTAAAGTTCTTTATGGGTTTGGATGTTTTCTTATGTCAACAAGACTTTAGAGCAGAAATTTTCCAATTATTCTTGCTTTTGTCCACACTAAGAGATACAGTTTACATGACATAGTATACAGTCTCAAATTGAAAGAAATGCAGAATGTACTCTGGTATCCTATTCTATTTCAGTTTTATTAATTTGCTGGTCAAGGGCCACTAAGTTGGTTTCATGACCTACTATGATTATGTGTCATAGTTTTAGACTCTCCAGAAATCAACCATGAGATGACGATTCTAGTTCAAGTAGTTTAGCTGAAAGGCCATGGCAGGACACACCAATTGGGAGGCAGGGGTGGCGGTAGGGAGTGAGCAGGAAGGAAGATAGCTAATGAAGACAATTATCAAGTCATCTCCAGGCAGAGTGGGCTCTGCTGCCCAATAAGACCTCAGGCTCGACAAATTGTGTGTGTGTGTGTGTGTGTGTGTGCGCACGTGCGTGCGCGTGTGCGTGGTCATAGGGGCCTTGCTAACAGCTACAACACTAAGGGCTGCTTGCCAGAGTGCTTTTAAACCCTGCATGGAAGCCATCAGTAAGAACAGAAGCAGGTGGGACAGTAGAGCCCCTTTGGGGGCCCCTCAGTGCCCAGCAAGTAGAAGAGCAAACAAGGTTCTCATCACTGATGGAGTCGTCTGGGCTGTGTGATAGCGCCTACAGGGAGAACTTGAAACTAGGAAGAGAACTCCTTCCTTCCAATAAAGGAGTTCTTTGATATCTCCCTTCTTCCCAGAAAGAAGATAGTGTCACCCATTCAGCTTCAGTTCCAGTGAGATGAAGAGCCTAGATGTGGGGACAGGATTATATCATCCGCAAGTAGAGTGAATTTTACTTCTTCCTTTTTAATCTGGATGTCCTTTATTTCTTCTTTTCTAACTGACCTGGTGAGAACCAGCAGTATAAGGTGGAATAGAAGTGGTGAGCGTGGGCATCCTTATTCCTGACCTTAGAAAGGGTTTCCACCTTTCACCATAAGTATGATGTTACCTGTGGGTTCTTCATAGGTGGTCTAGTTCCAGTTTGTTTAAGACTTTTGTCATGAAGAGGTGTTGGATTTTGTCAAATGCCTTTTTTGCATCTATTGAGATGATTGATAAAGAGGTATTTTATGCTATCAATTTGGTGTATTATATTAATTGATGTTTGAATGTTTAAGTTGTATTCCTGGGGTAAATACCACTTGGTTGTGATGTATAATCTTTTTTAAAATAAGTATCTGGATTTGATTTGCTAATATTTTGTTGAGGATTTTCGCATCTATGTTCATAGACGATATTGAACTGTGTAGTTTTCTTTTTGTGTGATGTGTTTGGTTTTGGTATCAAGATAACAGTGGCCTCATAGAATGAGTTAGGAAGTGTTCCCTCATCTTCTGTTTTTTTCTTTTTTAGAAACACTTGTGAAGAATTAGTATTAATTTTTCTTTAAATGGTTAGTAGACTTTACCAGTGAAGCCATCTGGGCCTGGGCTTTTTATTCATGGGAAGTGTCTTGGTTACTACTTCAATCTCTTGTTATAGGTCTGTGTTAGTTTGCAAGGGCTGCCATAACAAAATACCATAGACTGGGTGGCTTAAATAACAGAAATTTATTTTCTCAGAGTTTTGGAGGCTGTAAGTCCAAGATCAAGGTGCTGGCAGGGTTGGTTTGGGTTCCTCTGAAGACCATAAGGGCAACATCCTCTCCCCATTTCAGACAAGGTGCCACCTACAAAATACCGAGCACTCCCTCCCTCACTAAACAGGACTGCTACTTTACAAATTATAACTTTATAATGCATGTCTTCCTTCCCTATAGGTAAGATTTATTGTGCTACCCAATCATAGAATTGTCCCCACCCAAAGTCAGCTCTTGCTTCCTTAAATCTTCCCCAGAATGATTCAACCGATTCCATAATAGGTTCTTTCTAACACCCTCTTACTGAGACACCCTCTTCCTATGATGAGGAATGGTGGTCTTTGGATGAAGGACAATGGCACATGAAAGATTTGCCTTTCACCTCCTTCTCTTTTATCATACTCCAGCCCCAATCCACATTATATTCCAAACCCTCTGCTGAAGGGTCCTTAAACCTGGCAAGCACCCTTCTTGGTGGGGCATCTCCAAGACTTCTCAGGTCAGCACACTTTAGAGGCATCTGTGGGAAACCCATGGTGCCATGCAGCCTGCCCTGCTGTGTCCCTCTGTGCTCTGCCTCCCCAGCAGATCTGTCTAACTGGAGAATGGAATGTTTTGCTCTTTTATCAGTGTTTGTGATGCAAACTTTATGGTATGTTAGGGTCACCCCCTCACTTGGCTTCTTTGGGTGGCGGTGGGGGAACAGGCATAGGAGGGGAGGAGAAACACCCTGCCTCCTCCTCTAGGCTCTCATTCGCCCCCAACCTACACATGTAGAAGGGGGTTAGTGTGCGGGGTGGGGTTGGTTGTGGTAGGTCCATTGAACACCGAGGAACATTCTGATTCTTTTTTAGAATGTGGGGACACATAGCACCTGTAGTTTTGGGTCATGGATTGTCATGCTATTTCCAGGCAAGGGAAAAGTTGTTTAATTCAATAGTCTGTTACGGTACGTTTATTTTTTATCACCTTTATCATCATTTCACTTTTTTCTCCTCTCCCTCCTCCTCCTCCATCATCAGTAAGTATTGTCAGTGGTGGGGTGGGGTGTGGATGATCATCCCAGCCAAGATAAGCAGCATGTGAAAAGGAATGAAGCAAGTGGAAATCATTTTGACACATTCCAGCAACCTGAAAAAGTCCAACACAGCTGAAATAAGGTATCCATTGTGAGAAACGGGGAGAAATGAGTCTAGAGAGAGGGCAGATGCCAGATGCCCAGAGCTTTGCATATCATGCCCAGGACTTTGGACTGGAGATTATAGATGACAGTGAGCTATTGAAGGATACAGGAAGACACAAGATCAAGATTGCAATGTAGGAAAGTCAACACAGAAGAGAGGAATGGATTTCAGCCTCACTTGCTCCCTGAGCTGGGTGCCCTTATGCAGTGTGCAAACGGCACAGACTTACAGGGAGGCCCAACCTGGTGCTAACATTGTGTCTGGGAGAGAATTGGCACTCAATTAAAGTTTTGAAAAAGTAAATGGATGGAAGGGAAGATCAGTTGGGCAGCTACCACTACCCTCCACTGCCAGTTGCTACCTACTACCTTTCAGGTGGGAATCAGTGAGGACTTGAAGGTGGCAATGGGAATGGAAGGAATGGACAATACCATTTGTTGTTCATCCTGGACGCTTTAGGGAGCAAAAGGTTACACTGTTCATAATTATACTGGGACAACAGCCATAAGTCAGGATCGTCCTGGACAACAGGGACATATGATCACCCTAAATAGAAGGGAAGGGATGGGTGAGAGATCGTTAAGAAGTAGAATATCCAGGCCTTGGAAAGTAACTGTGAGGGGAAGTCGAGAGAAACCTCTAATCACTATGTTGTGCACTTGAAACTAATATGATGTTTATATTGGTTGTCAACTATAATTGAAAAATTAAAAACAATTAAAATCAGAGAGAAACCTCCAAATGCCTTGCATGGGAGCCCAGATGAAAGCTTGATTTAGGACATGCTGATTTCTTTACAAAACCAGGTTGATTCTTTTTGGACTCTTCTAGAAGGGGAAGGGGGCTCCTTAGTGACCATCACACAGAAGTATTGCAGGGCATTTGACTTAGAGTAAGCCCTTGATATTTGTTTTCTTGATCCATGTGCAGTCCCTGGATAAAATCTCATTGTTTAATAAAGGAGAGAAACTGACTTCTTATCAGCATTTTGTATCTGATCTTTCAAAAGAGTTATCGCTATGCAGGGAAATAGCTAATGATATAATTGAAAAGGCATTAATAGCCTCTAAAGTTCAATATTTAGAGACACAGAACTTGAAGTACTCCCTGGGAGTCATTTAAAGCTAGATGATGCTGAAGCATGCTGTTAGCCCTGATCATCAGTCGTTAGGGCACAGAGATACCTGAAGAACTCTTAGAGATCAACAAGGAAGATGGTCTCTCTTATAGTCTTCTTTATTATTTGACAGCCTTTCAAGATTCCAGAAGGTTGCAAAGAAAATTTAGATTTAAACTCTAATCCTTAGTATGCGGTATCTGTCATGGTAGGCTGTTAAACTTCTAGGAGCTTCGTTTCCTGGCTTAAAAATCATTATTTTCCACTTTAACTTTGAAGTAACACAGACTTTTACATTTGCGTTCCCTCATAAAATAAACTAGAGAGAGTTGTTCCTTGGGCCAAGTAGAAAGAAATCTTTTTGGGTTATTTCATAATTAGGCTCCATCCTCTTTTGTTATGGAGGAAATGATCTGATCATTTGCTAGTAAATGATGCAGTGTCCCCAGATTAATCTTCCAGTCGCCTGATTGAGTAATTCACCTTGGCAAGTAGAAAAATAAAATATAAAAATTGTCTCCTCGTCAGGATTGTTTCTCCTGAGCACACCGAATCCTTCCCTTGTGAACAGATCCTTGCGGGTGTTAACATGCTGAGTAAACATCAGATGGTTTTTTATTTTTTTAAGGCTTGTTAAGGGATTAGAATAACAATTATTCCTTTCTCTGATGCTAAAGATTTACTTTTTAAAAAGCTGATAACCAAATGACATGATTGTTGCTTTATTTACTCCTGGCTGGTTTGCCAGCCTCTTAGGGGCATAACAAGCGAATTCCAGTATGGTCACGACCTACAGCTCTGAAGCTTCAAATCCACATTCCTTAATGCTAACCTCCCTCCCTCATTAGGGCTTCTTATAGCATTAATGTTTAATAAAAATACTTGCTTTTTAAGAGAAATGCTGATGTGCCAGAACAGAGGGAATACTGGAAAAATTTAAGTCCCTCTTCTTTTTTGATTCTTGTTGAGTGCAATTTTTAGGGGTGCTCCAGGTTTAAAGGTGAAATGTTTGTCCTCATGTTACCTGACCTTGGGTCCTGGAAGCCCATGAGATGCACTGGTGGTTGGCCTGAAAGTCAGGGCCTTCGTGGGGACGGGAGGTTCCTCAGTGATTTTCTTATTGCAGAAAAAGTGATTTTGGGGATGGTTTTTTTTTTCCGGGGGTGGTTCCCTGGCTGGGAATCGAACCCAGGCTGCAGTGTTGAGAGCACCGAAGCCTTAGCCACTACACCACCAGGGAACTCCCGAGATTCTCAAAAGAGGATACAACTTTAAGAGAAAGGAACTAGCATCTGCTTGGCCCTCGGTGAAATCTCTCATAGTTCTGTGTGTGGTCCCAGAACTCAGGAATTCTGAGCCTCCAGCATGGGAAGTAGACCCAACTGTGGTGTCCTACTAGGTGTGCAGCAAGAGTGTTAGGAAAGCCTTTGTGGTGGCAGTGACTCCTGTGTGGGAAACCTTCCACCTCTTTAGCCATGGAAATGAGATGACAGACATACTTGTACATAGTCCAGGAATTTGGCTTAATGTGGGAAAGTGACACTCTCTAGCTTCAGGTGCCTCTCAGAAATCATTTTGTTAAATCTTTTCTTATTATGTTCTGAATGTAATTCTATACCACAGCATTCTCCAGAAGAGGTTCTTGGGGGGGGGGGGGAAGCTTTTCCCAGGTATAACAGCATTAAACCAATTGGAACATAGAAAATTCTTAATCTGGGCCTCCTGCACAGCCACATAATCGAGGGTTTATACCCAAATAAATATGGTTGATTCACTACCCTCGATTTGTTAAGCAGAATACCCAACTTTTTACAATTTTCTTTATAAAGCATTTTAAAACCTGTCCTCTAGCTATATACTCCACCTTTCTCCTTTGACCTCTCTGGTCTGCCAGACTGAAAGACTTGTGGTTCCTTGGATATGCCATCCTCTTTAGACTTCTCATGTGTTTTCTTCTTTCTGGAATTCCCTGGAGAACCTGAGCACCTACCTCATCCTAAGACCCTGTTTTCTTCCTCTGGGATGGAATCCTGCCTCCTTTGCCTGCTTCCCTTCTGGGAGTTGGCTTGCTTCTAAACCCCAGCCAAGTCTGGGCTCCCGCAGTTCGCAGCCAGGTCTGTCTGAAACCCGCCTGCCTGTGTAGATCTCAGTGCATTGTCTGCTCCAGAAGTTCAGTTCCTTCTTGTTGGGCTTCTCTGGGTTGGCTGCTCATTTGGACTGCTTTCACTCCTATGTGTCCTATTCTCCACATCCATGTCCATACCCCAGGCACGCTCCCCCACAGCCTCTCTAGCTGGACTGGCCCAGAAGAACTTCCTTCCTCCCAGACTTTCCCAATCCATCCATCCTGCCCTGCTCTGCCTTTGCCAAACTTTTGCTCTTTCCCTGAGGAGTTTTAGGATAGGAGGAAAAATAAACTATGACAGGGCTTGTTTGGAATTTGGCTGTCTGAGTCTTGTTCTTCTCTTCTTTTAGGGTCTATTTTTAAAACTTGTAGGGCTCAGGGAAAACAAAACACAGAGGGCTAAGGCATGCTGCTCTGACCTGCAGAGCATCCTTGCTGATCCTTCAGGTCTCAGCTCAGACATCTCTGTCTGTGGGAAAAGCCTTCTCTAGCCCTCAAGGCTGGTGGAGGGACCCCTTCTGGTTAATCTCCAGCTTAGCTTTATTGTACTGTATGTAACCACCAGGCTGTCCAATCTCAGGATAATGACTAGCTTTAAAAACTGATTTGCTATTGCATATCTCTAGCAATCAGCCCAACGGTGCATGCATGAGTGAATGGATGAATAAATGAATGAATCATTTCTCTATTCATCTTCCACTGGTTAGGTCTCTGTTGCCTAAGATATCTTCAGATAGTTGCCATATCATCTTCAGATTTATTTTTTAAGGGGAGGGCAATCCCTTTCTTCTCTTATTCCAGTTTCCACACTTTCTAACTGTATGACCTTGAGTAATTTAACCTCTCTGTGCCTCGATTTTCTCTTCTAGAACATGAGGATAAGAGTAGTACCTAACTCATAAGGTTGTAGGGATAGCAAATGAGCTAATACACACAGAACACTTGAAACAGCACATAACTAACCCTCAATAAATGTTATTGTTTATTCAGTTTTTTCCTGTGCTTTTCTTGGTGTTTTCACAGTATTATTAAACTAATAATGACTTTGTCAAAATTGATCAACAGGGTAAAAGAAATTACTTGTTGAACCTTCCCTTCTCACTCAGTTAGGGGGGATCATGTAAACACATCTTTATTTTCCTTTTTCTTTGCTCCTGCATTTGATTCCTCCCATGTTTTTTGGAGGGACTAGGATATTGATGAGGTAGGTGGGTACTCTGCTGTGGCCCTTCAGGTTAAATGGTTTTGAAGGCCACACTTAGACTATGAGAGATACTGCATGTTTGCCTTATGTTTGAAAATCTTTCAACAGTTTTACCAAAAAATTGTAAGAAAATCCTGTGTGAACACTGACAAAGTTAAAATGGTGATTGGGACAAAAGGGAAAATCATTTGTGTAGTGCAGGTCTTTTTTGTCCAACTTGTGAATACGTCCAGGTTGGGTCCCTGAGCCCCTTGCTGTGCGAACGTCTCTGGGAGAGGAATGCTTCCAGAAGGGCGCAGCCTCCTCTGGGCCCCTGGGGTTCCTCAGGTTCACAGTTGCTACTTTAGGATCCACCAAGATTTGGGGATCCTCCTTCCTTATTCTTTTAAAATAAACAATAAGGTTCTAAAGCATCAAAGGTTTTTTCTTTTCTTTTTTTCTTTTTATTGCTCTTTAAGTCTCTGTCTGAAAATAGTAAATGGCATTTGAATATACCCCACACTGGTTTCAGCCTCATGCTGGTGAGATACGCTTTTTGTTGTTGTTGTTGCTGTTTTTCAAAAGGTTAAGTAGTTCTAGTCCTTCACTTTTGAGGGCAAAGTGGTCACAGAGAGTTCTGCTCACTAAGTCTGATTCAAAGGGGGTTGGGGGACTGTTTTACCCCTTGCTTTTATCATGACACAGCAGGGTTGATGCCCAGTCTGAATTTAATCACCCCGTTTGAAGCTGGTTCATAGATAAGCCCACCTCTGCTCTATAGTAAGCAACATTGAACAGCAAACTGGCAAAACTATTGTGGGGAGAGGTGTTGCTCAGGAGTCTCGCAGGCACTATGATTACCTGTTGTAATATTGATATTTTTTTTAGAAAATATGCTTGCAGATCTCAATGTAACTTTCTTAACATACATAGATTCTCAATTCCATCTTTTCTTCCCAAGAGAGGAAGTATTACTAATTTCATGGTAAGCAAGTGTGTGTATGTGTGTGTGTGTGTGTGTGTGTGTGTGTGTGTGTAGTGGGGGAGGGGGTGGGCAGTGGGTTTTAGGAATTTGATCAGGCAGTCTCAATAAGAAAAGCCAGTGGGCTTAGGACATGCTCTGTCATTCTAGTCTGAACAATGGTGGAGATGATGGTTGTATTAGTTTTCTACTGCTGCTTAACAAATCAACTTAAGTTCAGCAGCTTGCAGGATTGACTGGGTTCTCTTATTAGGCTGGAATGAAAGGGTGGGCTGGATTGGGTTCTTATCTGGAGGGTCTGAGGGAAGAATCCACTTCCAAGATCATTCAAGTTGTTGGCAGAATTTAGTTCCAGTGGTTTTAAATCCCTGCTGTCTTGCAAGCTCTTGGCCGGGTAGCTCTCTGGTCCTTATATGTGGTCCTCTCCATCTTCAAAGCCAGCAACAGCACTGTCAGAACCCTTCAGATCTCTCTGACTTCCTCATCTGCCACCAGCCAGAGAATGCTCTCCACCTTTCCAAAAGGTTCATGTGATTAAATTAGGCTCACCTGGACACTCTGCTTTTTGATTAACTTGAAGTCAGTTGATCAGTAATAATTTAGTTATATCTGCAAAATCTATTTTTGCCACCTAATGTAGCATAATCATGGGCATGACATCTGATCATATGTACAGTCTAGGAGATTAGGACAGGAAATCTTGGGTGGTCAGTTCAGAATTCTGCCTACTACAATTGTCAAATTGTCTTATGAAATGAATTCTTCACTGAAGCCAAGCTCCGTGACTTCCCTCTCTTTTGCGTGCCTGTGTACCTCACAGTTTGTTGTATGTCCCGTGTCTTATCAATGGAGTTTTTCTGTGGTTCAAAATGGGGTGCCAGTCGCCCAGGATACTGATCCCTGGTTTTATCTGTTGGCTTTGGACTTTGAGGTTTGGTGTTTCAAGAGCCCATCCTTGCTTGGACCACACAAGGAGAGAGATGAGAAGCAGACAGCAGCTGACAGACTCTGGCCAGTCTCCAGTCTTGTGTGTTTTAATGTTACAAGTAAATAAGAAATTGCTGCTTATTCACAGACCAACAATTATCTCATTAAATAACTTCTCAGACCTTCGTGTAGCCACTATGAAAGATGTTTTGATAAAGAACATCTGGTGTTGTTTTCCATGAAATATTATACCACTAAATTTTGATTAAAAGCTGATTTAAAATTTTAATCGCCTCCTTCTTTAGAAGAAGACCAAATGCAAAAAGAAAAATGTTGCTTATTTAAATTGTTTTCCCCCTCCCTTGTTGCTCTATGTTAACCAGATTCCCATTAATGACTGTTTAAAACCCACACAATTTTGAATGCCATAAATCTAGATGCATAAATAAGATTACCATACCAATACTGCTGTTCTCACTTTTTTACTATTGATACCTCATTCTATTTTATGCTTTAATTAAATCGAGTATATTTTATGTTTCAGTTTACTTTAAAACAACTGCAGTGCATATAATTGACACTATTTCATCCTTGTTAGAAAATGCTGAGTTGAATTAAACATACCAGTTCCATTTCCTCTTACATTTAATCTGTGGAAAAACTAAGATAGAAATAATATAAAATGTATTTCTTTTTCAAGTTTCCCTGATAGGTGAAAATAACTAACCACCTAGTAATTACTAATAAAGATGGAAATGAAATCTTTACTGTTAGCATAACTCAGTCTATATAAAAATAAGTATTTAGTGGTATGAAGTCATTTTATTTAGTAATTGTTTGCAAATGGTATGTAACAAATAATAAATACATCATTGTTATTCCATGTACTCCATACAAAGCATAAATCTTCAAGCATATATGTTAATAGATTTTTAACTTAAACTATCATGTTCACTCTAATTTTTTTTGGTGGGGAAATGGTATCATGCCATGTTTCTGTGGAGCAGAGCTCAGCAAACTTTTTGATAAAGGGCGACATAAGAAATTTTTTCAACTTTCCAGGCTATATGATCTCGAAATTATACAACGCTGCTGTGGTAGCACAAAAAGCAACCATAAATGATATGTAAATGATATGTAAATAAACAAATGTGGCTGTGTTTCAATAAAAGTTTGTTTACAAAAACAGGCAGCGGGCCAGGTTTGACCTCTGCTCTCAAGGATAATAACCAAACACTGGCTAATGTTCATAGCTGAGAAAAATTAATAGGTCAATTCATGAAGTAGGTCCTGATTAGGATACTTTTATCATAGATATTCCTGTGTTTGTCTTGCAAGAATTTGTCTACATTTAATCCATTGATTCCCACGTTGGAATTTCTTCCCACATCTTATATCTACTTAAATTAAGTTATTTTTGGCTTAATACAACACACATTTATGTTTTTACTGTTCTGGATGCCAGAAATCCAAACTCAAGGCACGGACAGGGCTGTGCTCGCTCTGGAGGCTCTAAGGGAGGATCCTCCCTGGCTCTTTTAGCTTCTGGTGGCTCCAGGTGCACCTTGGCTTGCCCACAGCTTGTATTTTAAGGTAGGCACCTAGGCTTATCAATATTTTCACAAGCATAAATTAAGTCAACAAATAATTACCCTGATGACGATGTGCTCTTTTCTCTTCTCTAGTGGTTTAGACTATAACTACAACATATTGATTTTACAAACACATTTGGCTTAAATCAGGCCAGACTTTGCCAGTTCTCAGCTTCATACCATTGTATTTTAGATTTAGTGCCAGTTTTGGGTGGGAAGAGCATCAAATACAGTGAAAAAAAAACCAGGAATTGTTTCTTTAATGGAATTTTGGAAATGTACACTATTATTTTGCTAATAAAAAAACAGGAAAGATATTTCTCTTTGTCTTTTGTGCACGAGATTTTCCCACATACACAAATGTGCCTGAAAAAAATGTGATGGGTACCTGGCCCAGATGCATGTGATGCTCCCATAGTGCCCTTTCACCCATTGCTTTCTGTAGGCACAGCCTTCTTACTGAGAGTAGTTACCAAGTTCTGGGTCAGTGGCTTTGTGGCAGAGTAGCTGCCTCCAGGTCTGTAGTTGTTGATACAAATGTTACTTATCAAGAACCTATTGCCTCAGTGGAAAGCCAGCGTCTGGGCATGTTACTTTTCAGAGAAGTGCACGTTTGGCCTGCCAACCAACTTTCCTATATGACTGGACTGAGGGGCCCCGTGCAGAAACAAAGCATACCTCTTCCTTAAAGCACTACTATTTTGTCATGTAGGCAACACTGCCTTACATGTTTAAACCATCGGGTGTTAAATATCACTATGCAACAGGTTATGAGAGAGGCATTAATAATGCTTATGCCCACCATTTCATTGAAAATCTATTTATTTATTTATTCTAGGAATTTCTAACATGTTTTCTCTAATTCTTACAATAATATGAGGTAGGAATTATTAGCACCATTTTACTTGTATGCTAAAGGTGATCAGAGATTTTAAGTGACTTGCAGAAGACGGCAAAGTTGGTAAAGGGTGGAGTTGGGACTCACTTTGGAACCAAAGCCCTTGTCTTTCTGTTAGGATATGTTTTGATATACCTCCAGGTCAGTGGTTCACAATGGCCTCACCTCAGAGGAAGTAAGTCATAATCTCTAGAGTGGGGTCTGGAGTAGGAATTTTTCAAAAGCACCCCTGGTGACATTAATATGTAGCCAAGGTTGATAACCATTGCTCTCAGGGGTAAAATCTAGAGACAGTCTGCACTTGGGCTTATCCTGGTTGTTAAATGGGCAAAATTTAGCCTTATCACCCTGACTGCCTCTTTCCATGTCATGTACTGCAACAGCAATCTCCAGTGGCCTCTTTCAGGAGCCCATGCCCTCTACGTACACATACTCATAGCCTCTGTCTCTGGCATGGATGTCAGGCTGTAGCTCCGTGTTACAGTGAATAAGATGGGTAGGGATCTTTGTGTGGCATTTTATCATCTGGTGCTTACCTTCCTCTTGGGAAGAAGCCTGGAGTCAGTCCTTCGATAGAGGTTGTAACAAGGTGGTTTATGAGTTTGGTAAAGATGTGATTAGATCAGAATGGCAGAATCTGGGAAGGTGTGAAATACGAGTTGAATTTTGAAATGAAATTGTAACATCTACAGACTGAGAGAGGGCATTGGGCTAGCTGGGGCAAGCCTTTCTGGCAGGGAGGGAACAGCCCGAAGCAAGATCTAGAAGCAGGGTATACAGGGTAACCTAAAAAGTGTTGAGTGCCTAATCTGAGCCAGGTGTCTCATGGTGAGTGGCTCACATGCAGGGGTAGAGGATGGGTTGTACATGCGCTTGTATACCCGCGTTTGTAGTGGGGAGTAACTCTGCAAACGAGGTGTGTCCCCTCTGAAACAAGTTCCAATATCTTCTTCAGTTATAGATCCCTCTAGAGACCCAGCACTTCACATTTCCTTGGAAAGGGCAATCGATAACCCCTCCACCTTGGTCTGGCTGATTGGACCAAGGATGGTTTCCAGAACTAAAGGCATACATACATTTGCTGGCTAGAGAACCAGTCAGACGATGTCTCTTGGGAATTTGAACCACTACTCACAGAAATTTAAGTGCTGAAGGCACTGGATGTGAAAGATCATGCATTTACTGAGTGCTGACTGTCTGCCTCATGTTGTTTTAGGGCCTACAGCTGTGCTGATGTGATGTGCAAAACAAACTCCTACTCCCATTGAGCTTACATTAAAATGGGGAGATGGACAAGCAAATAAGAAAATTTCATGTGGCATTTGTCTTTCTAGCATAGACTGGGTAGCCTACAAACAACAGAAATTTATTTTCCACCATTCTAGAGGCTGGAAGTGCCAGCATGGTTGGGTTCTGGTGAGGGTCTGTTTCCTGGTTTGCGGACAGCCGTCGTTTTGTTGATCCTCACAGGCAGAAAGAGGGCTTGGTAGCTTTCTGGCCTTTTCATATCCCATCTAATTATATCCCAAAGGCCCTACCTCCAAATAACCTCAATGATGGAATTTGGTTTCAACATGAATTTGGAGAGGGGGGGGCACAAACTTTCAATCTATTGCTGTGATAAAGGCAATGGAATGATAAAACAGGGCCATCTGATAAAGAGTATTATTGGAAGAGACGGATATCAAATAAGGGTAGTCAGGGAAGGTCTTTCGAAGAAGGTGACAGAACCTAGTGGGCCTGAGTGCCGTGGCAAACAAATTGGAGAGTAGGTGATGGGAGGAGTACTGAGGGAACTAGAGATGGAGGGGCTGTGTGGTCTCTGAGAGACTTGGGGAGCCACAGGTGGATTTCTGGTTCCGTTGAGCAGGAGGTATTTCCTCCTTTGCATTCCTTCAATAGCATTTACATCCACCCCTACACACACCCCCACGCTCTTGAGAGCTAGCTTGCAAGTCAAAGGGCTTCAAATAAAAACAGGAATAAATCGAGGACCATTCCAAATGACAGGCTGCAGTTCTGGACTTTATTCTGTCTTGGCTTTTGAGCAATATAGAGTGTATCTTCATGTTCTGGTGTCAGGGAAAACATTCTTTTTTCGAGAATGGAAAGCTACTGATTGCACTGAAGCACACATTCCTCTGCCAACTGCTGGAACAAGAAAAACAACCACCACCACCCTGACTGTCAGCAATCTGGCCAGCCACCACCTGTTCACAATGCCTGTGAGACGTGTTTAGCTTAGCTAGGCAGCTTCAACAGCACCTGGGATGCAAAAACATCCTGAATTTCTCCAAACACCGCAGCAGGACTGTTTAAACAGTACGACATTCAGGAAGTAGTCATTATCTCCACACCTCCTGCATCCAGTGAGGTGTATTATTGGATGCGCTGCATAGGGGCCGCTCCAGCAAGTGCCAAGTCCCACCCGCCCCGATTTTCGATCCACATGGGTAGCTGCCAGTGGGCGATGGAGCGAGGCTGCTCCTCAGTTTGTTGGAGAGGAATTTTGGCTTGATTCTCTCCCTCTGATTGGGGTCCTCTGTGTACATCAAATGAATTGTCTGCCTCGGCACAAAAAAGTGGGTGCAAATTTACAGAGGTTGGGGAGAGAACTGGAAACAGATTGCACATATTTCCCACAGGCAGCGCTTTGGTCCATTACAAGTGGAAAAGGTAGAGTTAGGTGGAATAGACTCGTCTCTCTTCACTTGCTGGGGATATATAGCAGCCAAAACCTTGTGTCTTCTTCCCTTTATTTCCCCTTTCCTTTCCACATCTGGTAGCAATCAAAGCTGACTTTCAGAGGTAAAGAAATGGTCATCAGTTTGGGCTAGATGAGGTTCTCATCAGGGAAACAGAGGTTGGTAGTCAATACATGAGGTTTTAAAAATAGTCTTCATATTGTAACCTTTTGGTATACCCTGATGTGCACACCTATTCTTTTGTGATTTTAAACTTTACTTAAAAATCGAACCCTTTATTCAAGTGAATCTTGTACAGCTGGATTAAGAAGCTGGTCAGCTGAGCTACTTCCTAGGGAGGGAACTATAAGGCACTCTGGAATAAATCAGACTTGTGCTACTTTGAACTCAGGTTTCCACCTGCTAGTATTTTCAAAAACGTGAAAATTGTTCCTAATCCTTATGAAGTAGAGGCCCTAATGTGGAAACAAAAACAAAACTAAAGCAAACACAAACACTCTTTGATGGTGGCGGCCAACTTTGTCAGAATGTCTTTATGAGTGCAACATGCGTGAAGTTCAGTCAGTGGGCTCCAACCGACCCTAGCCAGCCAGCCCAGAGTGGCCACAGTTGGCAGCTGCCATCAGCTGAAATTCTAAAACCCAACAATGCATCACTTAGTCCTGCTCACTGAGAACAGTGATTTATTTTATCATATATATTTTAAGCCCCTTAATGTCTCCTAAAATGTATCTGGTTTGGATACATCCAGATTTACATCCCAAAGGAGAACATACATTTCAGAAAAGAGAAAGACAAAACAGGATAAAAGCACAAGAAAGACAAAACAAAAACAGGATAAAAGCACTTTGAAAAGCCACATAAGCTGCTTCCACCTCCATGAATCTGAGGGCCTGGGTGTAAGTGAATAGTGCTTTTTAGTTAGGAATAATGGAAAATCAGCGAAGTGAACGACCATTGCAAATAAGCTGAAATACTATGTTAATGACAAGGGAATGTAAATGTCCCTGGTTCTGAACATAAAAGAGTATATAATATTTTACCAACAGAAGTCAATTTCTTCCTACTCTCACTCCCTGCTCTCACCCAGTGTTTAAAGAATGGGTCCAAACAGTTAGCCAATCCACAGACCCCATGTGCCCCGGCCCAGCCTGATTAGGTGGAGTCCCCAGGAATGAGTGTAAGGCCTCTGGTTGAGGTGGGAGCCTGGGGACGCACAGCTGTGGGTCCTCTCCTCGTTCCCTACAGCTGCTCTAATGGATCATTGTCTGAGGCTTCCTAATCTTCATTCTTCTCTACATTCACTAGTCTACCCTGACTCCATTCTTATCTTTTCCAAATGCCAATGCTCAAGCAGCTCTGGCCCCTGACGGAATTCATGTTTACACAGAGAGTGGTAAAAGAAAACATAGCACAGTAGAGCAAGTTTTTGTAAAGCCAACTTTATTTGATTTAAAACATTTTCTTTCATTATGAAATAATGTGTACTCTACTTGTATGGTCGTTCAAATACTCTTTCTTCATAGAAGTGATGAGGAGAGCAGTTTTAAAAAATAATCCTGTTTGGGGGAAAATGTAAAATTGTAAAATTAGTAGCCCTGTGTTAGTCCTCAGGATTTTTATTAAAATTGTCCATGTTTATAACATTCTCAAATCTGGACAGCAGTGTTTTAAAGTACATTTATGTACCTTAAACAAGACGCTCTATGTTTTATTGAAGAAAAAGGAAACACGGGTTTTATTTCTGATTAGGAAGTTACATATGTTCATTAAAATTTTTAGAAAGTGCAGGTATGATAGAATTGGTGACATTAAAAAGTGTTTGTGTACAAGTAAACACAGCTTCCCCCACTGCTAGTCTAGACTGTTTTTTTCTGGTTCTGCAGCCTTAAACATTTCCTTAGAAAAGGGTGGAGCCTAGGATCTAGTATTCTGCTGTGCTAATTGATGAAATATGAGGCTGCATAACTGGGAGAGACCAGACTAGACTGATTTTTAATGGAAAGAGCATGGAGCTATTGGAAGAACAGAACAGACCTCAGAGCAAGTCGTTGAGTTGGGAGGGAGAAGACAGATGGAGTTTTGCTCAGAGTTGCTAAGAAAATAAAAAAACAACTTTTAAAGAAGTTTTCCCAAGATTCAAGCCATCTAATACCTCTTTCCCAGTCTCTTCAAAATAATTCTTTAAAGATTTAAATTGCTTTTCAATGTCTTCTTTTGGATTCTTTTTTATGCTAAACTGTGTTGAGACTGATTATGAAATACCCAGTTTTATTTGGGTTACAAAGAGGAAAAACAAAGAAGAAAATATAAAAAATTCATAAATCTGATTTCCAGAATTCATTAGGTTTTAGAAATATGGTAAGGATAGTTGTTCACATTTATTATCTTTGGTTCCTCCAAGGACAGCAAGCATGTCAGAAGATATGTCATGTTCTTTTCAAACATTTAGAAACGTACTGGTCTTCTTTTGCTAATGGGACCTTAGAGCCATCATTAGCTGTCTCTACTGTGATTTTTCTTTCCGATAAAGGCCTTCTGGCTGTTGCAGGTGGTGAGCAATGCTTTAGGTGAAATCTCAGAAGGATTGAGGCACTAACACCTTGCTTTTCTTCTGTGAGAATTCTCTTCCACACGGAGAATTGATCAACCGTCTTTAGTGTAAATAATTGTATGGGGCATCTAGTTCCTTTCCACAACCCTCTATATAATATACTCCTTCACAAAAACAAATAAATGGCACAAGTTTTGGAGCATAAAATGCGATACGACTTTAAAACATAGAAGCCTAAAATAGGGGCAGATCCTTACTCAAAGATGCCTTTCCAAAGCGATGGAAGGAGCCTTCCCTAGAGAAGCTTATATCTTTCTCTCATCTGGACCTAAGATGAATTCCCTTTTAGTTTCTGGAATTTCATGCCCAAATGTTTCCTTGATGTTCTTTCATATGATTATTTTTCCCTCTAGTTTTCTTCTCCCCTTCTCCCTGCACCAAACCCAAGTAAGTTTAAAATTCTTGCTGTTTGGTTTTTTTTTTTATTGTTGTCAAAAGCGGGGATTGATGTAAAAAACATTTTATGACTAAAAGTGCTTACATGAATATTATAGAGTCATTCAAAAATGTTTTTGTAGAAAAATTTTTTTGAGGAAAGAATAGAGAATAAAATGTCAGGATCCCTCATCCTGCAAGCTTCAATTTCTTCCTTTTTTTTTTGCAGACATCAAGGCCTTTCCTGCCTTCCCCTTTCTTCCCTTGTTGATTTCTGGACAGTTGCTCCTGACTTTCAGGGATCTCTTGGCACTTCTGGAAACCTTGTGTCCTCTCCCTCCCATAGCATCTGCTAATACCTTTAATATCTTCAGTTGTTTCTGTTGCAAGTTATCTCATCAGACATGTAGTCATTAGCTTCCATTTGCCCGCTATGGAACTAGAATTGGACAGAGATGCAAACATCATTGAGATCAGGGTTCCTGCTCTTGATTTAGAAGAGGGAAATACAGCCCCACATTGATTCTCTATATACAATCCCACCTAACGTCTGAGCTCTGTCCACTGTGCTGTGCCACCTCGGCTTGGCCGGAAGGCTGAGGAGCAAGTCCATCACAGTGTGGAGAAGGAGAGCTGCACTCTAGTGAGCGTCCACAGTCTGACTGGCATCTTAGCTATTAAAGGACGTTAAGTTTAGTCATTGAACTAGTCCTCACACTTCCTTTTAATTGGAGGGGTCAGGTGCCTATTTAGAGACCGAGAGGGAGAAAGTAGAGGAAGGGAGCATTTAATGAAGTGGCGGCTAGGCGGTAGAAAGTTAATATTTTAAAATATAGAAGGAGGCCAAATGGACAAGGTGAAGAGAGAGTTGAGGTGTTTTGCTCAGAAGGGAGGTGGTATATAGCATTTATCTTGAGATGAATGTGAAGGAGGGATGATGGATAATCAGGCTGTCTGGATAGTATCCAGCCATGTGATAAGAAAAATAGAGGCATTTATGGCTGAATTTTTTTCCAGACAGCTGTCATATATTCAAAGGGTAAGAGGAGGGACTTCAGTGGATTTATCCCCAGGGAGGTTTCTCAGAGGCCAATAGGTCCTGTGATGGAGGTTCCATTGGATACTCGCAGGCAAACAAATACACAGGAAGTAGGTGGCATGGGAGTGTCCACGTGCTCAGTCACATAAAACAAGCCAGAAAACAACATTGGTGAATATGGGAGCTCTAGGCAATTATAGGACCCATTTAGAGCAGAAGAATTTCAGTCTGTAGAGACCTGCCTGACAAGAGATGATAAAGAGGCCATGATTCCATGCATGCTCTAAGTACCGACTGGGAGCGTGTGTAGTGGGGGAATGGCTCTGCTCTTACTTGGTGAAAGGAGAAAGATGATTAGGTCAGAGGGAGAAAGATGATCAAGACATTAGTTAGACAAAGCAAGAGCTGACAACAACGATAAAGCATTGGTACATCTAAAGGGATTATTTTTGTTCTGTTCTAACGGCAGTATTTCACTTAAAAAAAAAAGAATTGAAGTTAACTAATTTGTCTTGCTGATCATATAAAGCATTAAAAGCCTATTTAATGACATTCAATTATACTGACTCGTGTGTTTCTCCTCTTCAAATCCTCCCTGCCCCCAGTGTGTCTCCTTCCTGGCCCTGCTTCCCTTGTTAGGCACCTGGGAGCAACCAATGAAGTGAGTTACAGAACTGGAAAGGTGTGAAAAAGCTCTTCTGGGACTTAGGGAGTTCCTAGGGATGTCCCAGGTAATTTTGCCACTCCTCTCCATGGGATTTCACTGGGACTGATTTCTCTTACGAACTGGATTGGTGTTTTACTGAAACTAATCCTGGGCTAAATTGGAAAGTAGGCATTTGTGGGGTCTTTCTGCATTTCCTCTCTGTGACTCTCTTCCTCATGTCTCTCTCCAGTTGGATGTTTCATGTTCTCATAAAGCCTTGTGCTCCGTGCCTGCCAGCCTGTAAGACATCTCTGCGAAGGTGGAGATAATATTCAGCTCAGTGATATTTGAATTTTTATAAAGGCCACTTAGAGATCCTAATTTCATTGAACTCTAATAAAACAAATTGTAATGGTGAAATTTTAGGTATAATAGGTTGCTGAGTGGAGGTCTCTGGGTTAGGGGAAACTTTTGGGAACCTTGAATTCTGTGATTTTTATCCTAATAAACTTTGTACTTAGAATCTCTGAGTTCACCAGACTCTGATGTCTTGGGGTTAGGATAGCACAATGCTAGAAGTTGTGAGTAGTATGAAGCTGATGCTCAGAAAGACTATTCTTTTTCTGTTGACCAATAATGACCAACCAACTACCTTCTGCAAGATTTAGAAGTATCCTGGTAGCCAAATTAACAAGTAATGCTTAATGCTTTTAAATAGCAGAAAGTGATAAAAACAAACAACTATTGCTGCATCTGAGGAGTAAGGATGAAGTTTGGTCTGGCTTGGGATGAGATGACATCACCTATATATGTGCTGGTTTCTGTTTGGTCCCATTCACAGGAAAGCATAAAGTATTCAGTCTACAGTAGGTCAGGCAGGCTATTGGAGATGCTAAATAGTGGCTGAGCCTGAGAATATGGGGTGACTTTTGAGGCGTTCAGTTGTAAAAAGGATTAGAGAATACAAAAGTGGCTTCATTTTAGTTAAATGGAAGCAATCAATCTGCCTTTTGCATGTAAGACACTGGGACCTTAGAGGTGAAGATCAAACAATCCAGGATGGAAAATTGGCTAGAAAACATCCAACCTGAACTGGATGTGGACATTTCTCTTGTCTTGTCTTGCCTTTTGCTACAAGTCATCTAGCAAGGAATAGGCAACAACTTCTTCAATTCACAGACATTTGAAGGATGGTGACGTTCGCATTATCCATGGTGAAATTCACAGTCAACTAATCAATATGTATTTTCAGGCAAAGAACCTGTTATTGGAAAATCTCAGGCAGAAATCATATCTCTTGTGACTTGAATGCACAGCTTTTTCAATGATTGTATTACTGTGGCTGAGAAAAGAGCTTTGCTCTGACTGGCATGTAGCTGCCAAAGTTTTCTGAACTGTCATTTACATTGGGGCATCTAGGACAAATGTGAGTCTGGAGGGAAGGGAAGGGGAGTAGAGGGAAGGAAAAGTGGTCTTCAGGGAAAAAGCTATTATTGTTAGCTTGAAGCAGCATAATTTGTTATCATTGACACAGTGTAATGTTGATTTAACTTTTGCATTGGGGTTATTGATTTTACAGTGAAATGCTAGACACCAGCCATTGTCTAACAAGGACCAGCACAATCAGAATTTCAGACCCAGCATGATGTATAGGAGGAAATGTTGCCAAAGAGAAAGGATCATGTCCTGGCTCTTTGAAAGATCTACTGGGTGACACTAGCCAAGTCACTTTACCTCTGTGGGCTTTGGATTTTGTATCTGTCAGGAGATAGATGTGGCATACCTGACCTAAGGCTCGTTGTAGCTCTGAGAGTCTTTGACCCTGTGATCAGGATTGTGTTTTACATCTTCATTAACATCATAAATGCAGAAAATGAGGCAAGTTTCTGTTGAATGACACTAAGTTGTTTCCAGTTCTTTGCTGTGACAAACAATGCTTCAATGAACTTCATGATTGTACATATACATATTTCCATACTTGTGAGAGCATTTCTGAAAAGTATATTTCTGGGAATAGAATTGCTAGGACAAGAGTTATGCACACGAAAAATATTGTTTTTATAGATGCTGACAAGTTGCCTACCAAAAGTTGTGTCAGTTTATACTCTGTACCCATTAAAATGCTTTTGGTGTCCGGTGATAGAAAAGTCCATCCAAAGTGGACTAAGAAAATTTAATAGCCTTGTACCAAAATGTCCAGCGTGATCTAGTTTCAGGCATGTTTGGCTACAGGCTCAGAAATGATGTCATTTGGCTCCACTTCCTCTTTGCTTGCTCCATCTCAGACAAATCTCCCTTTATGGGATTGTAATAGCTTCAGAGTTCTAGGCTTCCTCATTTCAGGTTCCAGTCTAGTAAGAAATACCACGTTTATAACCCAGAAGTTTCAGTCAGTGTCTCATTGACTTTAGGGGGTCCTGTCCCCATTTCTGAACCAGTCAGAGTGCTCAGGGCCACAAAGGCTTTTATTGGCCAAACCTAGAGCTGGATGTGGTGTCAGCTGCACCAGAACTTCATGGTCTGAGAGAGGGGCAGGTTGGCTGACCAATCAGAGTCAGCAGCTATTTCTGCAAGTTGGGTCAATGGATAGAGTGTGAAATTAATAAAGATGTATGGAGTACTACTATGGAGACAGATTCTTTCATGTTGATTTAGAGACTTAGATTTTGTACTATCTTGAGAGTTGACCTTTAGAAGAGTTGGCATAGAGGATCAATTAGGGGGTATAATTTAAATGACATACTTTGTACTGCTGGTTGTGACTGTAATTATGTACTATTGAAATGTTTTTAAGAGATATTGTTAGATTACATTGGTTTTACAACCGAAAAAGAAAGGAGTACCTGTAAAAGAAGGAGCAGATGTATTATAGAACAAAAGCATTAAGGGCTTTGTTAAAGTTGCTATGGAAATGACTAAATGCAAATTTTATTTTTAAGTTTCTTGAAAATTAGCAACTTGTAGAGAGGCAAGGAGTAGTTTGGGCAGGTTTTTACATTTTTATTTATTTATTTATTTAGAGAAAGAGAGAAGTTTTAAGATTGGGGCAAAAGAGTTTGAGGTTTTTAATCTGAAAGAGACCTGTGAGATCATTTAGGCCAGCGCTTCTCAAATTTGAGTGAGAAACACATGGAAATCTTGTTAAAACAAAGATTTCTGGGTTGCATTCCAGAAATTCTGAATTAGTAGGTCTGGGTAAGGCCCATCTATTTGCATTCCTAATAAACTCCTCTGTGCTGATGCTGAGGGGAGGTGGGACCACACCTTGAGAAGCACTGATCTAGGCAACTTCCCTTCCTCTCAGTTTGTAGATGGGGAAATTTAAACTTGGAGAGGTGAGGGGCTGGCTCAAGGTGACACTGAAAGTAAGCAGAGGAGGTGGGGTTAGAATCAACTCTCCTTTCCTCCCCCCTCACCCCTCCTGCTGCCTCCCTAATTCTCTACTCTAAGGAAACTGAGCTCCAGATTGGTTATGGCCAAAGTCATAGAGCAGAGTTAAGACAGAACCCAAATCTCCAGGCTTGCACTTTCTCAACTCTTAACTTAGGAGTTTCCACTCCTAGAGAAGTAATGTACCAGGAAATTACCAGTTTTCCCTTTCAGTAGCCAGATTATTCAGAAATTGTTTTCCTTCAGAGACAGTGTGCATTGTTAGGGAGAATGAATCCTGAGCCGCATGGCAGAGGGAAACTCAATAGTAATCAAAAGTCTATCTGGCTTGGGAAAAAATGGTCCCTGTAGTTAGTGTGAGGGAGAAAAACTTTCCTCTACACTCTTATGTTCAGTAACTGGGGGCCTGTGAATTAAACCAGCAAATCAGACTGACAAGAGACAAAAAAAACATACCATTTAATCAATATTTGCATGGAATTCACAGAGCAGAAGTGAAACTCAAAGGTGTGGTGAGATGAGGGGACTTACATGCCATTTTAAAAAAGGAAAGTGGGTTTAGGCTTTAAGGCAGCGGTTCTCAACCTGTGGGTCGCGATCCCTTTGGGGGTCGAACGACCCTTTCACAGGGGTCACCTAAGACCATCGGAAAACACATATCAGATACTTACATTACGATTCATAACAGTAGCAACATTACAGTGATGAAGTAGCAACGAAAATAATTTTATGGGGGTCACCACAACATAAGGAACTGTATTAAAGGGTCGTGGCATTAGGAAGGTTGAGAACTACTGGTTTAAGGGATGATAAACCATAGAGAAAGTGGCTAATATATGGAGGAACTCATGGAAGATAAAGGTTATTTAGTAAGGTATGTTTGTGTAAACTTTTCCCAATGTGACAAGAATGCTCCTCTCTTCCTGGTTTGGGATGGGGAAGGGAATACCTTCACAAAGGGAAATCTAAGCCCTGCTTTTAAGGAGGTGTGAGGAGGGCAGAGAACCCTTCTTGCATCTGTTGACTCTCAGTTGCCTTTAGCTCAAAATAATCTGTATGCGAAAGCAGCATACTTTGGGGTATCACACTTTGGACCCCCTTGCTGGATAGAGGATTCAGAGACTTGCCAACACCAGGGTTGGTGAACCTCAGACATGCACTCGAGTTGCAGGGTGAGAGAGTTGGGGTAGTCATCCAGCAGAGGGAAGTTACACATAAATTGACCACTTACTGAAAGGACTAGTAAAATTAGATTTCAAATTATTTAATTTATTTTTATTATAAAACCTTCCCTTAATTACGTATTATATTTAAGAGACTGGTATGTAATGATGTTGCTTAATGAGGAACTCTGTTATGGCTGTTAGAAAATATCTGTGTTAACTATGCTGCGTGAAGACTAGCCATTTTTACCACTAGACAATTACTGAAGGACTGTTATGTGCCTTATCTCAATTACAGGCAAGGTAACTAAGAAACAAACAGCTTTGGGAGTGTCGCACTTGCAAATGCAAATCTGTGAAGTGCCAGCAAATGTCCTCATGATCCCCCTGCTTTAAAATATCTTCCCAACCTGGAGCCCCAGGGCTTGGATGAAACATTAAGTATGTCCTGAGTTTTCTTGCAAAGTGTACACAGGTTGTGTTTTGCATGTCACTCTGAAGGAGTTAGCTTTTCAGATCACTTCTCTCCTGACAGGAGGGACCTAGGGCAGCAGAGAAACCGGGGGGCAAAGCAGAGGATAGCGGAAAGGAACATGGGAAGGGGCTTGCGGATTTAACCGCGTGACTACATTAAGTGGATGTGATACTCAGGAGTCATATATTACTTTTTCTCTCCAATTTTGGAAGGACAGGGATTGTAGTCAGCAGTTGGTCAGGTGGGGGGAGTATTTTGAGTGCAGGGGACCTTCCAGGAAAGCCTGGAATCTCATAGAAAGGAGGCTGCAGTTTGTCTCCCATCTTAGTTCTTCCCATAAAGGGGCTCACTCCTTCTCTGACTTTCTGGTACAGTTTATATCAGGGGTGTCCAACCTTTTGGCTTCCCTGGGTCACATTGGAAGAAGAAGAATTGTCTTGGGCCACACATAAAATACACTAACACTAATGATAGCTGATGAGCTAACAAAAAGGTCTGCATAGTTTTTGTAATGTTTTAAGAAAGTTTACAAATTTGTGTTGGGCCGCATTGAGAGCCATCCTGGGCTGCGTGCAGCCCACGGGCCATGGGTTACACAAGCTTGGTTTAGGTCGTGAGCAGTTCATTTGGAGGGTCTTCTGATCAGCAAGCCCAGGGAGGTGGCATACACTGGTGCTGGATCAGCCTCACCTGTACTACCACATGACCCAAAGGCAAGTGATGAAACAAACCTCTTAGAGCCTTGTTTCCTCAATTATATATATGCCAATAATATATATATGTGTGTGTGTGTGTGTGGGTGTGTGGATAAAACACACAACAGTGTAGAGTAAGAGGGGCAATGTATGTAAAATATCCAGTATATTTATCCAAATCCCGTTGTAGGTTGGGTTTTCAGAAGCAACTGCTGAGACAGCCTTTGGGGAGCAAGACCTTTATTAGGGATCTGCTCCTGTGAGCAGAAAGGGGAGGAAGCAAGACCAGGCAGAGGGAAAATGAGCTGCAGGCCTTGCAGAGCCTTGGCCAACCCAGGATCAACCTCCCCCACCCCCCGGAGTGAGAGCTGTCCTTGTGAGTTGTCCCACAAGAGGCCAAGATGGGTGTGTGGGGGGCGAGGGGCTGTCATAATCCCGCCTCACTCAGCCACCAGGCCGGCTGCCCTGGGAAGGGCACTTCTTAGGCCAGGAGGCAGCTCCTGCAGCCCAGCAGACCCTGAGCAGATGCCTGGAGGCTGCTTGCCGCCCGCACTCCTGCAGCCAAACTGAAGGCTGGCTTGGGCGGCTGTGTTCACATCTACCACACAGGCATTCAACAAACCGGCCTCCTCTCTGTCACAGAAACCATCCTCTCTCACCTTTGCTCCACCTCTTTCCCTTCTCCATCTGTCTGCTTCTCTTGTATCTACTTCCTAAGGGGGTCCCACCCTCCCCAGCAGTCCTGAGAGGTTGTGGCTACCCTGCAGGGGGCCTAGAAGCGGTGCCTGCTTCAGCTGCCCTCCTGCACAGTTCTATTTAAGCAGGAAGTATCTTAAACATATTTTGTCTCATAGAGATAATTTATGAGCTACTCATGACTCCTCTTTTACTTTGGGAGAGAGAAGAAAACAGCCAGGCTTTATTTTGCAGTCTAGAACAACACAGGTGCTGGTAACAGCACTGTGGGCCCGTGACCTGCCAGCTGGTACTGAACAATAGGGGAGAAGGCACTGGAAGCCTCACTAACAGATTTCCAAGAACACTGTGGGCCGCCAAAAAAGCAATTTGGGTTTGTTTCTTCTCCCTCTGTTACTTTCTGAGAGATAAAGAGGCTGACAGATCATGAATGGGGACATGGCTTTGATGACATTTGATAGGAGGTTAATGTTAAGGGTGCTAGGAAACCCAAGTACAAATTAGAGACTAAGAGAAGATGGTGTATTTCTAAATGCCCATGACATTCAGAAGCTGCTCTTACAGGAAATTTAAAGGTGTATGCACAACGGGGAACCACACCATGGCAGAGGCTTGGAAGCAGCTGTGAGGGCCCCAGGTGAGTTTGTGTTTGTCGTCTTAGTATGACTGATCCTGGCATCAGTCCCTAGAGATGCCAGCATCTAGAGTTGCCCCGGTGCACATCGCTCTCAGCTCCCGGGGTAATTCCAAAAGTGCACAGAGCATGCATACCATTTGCTCATACTATAGAGAGCGCCACTGATTCTGTGTTCTGGCATTTGGTTTGCTCTACGTGAATCTTCTGTGTCTCTGCTAGAAAGATGCTCATGTCAGGGGCTGGAAAAGACCACTAGCTCTCTCCATGGACTGCAAACCCTAAAATTCACTATATGGGGGCCTCTCATGGACTTCCTTCAGAGGTTCCACAAAGTCCTAAGGAAGTGGGAATTTCCCTTCATACTCCATTTCAAGCCTGAGACATTCTTTTTAAAAATGTAGTTTTTGTAAAAATATCTAACATGAGATCTAGCCTCTTAACCAATTTTAAGTGAACAGTATTATTGTTGACTACAGGTACAGTGTTGTACAGCAATCTCTAGCGCTTACTCATCTTACTGAAACTGAAACTTTTTGCCAGTTCATTGATAACTCTCAATTTCCCTGTCCCCCTAACCTTGGCAACCGTCATTCCAGTGTTGGGTTTTATGACTCTGACTATTTTAGATACCTCTATACACAGAGAAACGTAGTACTTGTCTTTCTGTGTCTGGGCTAATGTCACTTAGCATAATGTCTTCAAGGTCCATCTGTAGTGTTGCATATTACAGAATTTCCTTCTTTTTCAAGTCAAGCCTCAGCCATTCCCTGAAGAAGCCAATAGCAGGACCCCAGTCTAGTTCTATTTTATGGGAAGTCAGCCTGGAATGCTGACGTGCCTTGTACAGGAATAGTAGTATAAGATTTTACAATATTGAAACACATTTCTCCCAGCAATGCTCCATTTCATTTCTGATGACACCAGCACTCAGAGAGATTCAGTCACTTCCCCCAGGTCTCACCAGTGGTGAACAGTGGGCAGGTGCTGAGTTCTGGCCCCACCTGGCTCGCAGACTTCAGGTACATGGTGACCTTGCTTATGATTTTTCTCACATCAGAGAAGACACAGGAACGTGGGCATTGAATCCCACAGACACTGAAGTCACGCTCACTCAGTAACCAGGACTTCAGAGGATGCCACTTGTCCTTACTTGTGAGTAGTAGTCAGGCATCATGCTGCCTCCTCTAGACCACACCGGCCAGCTGCCACATGTGGCTCCGAGCACTTGCAACGTGACTGGTCCATACTGAGATGTACTGAGTGAGTTTCAGGGCCTTAGTAGGAAAGAATAATTTTAAAATAGTTTTTATGTGAATTATATGTTGAAATGATGTTTTGAATATACTGGGTGAAATGATTGTATTTAAAATGATCATTTATATTTATTAATATAATAATAAAAATATTTTATTAAAATGAATTTCACCTTGTTTCTTACATTTTAAAATTGTAGCTACTAGAAAATTGGAAATACCCACGTGATTCCCATTACTACATTTCTATTGGATTAATTTAGATTCACCCGAACCCCTAAATGCTATTACTCTAGTTTTAGCTTCTGCTTCATTGGACATCACTGTTAGTGGCGGAAACTGGGTAGGTCATCCGCATTGGACCTTGAAATTTAAAAGGTAGTTCACTGCGTGAGTGTTATTTTACACTCAGCTAAGCGTGGTCACGATCGGGTGCTCACGGGACTCAGCTGCCTAGTGTCAGTGAAGGGGCCTCTGAGGGGTCATGCCTCATTCATTAAACAAATATTTATGTAACACCTTCTTGATGATGGGCTATTAGGCCAGCTTCTGGGACTATGTCTGGGAACAAGAAAGAAATAGTCACTGGCCTCCGGGAGCTTATCGTCTGGGGGGGGTGGGGGTGGGCAATGGACATTGTGTTGGTTAATTTTGTCAATTGACTGAGCAATCAGGTGCCCAGATATTTGGTCTAATATTCTGGGTATATCTGTAAGGGTGTTTTGGAGGAGATTGTCATTTGAATTGGTAGGCTGAGTAAAGCAGATTGCCCACCCCACTGTGGTTGGGCCTCATCCAATCAGAGGAAGGTTTGAATAGAACGGAAAGGCTGCCTAAGAAACATCAGTGGCCTGGCTGCGTGCGCTGGAGTTTGGTCTTTTCCTGCTTTCAGTCTTGTACTAGAACTGACCCCATTGGTTCTCTCCATTTTCAGTCCTTGGGCCTCAGACCCGAACTTGCACCACCAGCTTTCCTGCGTCTCCAGCATGCCAACCGCAGATCTTGGGATTTCTCAGCCTCCATAGTCATGTGAACTAATTCCTTATATCTATCTATCTATCTATCATCTATCATCTATCATCTATCATCTGTCATCTCTTACTGGTTTTGATTCTTTGGCAAACCCTGTAATTTAATACAGAAATTAAAGAATTACATAATAATTATATAACTTGTATAGCTTGGGGGTGTGGCGTATGGTGAGGTGGTTGGAGAGACCTAAAGGCTGAGTCTAGCCTAACATCCTCAGGGTTACTCAAGGCTCTGGCCTTTTCCCAAGTCTAGAGTCCTAGAGTCCTAGACCACTGGATCAAGTCTTACAATTTGCCCACCACTTTGTGTCCACAGGGCAAGAAATGACCCAGTTGGGCCTGCACTCCAAGGCTGATCCAGAGTGAAAGGCTCACCCTATGTCTTTATCAGTTTTTGACTCCAGGGAGGGGAGGCCAGAAAAATGAGATCTGCTCTATTTTTCAGTTCCCCTTATTTCTTTTTTATTATTTAAATTTCTTTGGATAAAAATGTATTAATGAAAATAAACCCCTCAAACACCTCTGTTACATGCTGTTGTATACATTTTATGAAGTTTTCACAGTGAAACTAAACATGTCATCATTCTGTACATAGCTCAATACCATGTTTGCAGTTTTAGGAATAGCTGTGCATTGGATGAAGAGCCTGGGAGTGCAGTGCGGGCAGGTGGTATACTATGGGGGAAACACGTGGGTTTTAGCTGTAGTGCAAGTGTGGTCGGATTAGTGAGGATGTCAGTCCTGTCTACTGTCAGTGCGACCATGGGTAAGTCATTCAAAGTTTCCTGACCCCAGTTTCCTCCTCTGTACAAGAGGGCTCATGCAGCACACTAGGTGGGTTGCTGGGAGAATTAGTGATGAAGTATAGAAAGCACCTGTCTCCGCTTTAGCATATAATAGATGCTCAATTAATGCTTTCTATTGATATGATGGGTAACTTTCATAGGGAGACCTGTATGTTCTTGTCTTGGTCCTTGGTCCTTTGTTTGTCAGGTTGACAGGAGGACAGAATCTGAGTACTAACGTTAGAACAATGTTCTGGTTATCTGTAACAGCATTCCTCTACAAACAGAGGTGTGAAACAACAGCTATTTTATGTGCATGGGTCCTATGGTTCAGGGATATGGATCGCACATGCAGGGATGACCCATGTGAAGGCATGAATGGCTGAGGTCTGAAATCATCTAGAGGCTTCTTCACACACATCTGGCTGGGTGTGAAGTGGCACTTTATTGTGGTCTTGATCAGCATGTACCTGAAGGCTCATGATGCTAAGTATTTTCATGAGCTTATTGGCGGTTTGTGTATCTTTGGAGAAATGTCTGTTTAAATTCTTTGCCCATTTTTTAAATGGGTTGCTTTGTTATTGACCTATATAAATTTTTATACATTTTAGACATAATTTCCTTATCAGATACTTGATTTGCAAATATTTTCTTCCATCCCATGGTGTATTTTTTTTATTTTTTTAGAGAATGTCTTTTGAAGTGTTCTTTGAAGTACAAATCTTAAATTTTAAGTCCAGTTTATCTATTTTTACTTTTCTTGCTTGTGTTTTTGATGTCATGCTAAGAAGTCTTTGCTTAACCTCAGTTCATTAAGATTTATTCCTGTATTTTCTTCTAAGACCTTTATAGGTTTTGCTATGACATTTAGGTTAATTTTTTGTATATAGTGTGAATAAAGGGTCCAAATTCATCCTTTTACATGTGGATATCCAGTTTTCCTAGCACCATGTGTTGAAAAGACTGTTTTTCCCCATTGAATTTTCTTGGTATCTTGGTCAAAAAGCAATTGACCCTAAATGTTAAGGTTTATTTCTGACTCTTAATTTTCCATTTATCTATATATCAATCTTTGTGCCAGTATCACAATTATGCCATGATTCTGTAGCATTGTAGTAAGTTTTGAAAAATCAGGAAATGTGAGTCCTCCAATTTTGTTCTTTTTCAGTATGTGATGTTTTGGCACCAAAAACACATCCCATCATCAAAAACAAAATTCTAGGTAAAATAGTGAAATAAGCAATTTTGAGCAACCTGCCTCCCCTTTCTGTATCCTTATGGTTTGGCCCTTATACCTCCTAGGCCCAAGGCTGGCTTTATCCAAAATTTACTGATTCTCTTTCCCCCAACTGTGAGTTTCATACTCATCACTTACATGTTTTGTGATCTTGGCCAAATTAACCTCTATGAACCTCAGTTTCCTTTCATGTAAAACAGAGAAAATCATGCTCACTGCAAAAATGTCTAGCATTTGTTTTGTTTAGCTGCTAAAAATAAGACTGACATACATTTTGACTAGACGTAGTACAACTCCAAAAGAACAAATGCCGTCGTCCTTCTCTGGGGACTGTTCTCCAGGGACAGAGGTGAGCTTTTTTATTAAAGCAATTTTATTCTTTGTTACAACATCCCTAGGGATGGTGTGGAAGAACCATTTAGGAAAGCCAGGCTTTACTGAAATCAGTATTGGGGAAAATGGGATGGAGATACTCACATGCTCCCCTGAACACCAACGACTACTGGATGTGTGACTTCCTGCTCTGTCAGCTCAGATTTGGAACATGAATTTGCACTTGATCACCTCCAGGGATGACATGCAGCTCTGTACTTTCCATGCTCTTTCCACATGGATCAGCATATCTGATCCTCAACGCTTTCCTGTGAGGACAGCCTTTCTGCCACATTACAGATGAAGAAACAGACCGGAGAAGCTAACAGACTTAAGACCTAAGCCCTTTTTCCATGCGCTTCACAGATCCGTAAGGCTGAGACTGACCTTGGGCCCTAAAACCGCCCACCCACACCATTCCAGACCCCACAGATAGATATGCTTTGTTTTATAAACTTATTGGAGATTTTTAATCTGGTTTGGCCATGGGAGTATTTGTTTCTAGAAGACTCTTTGTTGTTGCTCTAAGATGGAAAATCCAAAACACCTGCATACTTTCCTGGGTTGCTTTATGAGTGCCTGGATTGCTAAGCCTGAAAAATGCTCGCTAATAGCAAATCCTGGAACTGGACAAGCCCCCGCTGCATCGCAGTGCCTCTTCGCCCCGGCGAGTGCCGGCCAGACGAGCATTCCTGGGCCTGTCCGGTAGATGGCAGCATTGTGCAGCCGATGCCTCCTCTCCCCGCGCGAGCCCCACTTTTCCCCGCCCCCCTTTCCTGTGCTTGGCAGCGAGGCACAGGGAGTGCAGATTCCTGCCTTGTCGCTCCATCTACAGATGGCGGGTCACAACAGGTCTGAGTCAACAGCATGGGGCTGACAGTCGTTTTTGTGGCTCCGGCCCAAACCGTTGCTTTGGCTAACTGGCCCAGCTCGTTTTGGTTTTCCTTTTTTTTTTTTTTTTTCCCTTTTTTGGTTTTGTTTTGTGTTTTACCCCTTCCCGAAGTGGAAGTGCTACGAAAGCTGATAAACGTCCCCCATCCAAATGGCTTCCTCTCCCACGTCTTTCGTGCTGTCAGCTTTATTCTTGGAGGCCCCCTTGACCACGCGCTCGCGGCTCGCGGTCCCGCGTCGCTGTCTGTTGCTCGGGGTCTCGGGCTCTGCGCGCTGCTGTGATGCCGACTCTGGCCACTAGAGGGCACTGTTGTCACGTGCTGCGCAGGAGCCCGGCCCGGCGGGCGGCGGACTGGTCGCGCGTGGTCCCCGTCCTAGGCGTGACCTTGGGACCCAAACCGCCAGTGGTGAAGGCGGTCCCTCTTCCTGACAATGTGGGATCTTTCACCAGGTGCTCCGGGTTCCAAACCCTCAGAAATCTCGTTCCACCCATCCTCCCCCTTCTCGCGGTTTCTGAAGGTCTGAATACATAGACTCCCACCAGCTTTTAAACATCTTCAAATAAACCTATTTTGGAGTTTTTTTTTTGTCTGTTATACAAAGTTCCCCTCAGCAGTCCACCCCTACCTCTTAGAGCACCCGACCCTCACCTGTCACCCAGGCTTTTGGCTGGCCAGCTCTCTCGGGCCCCTCTCCCACTCTGTCCCTGCTTCCCAGTGGCTCATCCTTAGCTCATTTCGTCTCCCTCCAAGTGACGCCCTCTCCTTCCTCCGGACTGTCCCACCGGGGCTAGCTGCTGGGTCTGAGACTTGCACTGCTCTGATTGTTCCTTTCTATTCTGCAGCGATGTTCTTCCTTTGCCTTTAAATGTCCCTCTGTTCTGGTCCTCGTCCCCTTCTTATTCTCTCCACCCTCTCCCTGAGAACCTGTTTTTGTCCATGGGACTGAAAATCCCGCCGCCTTCTTCACTACCACCAGCATTTATTGATCACTTGCCCTGATGGTGACAGCACTTTTACCTCCAGGTCAAACTTCTCTTTTGAGCTACAGGCCCATTTCTTCATTTTACCAGATACATAGGGGCTGCTTGGAAATAACCACCCCTTCCGCTCACCGCATTGGGGTTCCCCCGCTGGCTGCGTGATCTGAACTTCCTTCCCAGCCTTTTGGACTGGGGCAGGACACCTGAGCCAAAGCTACAAAAATGGGATGGCAATGGGCTGATCAGAATCTTCTTTTGAGATTTTAGGACTGGATCCCTGAAGGGAATGGTCTAGTGGAAATATGGAGAACCAAGTGGAAGAGTCACATAGTGAGGGGCATGTAAAAGCTGGATAAACTGAGACATCTAGCTGAGAAGGAGGAGGAAGAAAGAGATGAGGGTTAGATAGCCCCAGAATGTCTCCACTTCCAGTTTCTCAAGACACCCGACAGCATTCTCTGCTCTTGGTTTCTGGAGGCTTTTCTGTGTTCTGTCAGTAGCCTTGAGCCAGCCCAGAATTCATGAAGGAGTACAGGGCACTAGAAGCAAAGGGAGAAAAGGCAGGCTGTAGAGAGGATGAGCAGGGTGGAGCAGGTACCCCCCCCCCCCGGGACTGACAGAAATAGGGGAGGTTAGTGGCTGGTGGTGGTGGAAGCAGAGAGACTCTGGGCCTGCACCTGGACTTCACCACGTCTGATACTGAGAAGCTTCACATCCCACCTCCTGCTGCATCTTAGCCGGGTGATCAGCTTTGTCCTCTAGAAGTCTGATGTTTTTGGAGGTGTCACGGGACCCGTGGGATGGGATAAGACCTGAATACATAGCAACACGAAGCATTTTTCGACACCCAGTTCATGTCAGGAACTGAGGTGGTTTCTGGGGAGACAGATGAATAAGATGGTTCCTGTATTCAAACAGCCCCCAGTTTTCCAGGGAATACACACACTCCAGATAACACAGGGTGGAAGTCCTAAGCTAGAATTATGTGCAGAATGCTACAGGAAAGTAAGACAAGGAATCGTTAGTTCTGCCTTTGATGGGGGTAGGAAATGAGAGGACTTTCAAAAAGGAGGTGACTTTTGACTCGGAACTTGAAGGATGAGTAGGAGTTTGTCGGACAGTAGAGGGGAGTTTGCATTTTAGGGAGAGAGAAAAGGCTGTAAGCTGTGAACACATGGTGTGTGGGAAGACTTGTAGTATTGCAGGTGTGGGGGGGAGGTGAGGGCAGGGGTGTCCGGGCAGCAGACAGTCAAAGGGCGGGGCAAGGCCAGAATGTGAAAGATTTTGAAAATCCTGGAGCTTGGACTCCATCCTGAGGATGCAGGCCTGGAGGTTTTTAATCAGGGAGTCGGTATAATCAGAGCTGCTTTAGGAAAGAGGGCTGGAGGCTGCATCGGGGATGCCTGGAAGGAGGAGAGAGCAGAGAGGTGGGTCACTGCTGGCTGCATCGCAGTGGAGCTGACGAACTCTTTAGAAATATCCTGGGGGTAAGCTAAGGCCATAAATTATAATTGATTGGGGCACCGTATTCAAAGAAGGCTGATGAATCCATGCTGCTATCAACACAGAGCGTCCGTGGTTTTATTGCTGTAGCAGGCAGGGGCTGCCGTGGTCATTCACTGATTCGCTCAGCAGGTATTCTCTGAATGGCACTTTGGACCAAGCACAGCGCTGGGTGCTGGGGAGAAGTAGACACGGCTCCTCCTGTCATGGAATCTATGGTTGAGGTGGGGAGACAGCTATTAACCACTTAATGTCACGACTAAGTGCATGACTTTCCCACCTGGACAGAAAAGAGTGTGGTTCTGTGAGTGCATAACGAAGAACTCAGTCTGACCACAGCTTAAGCTGAGATGTGAAGGGCTGCTGGACACCACCAGGTGAAGGGCGGGGGCTTCAGGAGAGGAGCGAAGTGTGGCGAGGCCCCGTGGGCCCCGAGAGCGTGGTGCGGCCGAGGACATGGAAGCCTGAGTGTGAGAGAGCTGGGGAGGGAGACAGACGGGAACCAAACCACGGGACCGTCCTCATCTGGGTCACGTTCTAGAGCACTGCTTCTCAACCTTCCTCGTGCCGGACCCTTTAATACAGCTCCTCGTGCGGTGGTGACCCCCATAAAATTACTTTCGTTGCTACTTCTTAACTGTAATGTTGCTACTGTTATGAATCGTCGTGTAAATATCTGATATGTGTTTTCCGATGGTCTTTGGTGACCCCTGTGAAAGGGTCATTCGACCTGCAAAGGGGTCGCAACCCACAGGTTGAGAACGGCTGTCTTAGAGACAGTGTTTCTTTGAGGAGAATAGGTCACTTAAATCTGAATGACACAAAGCTGGGAGGAAAGTGGAAAATTTGAACTGAAGAGTTGAGATTCAAGAAAATCTCACAAGTCTAAATTAAAAGTGATGGAGTTCAACAAATGTGAAGTTCTACAGTTAGGTTGAAAATTGTAATTGGCTTTAAAAGAATTATGTACAAGAATATTTACCACTGCATATTTATAATCATGATAAAATGGGGGGAAAGTAATATCCAACTACAGGAAAACGTGTCTAAATGCTAGCTCCTCCATTTGCTAGTAAAGCCATGTCATTGGACAAGTTACATAACCTATTTGTGCCTCGGTTTCCATATCTAGAATATAGAGTTATTAATACTACCTCACATAGTAAGTGCTACACAAGCACATAAGTGTTGGCCACTATTATTACCAATGTTTCCAAATACGTTTAATGTCATTAGAAAATGCTCTGTGTATGAGGTCAATTAATTTCACCAACTGTTCTATACAAACAACTAAGTCAGGTGTCATAACCTTGGCAAGGTACAACGACAGCTCTGATGGCCATTCCAGAAAGGGGCTCCAAAATTGCTTTGAAGGGTGGACTAGGTGCTGGTGTTGGTGCACAGCTTCCCAAGGGGAATACTTCGAAGGCGACCGTAGTGATATTCAACAGTGAGGTATGTAGAATGAGTTCACAAAATTAATTGTCCGACCTCATACAGTGTGAATTGAGGAAAAAATATATGTTATGCAGCTTAATTCCTTTTTGTTACACATTATATGGGCTTGTGTTTTTGTGTAGTTTATGGCTTCTGTTTCATCAGCTTGGGGTAGAAGTTATGGTCACATGTCTCAGTGAACTGAGAAGACTGGGAGAAAATGCCCTTCTATTTCCCAGTGGTCCCCTTCTGTATTACAGTTAAGGGTTATTCAGACTGCAGGTTTGGTGAGACTCCCCGGAGCCTTGAGGAGAGAGCCTTGAGGAGAGAGCCTTGAGGAGAGAGCCTTGAGGAGAGAGCCTTGAGGAGAGAGCCTTGAGGAGAGAGCCTTGAGGAGAGAGCCTTGAGGAGAGAGCCTTGGAGAGTATGAACAGTACGCTGCTGGGCTGCGTGTGTGGCTCCCAACACTGGAGTCCCACGAAAGCAGCTGGCACCACTGCTGTGGGCCAGCCTGGCTGTGCTGTCACAGCTGCTCAGGGCCTGGTTCAGACAGTGCCAGAAAGAGGAGATTTCTTCTTCTTGTTCTGTACCAACAATGGGCTGCGCTTCCAATGTTTCAGCTTCTTTGTTTGCCCTCGTACACATTTTTCTCAAACTGTGCCCAGTGAGTACTGCTGTAGAAAGTTCCCGTCTCGGCTCTGTGTCTGAATTGCTTTCCCTGCTCCGCCAGCAATTCGGGAATCCAGCCTCCTCTGTACCCACTGAACTCATCAGACATGTTAAAAACGAGTGAACCTAAGGAGAAGTATTGGCATCTTGATTTCTTTCCTTTTAGGAAACTTCTAGGCTCGTTCTCAAGTGGGCTCATGTACTGCTCAGTGACATTTGGCTTTAGTTCGAGGGGACAAGATGGACAGCCTTTGTCAAGAAAAGCATTGTCTTGTGACTGACATTCTTGCCTTTGGATGATGGGTGCCTCTGCCTGCATCTGCAAAATGAAAAGAAATCGCCCATTGATTGTTGTCAGAACATCAGTACGTCCCAGGATGACTTTGCTAGACATGCACATGGAAGTGGCTGTCAACTTCTAACATGCAGATTTTTTTTGCTAACAAAAAATTTTAAAATTCTGTCTCATCAGAGACACTGCTGTATATTCATGAAATAGAAAGGGACTGGAAGTAACTATACCACAACATCAGTCATGCTTACCTCTGGGTGGTGGGGTTCCAATGGACTGTCTGGGTTTTTTTGTAATACATATTTTATTATACTTTCCAGATTTTTAACAATGAATATGTATTACTTTCACAATTAGCATCGTAGACCCTGCCAATACATTTAAACAAGTTGTACAGATGAATACCAGATGGAGATATCTGTATGAATTTTTGCCCCTGTTCTAGATCCATCCCAGTTATTCTAGATGAAAACCCCGTTTTCTGCAGGCAGTGCTGGCTGTCCCCTAGTACCCATGAGGGGCCAGTGGGTCTGTTACAAGAGTCGCATATGACTCCCATATGGAGGTTTGGAATTAGTCTTTCTGTTGGGTTCCATGTCTGGCTTCTAAGCCGTCCAACAAGGTTACTGGTCACAGCCACCCACTCACAAATTCTGCCTTGGGGAGGTCTGTGTGGGGTCCCCAATATTATTACCCTCAGGTTAGAAAATTTGCTAGGACTCATAGAACTCAGAAAAGCTGTCATACTCATGGTCATGGTTTATTATCGTGAAAGGATATGGATTAAAATCAGCAAAGGAAATAGGAGTATAGGGTGGAGTCTTGGAGAAACCAGACGTGAGATTCTAGTCATTCTCACCCAGTGGAGTCGTATTGACAGCACCTAATTCCCTCAACTTGACAACACACATGAAGAATTGCCAATCTGAGCCTTGGTGTCCAGGATTTGTATGAGGGGTCGGTCATGTAGGCATGGAGTAGCCCTGTGACTGACCTTATCTACTCAGTCTCCAGTCTCCCTAGAGGTTAAACCAATAGAATCTGGCCCAGGGCCCCAGGCAAACAGAAATAGGCATTTGCCATATATCATATCATTAGCATAAACTATCATGTCCCCAGGCTCCAGGTGTACAAATATACTCTTCTCAGATAAGATATTCTGAGGCTTAGCAGTCATCTTCTAGCAGCTGCTTAGTCCTTTCTCTGGAATGTGCAGAATTTGAGCACCCTAAGCCTGCCAAGTTTACCCTTTGATACACAGGAGATCAGGTTCTACAAGCTTGGGCCTAACTCCTTTCTGTCTGAATCTCTTGAGTACTTAAGTTTTTTTTTTTTTCTGTTTTTCTTTTCATCCCTTTCTAGATCATGGGGCTTGAACCAGTTTGGCAAAGCCTTAATTTATTCTGTCCATGGCTTATACTCTGTTCTCTGAGGCCCTCATGGAATAAGAATTTTATGTAGGACCGTGGGTTAGGGTGACATTCTCATAGTCAATATTTTATACTTCTGAAGCTGTGTCCCTGCTCTGGTCTCCCCACAGGTCTTTTTGAGACTCCCTGGAAATGGGCTGCATTGGATTAGGGTTTGGACAATTGATGACTTATCTTGGGGCCATAGCTCTGCCCACATAGCCCTGTAACTCTCTCAGCTTGGGTCCAGCTTCCTTCTCCCAGCATACCTTGTGCCAACTGCACCACCTTGCAAGGTCACTTCCTGCTGGATGTAAATCCTTAAATATATGAAGGTGCAAAGAACATAACCAGAACCAATGAAGAAATTCTAGGGAGACTCTAACCTGTCCGATAATTGGAGCTGCCCAATGGTAGATTAGGCTGCCCTTAAATTGTCCTGTCCCTGGAATTATGCACTGGAGGATGTAGACTTGTGACAACACAGAGAAGATTTCAACTTTGCTTGGGAGTCTGGCTGAGAATGAATTCTAAGTCTCCATGTCTTTAGTGGCTGTCTTGCCCACTTTTCTTAAGACCCTGTGGGAGGTACCACTTATAAAGCCCCTTGATATTAAATATCTCTATAACTTTGAAGACGCTGCAAACACCCACAGAGTGGGGAAAGTGAAGACCTCCTTTCCTATATCTTGTTATCTCTGTAGAATGACATTTCAACTTGGTTTTGGAGACAGTGTCCCAGCAAGTGTTTCTCTTCAGTATGATTAAAGTCTTTGGGTCCATCTGGACTCATTCATTTTAACTATTCCATTTCCCAAGAATATCATCTCATTACTTTTTCAATGACCCAATATTTTCAGCACAAGTGAGTGAGTCCAGAAAGACATTTCAGCCATTGATTATTTTTGGTAACCTTCTGATCTGTTCTGAATCCCTCTTAATTTCCATTTATGTCCTCCTGTCTTGTCATCTGTTCTGAGCTGAAAATAGTAACTTGGCTTGACCTTATTATCTGCCATTTAAGATTTTATAGTCTTTGGTAAAATCTCATCTTAATAAGTGTAGCTCGGCTGTAGACTGTAGTATTTTTTTTAAAGGCTGCTCTTTATAGCTCGTATCTGTTATCAGAGGACCAACTTTACTGTCTTTTTCTAAGTATGCCAGAATCTCACTTTATCTTTTTGATAAGAACTAGTTTCAATGTCAGCCTTACTAATATACACCTGTTTGCTTAGAAACAAAGAACATCCCCTCTTTAGCCTTAAACTGTGTGCCAAATCTGTTGGTGAATATACAAAAAATCCTACTTACAGGGATTTAAAATGCTACTGAGGAAAGGGCAACACACTAAGTGGTGTTAGTTAGATCTGCATGTGGTTGAATTTATCAGCTCCTTTCTTAGGAGTAAATTTTGATGTGGTAGAAGAGAGATTAAGGTAATAGGAGAGAACTCTGGGCATTTATTTGGCCAAACAGGATTTTTTTAGTGGACATTTATTGAATACCTGGATATGATTTGGCAGGTGGATACAGGACATGAAAAAATCATGACAGTTGTCCTCAAGGACCCACTGTGTAGGGGTACAGGGCTGTGGGTTAAGACACACATGAAAACAGACAGGGAAGTTTCAGAGCCTAGAAGACAAACTTCACATTTTAAGAAGAAGAGGCTCTGGGTGGCCTAAAATGATTTTTATATTCAGAAGGGGAGAGAAAGGTGACAGCAAGTGTTAGAAAAGAATAATTTTCTTCCCCCTCTCTAGGATGCTTTTCTCATAGAGAAATAAGAGTTTCTTCTGGTTTTTAATTATTTTTCTGGTACGTCCTGCCTGTTGGGCATCACTCAAAACCCATTCAGTCCTTTGAGGTTTGGGTGACTTTTGATGCATTTCCTCAGGGCCCTCTTTGCCAGCAAATCCAATTTAAGAGGAAGCAGAGAATCAACAGGAAAGGAAAAGACTGCCTTTCTTCATGGCCAAGGCCTCCTCCTCCTTCTTTGTGTCACCAAGTCCTCTTCAAGTTCCCAGGCCCAGTTCACATTCCCTGTCCCCTGTGGCCCCTCTCTGAACACCCAGATGGACTTGAGCTCTGCTGAGCTGCAGTCTGTTGAGCCATCCTTCTCCACAGCTTTCCTGTGTGCTCACGGGCTGGCACTGCCAGCTATCCTTTCCCGTTCAGAGTAGGAGGTTGACCAAAATCACATCATCATTGTCACCCTTAGATAGTGGGAGAAAGGCCACCAGGCCAAGGTGCAGCAGATATCATAAAGGACAATGCTCAGGCCTGCCCTCCATCAAGGGCTCACAGCCTAGTCTGGTCTCTTCCCAGTGGGGATTTGGAGACTTAGGTCTCATATGGATTCTATGAGAACTTTTAAGAACTATGCTTTCTTTCAATATAATAAAAGCATACTTTTTATCAGGTATAAGGATTAAAATTATATTTTGCAATTATAATTTGCTACTGAGAGACATTTTAAAGAAATGAGAGCGAACTTTCTTAAGGCTGTATTATTTAAGTTGGGGTTTTATAGATAATCTCTGGGGTTAAGAGCCTATTATTTCTTCAGAAGAGGTCCTTATATTTCTCAAGTTTGAGATGCTTTCATTAGTTGATTTCATTCATTCATTCAGTAAACGTTTATTGTATGCCTATATGTTGTGCTGTGTCATGCACATGAATAAGTGGTCAAGAAATACTCTAGGCTTCAGGATCCTAGCTGCTCTTACTGACTTACCAGGTAGCACCCCCTACATGGGTCAGGCTGTTGGTTTCTCAGGGCTTTGCTCTCTCCATCAATAAAGGTGAGAGTATGTTATTAATAATCTACTTCTGTTCTCTTCCAGGTATAGATAAACATACCCTGGGATTTAAAAACTCTACAAAGAAACACTTGTATCTAAATTTGGTGTTTCCAAGTCAGCTGCAAGTGCTAAATCTTCCTCTTTCAACCTCCTGCTAGTCTCAGTGGGAGGGGTCCTTTCCCAAACATCCGTGGGATGGAAGGTTACACCCTAGGATTCTTCTCCACTTAGCGGCAGCTCCTGGGCAGTGTGCTAATCGGGCACATGTCTCAAACACAGTCTGTCACAAAGCTGAGGGGCTTGTTACTCATTCTAATGGTGAACACTAAGCCAACACCAGACTGTATGGACACATAACCTGGGACCTTTAAAACAGAGCCTTATATGAATAGCCATTAAAGCAGCTTGTTTGCAAACCCACCACCCACCGAAGCATTCTTGTTAAAAAGGCCTAACCAGCCACGAGAACTGCAGCATGACACTTGAAACAGGTCAGAGTAAATCTGTCACAGGGCTACCACCCTACTGCTCCACTAATGTTAGAATAGAAGGTGGGACGCACTTTGGTTTACAGAGAAAAATTTCTTTTTAAGTATTTTTAACAGGCAGATAAGATCCTGGATCACTCAATCCACTTGGGCAATTTTTTCTGACCCTGACAGTGACGCCCAGCAGGGCAAGGTTTTGTTTTCAAAGTTTCCAGGCCTGGAGCCAGACCTCCACATGTTCCTAAATGCATTGTTTGTGGGCGTTGTAGGAGTGTGGTCCCATCAGTGCACTGTTGTATTTATCAGGGCCTGTTCTTCCTTTCTCTGTGTGGAGCAGAAACGATTGTATTAAGGACTTTGTGGGGGGCATGATGCCTTCACTCATTCAGCCAATATTTATTGAGTGTCTACTGTGTCAGACACCACAGTAGATGCCAGTGATACAGAGATGGATAAGACACTGTCCCTACTTTACAGATGTTATAGTCCAGGTGGTGATTCTGAGAATTAAAGAGACAATTCTAGTACAGAGAGGTCGGAGTGGTACAGGCTGCTTGACCCAGTCTTGGGGGGGGGGGCTTTTTGGAGGGTGGGTGTTCAGACTGAGAACCAGTGGATGTATAGGAGTTAACAGATCAACCCGAGAGGGAGGTAAAGTGTACAAATCCTAAGATGTGGGACAGCATGCCAATTTGGAAACTACATGTATTTCAGGATAGTTGATCATAGACTGCAGGATAGTATGTTGAGAAGTGAAATGGGAGAAGTAAACATCCTTGATTATATTGCTTCTTAGTTATTTTCCCCTGCATCCCTTCCCTAAAGCAGACATAGCAGTTAGTTACACCTCTCTCTCTCTCTCATGTGTGTGTGTGTGTGTGTGTGTGTGTGTGTGTTAAAAAAACAAACTTGAGTAACCTTTTCAGTTGAAATGTTTAGTTTGCTTGGTTGAAGGCTATTTAGAAGTAAAGTGATGGTCTCTTTGCTTGCTCCAAGCCAGGTTGGGAAAAACATCACATGTGGCTATGACCCAGTATTTGCCAAGCTTCCAGATACTCAACTGAAAGTTCAGTTTTTAAAAAAGAAATTTACCGGGGAATCTTGGTATAGAAACAGAAGGAATTGTGTGAGAGGGATGCAAGGAGCAACTCTCACATGTGAATGCAAGACATCTGAATGTGAGGTTGTACAGCTTTCAAGACCCGCAGATGTAGAAACTGTGGTCCTGTGAATAAGATGGTGACTGCTATGTGACAACAAACATTCTCAAATCAAGATAGCAGATGTAATTAACAACAAGAACAATATCATGTCTTGGCCTAACAGTTTCTACATTCAAAGGATATTGCAATAGTCAAGACATTGGCTCAGCTTCTTTATCAGAGAATAAAATGACAGTGGATTTAATAAAATAAAAGAATTATTTCTTTCTCTGATAAAAAATAGAGTTTGTAGGTGGCCCAGGGGTGGTAGGTAGTTCTGCTTCATGAGGTTGTGCAGGACCCAGACATCTTCTGTTTTGTTCATCCACCATCCTGATGGTGACTTACCTCCATCAAGTCCCACTTCCAACTTACAGAGAGAAAGAAAGGGGGAAGTGGGGCAAACAGCTCGTCTTTAAAGACATGGCCTGAGAATTGCAGGTATTATTTCTCTTCGTATCACGTTGGCAAGTGATCCATTGCTTGGCCAACTCGAGCTGCAGTGAAGGCTGGGTGGTGTCCTCGCTGGCTTAGCAGTATGTTTAGCAGGAGCTTGGGTGTTACCGCCAAGGGGAGAATGGATAGTGGTGGATAATTGGTCATCTCTGCCGTAGATGTTTATCTCCATCGTGTCATTTTATTCTCTTCAAAGCCTTGTTAGAAAGGAGACAGAGATTATTTATCTTCCTTTTTGTAGATGAAGAAATTGAGACAGAAAGATCCAGGGTCTTGGTCAATATCATGCAACAAAACCACATGGCATCATGGGACCACCATAAGAAGTTTAGTCTCGAAGTGCTATGGCAGGACACACTATTAATCACCAAGGCTTCTAAATCTGATTCTTCAGCCTGGGAAGAGCAGTTCCTGCTGCCATTCCTTTCAAGAAAAATCTTCAAGATTACCATGAGGTAGAGGACTGAGGAGCACAAGTCCAAGGGCGTTTTGAACATGGCCTTGTATGGATGTGGTCTGGCTCATCTTGTTTACTTTGCGTTTTCTGCCCTAAGCACAGACCTGGGCAAATAAGACAGTGAGGCTTAATGGAAACAACACTGGATTAGGGGTCAAGAAACTGGGTTCTAGTTCTGTGACAGATGTAGTCATTAACTAGCGTCAGGCATGTTTATCTAGCATCAGCTGTGTATCTATGAAATGACGGGCACTGAGCTTGCCCCTGGCACAACTTCTCATTTCATTTCGTCTCAGTGCAACCTCTTAAAGCAGGTGTTATGATTTATGTTTTACAGAAGATGAAACTGAGGGCCAAAGACCTGAGTGGCTCAGGGTTACATAACTGTGAGAAGCAGGGCTGGGATTCTCACCTAGGCCTTATGGACCCCAGCCCAGAACTCTTCCTGCAAAGCAAACCATCCTGTATACCAAGTAGCTGCTGGCTGAGCACATCTGAAGTTGAACACATGGCTGGTTGCATGCACGACCAGTAGTACTTCTCCTTGGTGCCCATGTCCTTGGGTTGTGCCCTTTGTGACCCAGCCTCTTTGTAAATGAAGCCCGTGTACTGGCGGGCAGATACCCTAAACTGGCCTTCCTCACATAGGCAGTCTGCTTCTTGATGGGCTCTCCCTGGGCGACTCTATTTTTCTTTTTTAATTTTCTTCTCTTTTCAAAATTACCAAGAGGATATATGCTCATAAAATTAAAATAATATGGAAGGGTCTCAGGTAGGTCGTGATGGTTTCCCCAGCCTCCCACCACCCCTTCCAGTTCCTTTCCCCAGAGATAACCAACGTTAGCAATCTGGTGAGCAGCTTCAGATGTTTTGTCTGTGCATTGATTTTCGTCTAAATTTTTAAAAACTAAAAATGAGAATGTGTAGATTGCTCTGCAAATAACTTTGTTTTTAAAAAATACTTAACAACACATTGATTCATTACTTTTACCTTTCTATCACAGGACATTAAAATTAACATTCTTATTGGTGGTCATGTGTTGAACGGACCACGTAGCTACCTTTGAATCTTGCCCACATTTTGGTATTATATGGTATGTTATTGAGGGTGTGGACTTAGGATTCACACCATCTCCCTTCTGAATCCTGTGTCCACCATTTTAGCAGAGTGATCCTGTGAAACTGACTTAACTGCTCTGTGCCTCAGTTTCTCCACCTGGAAAGTGGGATTTATAACAGTAACCTTCCTCACTGGATACTTGGGGGACTAAATGGGTTAACATGTATAAGATCCTGGCACATATGTCATGTGGGTGCTACATGAGTTTAGCTGTTTTTTTTATACCTGGATAGTATTTCACATTATATCCAGTTTCCTATTATTTGACATTTAAGTTCTTAGTGGTATTTTTTTCTAAAATAAACACTGTTGTGATCAATATAACTTTGCATATACTTTTGTGTACATGTGGAAATATTCCTGTAGAATAAACTTCTTGGAGTAGAATTAGTGAGTCAAAGTGTATGTGCATTTCCAATAACTGTATAAGCTGGTGAGCTTTGCCTGATCATGCTTTAAAAAAACTTAACAACACATTGATACATTACTTTTACCTTTCTATCACAGGACATTAAAATTAACA